>CAMRHE010000176.1:1307500-1692500 GCA_947044405.1 Leptodactylus fallax | reverse complement strand
ATGCAGAGGATCAGTTACAAAGATTACTAACTAAGCCGGCGGCAAAATAAAGGTGGCCGAACGGGTACTCTAAAAGTGAAAGTTAATTATAGCGCCACTCAGTGTCACAAGAACATGTTCTTAGAGTTAGCTAATATCCTGAAAGTGCCACTCTCAGTGTGTAGATAACATATGCTTTTATCAAATGGAAATATGTTGCCTTCGTGTTCTCTTATAGCTTAAGAATATCTGTCATAGTAAAGGTGGCAATGGAATGTACCATTTATCTGTATAGTATAGGTTGCTATCTGATGAGGTTTCCTTGTCAGGGCAGATAAGCTCTCACAATATTTATCAAATCGTGCTCTGAGGAGCTCACATATACAGTCATGGCCAAAAGTTTTGAGAATGATACAAATATTAATTTTTACAAAGTCTACTGCTTCAGTTTTTCTAATGGCAATTTGCATATACTCCAGAATGTTATAAAGAGTGATCAGCTTAACAGCAATTACTTGCACAGTCAATATTTGCCTAGAAAATGAACTTTATCCCCCAAAACACATTTCAACATCATTGCAGCCCTGCCTTAAAAGGACCACCTAACATCGTTTCAGTGATTGCTCCATTAACACAGGTGTGGGTGTTGATGAGGACAGGGCTGGAGATCAATCTGTCATGATTAAGTAAGAATGACACCACTGGACACTTTAAAAGGAGGCTGGTGCTTGCCATCATTGTTTCTCTTCTGTTAACCATGGTTATCTCTAAAGAAACACGTGCAGTCATCATTGCACTGCACAAAAATGGCCTAACTGGGAAGAGTATTGCAGCTAGAAAGATTGCACCTCAGTCAACAATCTATCGCATCATCAAGAACTTCAAGGAGAGAGGTTCCATTGGTGCCAAAAAGGCTCCAGGGCGCCCAAGAAAGACCAGCAAGCGGCAGGACCGTCTCTTAAAAGTGTTTCAGCCGCGGGATCGGGCTACCAGCAGTGCAGAGCTTGCTGAGGAATGGCAGCAGGCAGGTGTGAGTGCATCTGCACGCACTGTGAGGCGGAGACTCTTGGAGCAAGGCCTGGTCTCAAGGAGGGCAGCAAAGAAGCCACTTCTCTCCAGAAAAAACATCAGGGACAGACTGATATTCTGCAAAAGGTACAGGGAGTGGACTGCTGAGGACTGGGGTAAAGTCATTTTCTCTGATGAATCCCCTTTTCGATTGTTTGGAACATCTGGAAAACAGCTTATTCGGAGAAGAAGAGGTGAGCGCTACCACCAGTCTTGTTTCATGCCAACTGTACAGCATCCTGAAACCATTCATGTGTGGGGTTGCTTCTCAGCCAAGGGAATCGGCTCTCTCACAGTCTTGCCTAAAAACACAGCCATGAATAAAGAATGGTACCAGAATGTCCTCCAAGAGCAACTTCTCCCAACCGTCCAAGAGCAGTTTGGCGCTCAACAATGCCTTTTCCAGCATGATGGAGCACCTTGCCATAAAGCAAAGGTGAGAACTAAATGGCTCAGGGAACAAAACATAGAGATTTTGGGTCCATGGCCTGGAAACTCCCCAGATCTTAATCCCATTGAGAACTTGTGGTCAATCATCAAGAGACGGGTGGACAAACAAAAACCAACAAATTCAGACAAAATGAAAGCATTGATTCTGCAAGAATGGACTGCTATCAGTCAGGATTTGGTCCAGAAGTTGATTGAGAGGATGCCAGGGAGAATTGCAGAGGTCCTGAAGAAGAAGGGTCAACACTGCAAATATTGACTTGCTGCATTAACTCATTCTAACTGTCAATATAAGCTTCTGTTACTCATAATATGAATGCAATTCTATTTCTGTATGTGATAAAAACATCTGACAAACACACATAAAAACCAGAGGGCAGCAGATCATGTGAAAATAGAATATTTGTGTCATTCTCAAAACTTTTGGCCATGACTGTAGTTATTATCTGTGTATATGAATGTGAGGTTCTTAGCGCACCATTTGATACAATTCTGAGAGCCCATCTGTTCTGACAAGGCAACCTCATCCCGATGGCACTAAACTATAGCAGTAATACAGATTAAACCTTATATACGTCAAGGAGTTTTACAACAAGAAAGGTTATCCCCTATCCATCAGTAGGGGTCCGACTACTCAGACCCCCACTGATCAAAAGAACGGGGGACTGAATGGAGAGGTGACTGGGTAACAAAATGAATGGAGCAGTGTGCGCAGTGCCCCACTGCTCCAAAAGTCCCCTGGTTGTACCCCACTGATCTATACATAGATCTGTCCGATAACTTGTTTCATGGGAAAACCCCTTTAATGGCTTCATGTCTTAGCGCCCTCTACAGAGTGTTGCTGCATTTTTTGACTATACGTGAATGGCCGCCATTTTGTTTTTTATCATCTAAATTCTCTGTGGATTATTTTCTTGGTGCATAAACTATGGGCGGATTCCTGAAAGCTTCATTGACAGTTTTCCACTAAGCAAAATTTTTTGTACAACTTTTGTTCTCAAAAGTGGGCAGGGAGTGAGTGGGACTTTCCACGTCACTTTCAGTTTATTGCACCAAATAAAGAAACCAATGAAATGTATTGGAGATTCTGCCGCATGGACCATTGGAGATGTGCCAAAATGATTAAGCCTTTCAATAATTTTGGTACATCTCACTCCGACAGTGTTAATATATTGACGCCTAGGACATTCCTCTGTCTGTAAATATAGAAATTCTGGGGAGAATTTGAAATCTCCCGAACACTAGTTTCTGGTTTTAAAAAAATTGCAACTTTTTATTCCACAATAATGTTTGGAAAATTTGGTGACTTTTTGCCGTTTTTCACAATCCTCCATGCTTTTCTGAATAGTGAGCAGGAAGGGCACAACTTTGTGGTAGGTGGACGGGACATGGCTTCGCACAGCATGACAAATTTACTAAATTTTACTCCGAAAACAGGCACAAGTGATGCACCTATTTGATTAAAAGTCTCTTAATAAATTAGGCACCTCTTATTCCAACACAGGCAAGATCAAGCCATATGAAATGATAAATCTCAAATTTGATAAATCTCCCCCTCTGTGTTCTGCTCAATTTTCTACTCATATGGCGACCGAGGAGGAAATTAACAAATTTTAGTGCTAAAACTATTATACCGTGAAATCCGGATTGATCGACTCCCAAGCTCCACCTACTTGTAGATAGGGTGCAGTAGGTAGACTACTTGGTATCGTAACTCTATATCTATGAAGCAGAATGGATTGATACTTCCTTATCTGATTCCATCTTTAGGTTTCCTTCCCACACGCCTCTTTCATCTTATAAAATACACCATGAATTTTAAGTGGTTTTCATGGCTTTTTGACAAGCAATTTTCGAGGGTTTTTTTATATTTTTTTTGTAAACGTGCCTTTTTTCTAGTCTCTAATGACATCCTATTAAGAAGTTTATGGACAAGAATTCAAAGAAAAATCCATAACCAGAGCATGTTCAGCTGACAACACTCTAACCGCCCTCCACACACATGCACACTCAGCTCAGAGCGTGTATATGTTCTGAATGGGGAGAGGCAGCAGTTTATCTCCCTTAAAGGGAGTTTATCTCCAGTACACAGTACGCAGCATGCAGCATCATTGATAGGATAGGTTAGGGTCTTTTGAATCAAATAGTGTTTCCCCCTTGTGATTCGCTGCCTCCGTCATCATTTTTTTGGAAGTATGAAAATTAGCTCTTTGGAAGAATACGGCTAGGTTCACACTAGAGCTTGTTGCCCGTTGGGGGTTTCCGTCCCCGAACCCGCTTAAAAAAATTCAAAGAGAAAAGTCCTGCAAGCAGGACCTTTCTCTCCACATTTTTTCCGCATGTTTCGGGCAGAAACCAGGAGGATCCCATTATAGTCTATGGGGTCTGCGGGTTTCCGCGGTTTACCGCTTTTTAAGTGGGTTAGGTTTTTGTTTTTCAGGTGCCCAAGTGGACCCGAAGAACGAAAAAGCCAAACACTTATTAACATTATGTTAAAGTCGTCAGGATGTCTGACCTTAATCTACGCCAATAGCTTTAATCTATTGAGAGGATTTATTGGCCTACATAAAACTGCAATATTTCCCTTTAATTTAGATCAGGGTCCACATCTGTACCCAAAAATTTTCCAAAAATCTTTGCCAGCAGCTTCACTGCTTATCTATTCTCTCTTTATGGTCCGGCTTTCATATTGATAAAAAACCAAGAAAATACAATAACCTGGAGAACTCTGATCTTTGTTTCTGTAGAATGTGAAGATTTAGAGGTTTTTTATTAATCTGTGTTGCTTTCATCCCTGCTCTACCACGAGCTAACCTGTGTGTCATATATCTTGACTGCTAGATCTTTTGTATTAATAATTGATCAAAGTCGGTAAAGCCGTCTCTACTATTTTTGTGTCTTCCCGAGTTAGATATCTTTTATGTCATCTCTTCTAATCATATTTAAATGCTATAAAAATGTTCACTTTTACATGAATGTCTTTAGGATTCTTTAGGTCTTCTTAGGATCTGTAATATCCTATCCCATTCTATTCTATGTAGGTGGTATGAACCTGCGTCAGCAAAGATGAAGCCCACCCTATCTATAAGGGTATGAAAGAGGATGAACACCAGGGTGTCCTCATACAATGATGCAGGAGAGGGTCTCATTTTTATGTCTTTTCTGTGTATGGCTAGCTTAAACCGTAGTTGGCAACCTTGTCTACCTTTTTTGTTAACCAAACTTTGACCAACCATATCATTAATGTATCAAGTTTATTAAAGTGGTTGTCCAATCGGAAGAACCTTTGTTGAGGCACGCTATTAGGGCAGGGGGCCAGAATTGTTATGTAAAAGTTGCTATGCACCATGTGATTGGCCATTCATTTAGTAGCCCACATGTGATGCTACATTTTCTACTCTTTGAGACAAATTTATGATGCCGTAATAACAGATTGTTAGGTGTGAGAGAAGCTGGACCTCCTAAGGTCAGTTGCCCATGGAGCTACTTTCTTTCTTAAATGAGTTGTCTGTGTGAGAATAACCCTTTAAATACAACCTATAACCTGGGTATGGGTTTTACTTGAAAAATGTATCTCCACAAAACAATTAATTGTGTAAATCTAAATAATGAATGCATGACTAGATTTACTGCAGGCTGTGTAAGTATATCCCGTCATGCCAAGCAATGCTCCAATAAACCTCCAGAGGCATACAGTGTCAGAGCTAGAAATGGGCGAACCTCTCAGGATTTGTTTTGTTTCAGGTTCAGGTGGCTCAGGTTCCTAATTTGTAGAATATAATGGAGCCATCTAATTCTAGCGAAGACTTTAACTGGCCATTTTGGCAAAGATTTGCATCCTCATGGTTTGTGTGGACTAGCAATTTTTGCTTCCATCTCAGTGTTCTCTTTCCTATAGTACAAGGATTTCTATGTTGTCCAAACAGAAGTTCATCCACGAACCACTTATTCATGTCTTCTAGTCTTTACTCGCTCATTCAAGTTATTGGGTGGTACAAGGTAAAGTAACCATCAAGACACCAGAATGACTGTCTACCATATATTATATACCCAGTAGGTCTGATAGGACAACTTGTTTGGCTCGATCTGGAGGACCTAACCCAGTCGAACACTTATTATATGAGATGTCACCATTCACTGTATCAAATACACCATAAAGGTCAGGAAATATTAAGGTGAACCTCTTTCCCTCATCAACTCAGTATGTCCCCATGAATTACGGTCAGATTATGGATGCTGAGGCTGGAAGCCTCTATTCTTTTCTAATTTTGCTATTAGTAGATAATATAATGCCTTAATGGAAGAATATTTAGAGGTGTTCTGTGCGTACTGGCTTTGTGTTGCCAGGTGGTGCATTATCCAATCCATCATTATGGTATATTAGCTGGTGGTGGATTGATATTAATGAATCCTGTAACATTTTATTCTTATGTCTCTACTTTATTAGTGTATCTCTGAGTACAAGTGCACTCATGTAAAAGAGCATTGTTCTTGGGGGCACAACCTAAGTTAACAATTAAAGGGGTTCTCTAGTTTATAAAATCCATTTTATGTAGACTGTCATATTCTGACTTAATAGAGGGGATCCTTTGCCTAAGGTCTTCATCTCTTGGAGAGCAGATACAAAGAGCATCTCTTGTTTTGGAGGATCTGTCCTGTCCTTTATTACACATTACTATCAGTGGGCACATATAGTGCTTAATTTGTCCTGTGGTGGCACTGCAGGGAAAGTATACATTGTCACACAGATTACAGCTAAGCAGGGGGGATACTCTGTGGTGGCAATTGTCCTATGACTGCGCTCATCTCATGAATAATATCTCTTGCAGTAGCATGATGTCAGTGTGCTTATGTGACATGTGGCCTAATCACAGGCATCAGTAGTAACCCAGGGATCAATGACGACATAGACATCCTGACAGTGTTCTACACTATGTTTTGTAGATATATAGTCTTAGGAGCCCTGACCGTGTTCTACACTATGTTTTATAGATAGGTTCCTAGGAGCCCTGACAGTGTAATACACTATGTTTTATAGATAGGTTCCTGGGAGCCCTGACAGTGTTCTACACTATGTTTTATAGATGGGTTCCTAGGAGCCCTGACAGTGTTCTACACTATGTTTTATAGATAGGTTCCTAGGAGTCCTGACAGTGTTCTACACTATGTTTTGTAGATAGGTTCCTAGGAGCCCTGAAAGTATTCTACACTATGTTTTATAGATGGGTTCCTAGGAGTCCTGACAGTGTTCTTCACTATGTTTTATAGATAGGTTCCTAGGAGCCCTGACAGTGTAATACACTATGTTTTATAGATGGGTTCCTAGGAGCCCTGACAATGTTCCACACTATGTTTTATAGATAGGTTCCTAGGAGTCCTGACAGTGTTCTACACTATGTTTTGTAGATAGGTTCCTAGGAGCCCTGAAAATATTCTACACTATGTTTTATAGATGGGTTCCTAGGAGTCCTGACAGTGTTCTTCACTATGTTTTATAGATAGGTTCCTAGGAGCCCTGACAGTGTAATACACTATGTTTTATAGATAGGTTCCTAGGAGCCCTGACAATGTTCCACACTATGTTTTATAGATAGGTTCCTAGGAGTCCTGACAGTGTCATACACTATGTTTTATAGATAGGCTCCTAGGAGCCCTGACAGTGTCATACACTATGTTTTATCGATAGGTTCCTAGGAGCCCTGACAGTGTCATACACTGTGTTTTATAGATAGGTTCCTAGGAGCCCTGACAGTGCTATACACTGTTTTATAGATAGGTTCCTAGGAGCCCTGACAGTGTTCTACACTATGTTTTATAGATGGGTTCCTAGGAGTCCTGACAGTGTTCTACACTATGTTTTATAGATAGGTTCCTAGGAGTCCTGACAGTGTTCTACACTATGTTTTATAGATAGGTTCCTAGGAGCCCTGAAAGTATTCTACACTATGTTTTATAGATGGGTTCCTAGGAGTCCTGACAGTGTCATACACTATGTTTTATAGATAGGTTCCTAGGAGCCCTGACAGTATTCTACACTATGTTTTATAGATGGGTTCCTAGGAGTCCTGACAGTGTTCTACACTATATTTTATAGATAGGTTCCTAGGAGCCCTGACAGTGTAATACACTATGTTTTATAGATGGGTTCCTAGTAGCCCTGACAGTATTCTACACTATGTTTTATAGATAGGTTCCTAGGAGCCTGACGTGCCCTATTTTTTTGATTGGTTCCTGCCCTGACAGTATTCTACACTATGTTTTATAGATAGGTTCCTAGGAGCCCTGACAGTGTTCTACACTATGTTTTATAGATGGGTTCCTAGGAGTCCTGACAGTGTCATACACTATGTTTTATAGATAGGTTCCTAGGAACCCTGACAGTGTTATACACTATGTTTTATAGATAGGTTCCTAGGAGTCCTGACTGTGTTCTACACTATGTTTTAAGCTAAGTTAAGGTTTGGTTCATACTGAAATTGTTTGACCTGAATCAAATCAGTGACCAAGCTGGCTGAACCCAAAACAAAACAAATCTTGAGAAGTTTGCCCCCATTGATGGGTTGTCACCTATGTTATTATTTAACCAGTCAATCAGATACAGTAGATTCTAAAGGTGCAAATGTAGCAAAATTCAATCTGACACTGATAATTTGCTGTAGCATCATATCTTACCACAGAACACAACAAAAGCATTGAAAATCCATTGAAATAGAGGAGTTACCATTCTGTAACACAGTGTAGTTAATCCATTAGGTGTCAGGTTAACCTTGCTACATTTAGGTTAGGTAGGGGTCTGACTTCCAGGACCCATGCCATTTCATAGAACTATCAGCACCATTCATGGTTAGAAAAAAAGGATAAACATGCACTGTCCCTTTTCCCATAGAGAAGAGATTGTCAGAAATAGCCAAATGTGCTCATTCGGCTTTTTCTGATGGCCCCTTTCACTTGAATGGGAGCAATAGAAAGAGCCATGTCAGCTCACGTGCTAGAGGTCAGACCCTACCTTGATTATTTTTATAACTTGTCTGATGGACAGTGTATAAAAATAGAGAAATGAATGTCATCTGAACATAACTTTAATCTTCCGAAAATGGACAGATTGGTAGCCAACAGTGTCCCAATATAAATGCATGTGCGGCATTCAGCAATCGACAATGTTTCACACTGTGGGTTTTCATCGCTTGAAATTGAGCTCTAGTCAGTATTCATATCTAATATTTATTTAACATCTCAGTAATTTTTCAATGTCTGCCTTTAGTGTGCCTGCTCATAATCATCCATCAAATACAACCTCTCTTTCATTGCCATTGGTCATTTATATCTATTCTTTTTTATGACAGGCAAGCAAAAACACAATCAGAATCCGTGGCGCGCTCTGATTTTCATAATTATCCTTTTTTTCAGAAAATGTTATCCAACCAATTTCTCACTCATCGCAAACTTGTTCACTCGCTTCTGTCTCTTCACTTTGCAGCTCTGTGAACACTCACAATTTCTCCGCCAGAACATTGCCTGTGTACGTAGAATGTTGAAATTTTTTATTTTATGGCTCTGATATTATGGGTAATGTCTGCTAAAAATCATTCTATTTCTAGACTGGTGCTTACATAAAGATTAGGTTTTTCTGTACCCTCTCTGAGGAAGGGTAAGCAGAGAGAAATATCTGAATACAGATGAGACTAGATCAAGTCCCGTCTAATGTGTAGATGAGAAAAATACACAAAAGAACAAAAGGAAAATCACATTTTTTTAAATCTAATTTTCTCCTTTCTTGTCCTAAAATGCCACAACCATATTTGTTATAAAAGTTACTCAAGAAGTGTCCAAAGAGACCATCAATTTGTCCTTTCCTGGATCAAACCAGTCTTTGATGGTAAGGGCAACTAGCCGCTAATGTCAGACAAACCTCACAAGATTTTTCTTGCAAATATTTTTTCATTTTCCAAACTGGAACTTCTCTGGTGAGGGGTCACATCCTCCTCGGGGCTCTCTTTGCCTCCTGAAAGACAGAAGTGGCCCCAGGAGACTATTGTGACTGTGATTGCGTCAGTGGTCATGTAGGCATGTCAACATCATGATGCTTAGCCGATGATATCATTCAGGAGACTAGAAGCGGCCCTAAGACGACAAGGACCCTCAACAGAGCACCTAATGGTGGAAGATTTTGGAAGATTTGTAATGAAACAAGCTCATTACAAACCGGTTCACTCATAGATGCGTCAGGAGTACTCTGTTCTCAAAATGGGGAACAGTCATGGTCAGTCTTGCCTCTTTAGCCCTCTGTTACCCCAAAACCCTTAGAATAGCTCATCAATGGGAGACCAATTAGTGAGAGACTGATACCCTACTGATCAGAAGTGACCCCGGCGCATGACATCACAGGAGAGCGCCAGACAATGCAGCGGTGCCCAAAAGAGGTAACAGAACATAAGTATGAATGTTTTTTGTTTTTTTTTGTATTATCTCCCCTGGGCCTCCACCTATAATACCCTGGGGTCTGAAGAGACAACAGAGTGTAATGCGGTGACTATTTTTGTTTGTCCAAAGTGAATTTGCATTTGTTCAGTTTAGTTACAAAGCAAACAATTTGGAATATTCACATTTGAATCCGGGTCATTATGAACTGATTCGCCCATTTCTACTCCTGGCACCCCCACTGATCAGCTGTTTGCAGCTGCCACAGTATACTGGAATTATCACAGTTACATATACGGTGTAGCGGCTGACTTAACTTGAATTGACTTGAATGGGACTGAGCATGCAGTAACTTCCCCAGCCTCTACACAGTGTATAGAGCTATACTTCTATAGCAGGGGTCAGCAACCTCCGGCACTCCAGCTGCTGTGAATCTACAACTCCCAACATGCGTCATTCACTTCCATGGGAGTTCCAAGAACAGCAGAGCAAGTGTGCATGCTGGGAGTTGTAGTTTCACAACAGCTGGAGTGCCGAAGGTTGCCTACCCCTGTTCTATAGTATACTTCTGTAGTATTCTTCTGTTCAACTCTTCATTTCTGTCAAGTATTTTGGACTTCTCTATTGTGTAGCCAGAGATAAAATGTCCATCGGACTAAATGTTCAGATCTTTCATATTAATTCCATTATTTATGAGAATATAATTGTCTCTCTTGACCTTTGAATGAAGGTCAAGATGGTTTGGCTTCAGCGTGACAGGTATGGAAGAAAGTTGTAAGAACTTGACATTGTTATGACTTGTCATATTGTATAACTGTAAATCAGAAGCAAAAAGTAACATATCAAACGACTTGGTCCTGATGAAATCCTTTGACTTTTGAAACATATTGAAAGCCATATAAATACATTTGCAAGTCTTCATTTCACTGTTGCTTAAACGGATTGCTTGGCTTAGAAAACCCTTTTTCATATGTGAATTATATGGAGTTCTAGGGTTAACAGATAATAGTTTCAGAGCCTTCCTCTATTAACCAGAGTGTGAGTGGCTACAAAGACTGTCTCATGAGGATCTTGAGGACCCAGCTCATGTGTGTATTACATTTACAGCTCATTCATGTACACGAGAACTAGTTAATCCTTCATTTCGCCTGAGATGACAGTGAAGGGAAATTGAACACTTGAAGCCTGGATGCCCCTACATCTTGTAGCTTCATGCTGAGCATCCCTGGTCATCAAGTGACCCTTCTAACAATAAGTTATCGCCGAAGCACTTTAAGAAGTATTAGTTATGAAGGCTAGGGCCAAGTTGATAATGGTCACAACACTGACTGTCCCTCTGGAAACTAATAGAGGAAGGCTCTGAGACTATTATCTGTTAACTCAGAATGCCATGTAATTCCATCAGAATTATTTAAATAGATGCCAAATCTTTGGTGGCCATGAGAATGATGCCTACCTAAATTCCTTGTGTGTTTTAAGATGGTTGAGGAGTCCAATCCTTGAGCCGTATATTTTGGCATAATCCTGTTTTTTTGGATTATCTTCCTTCTACTTTTTGCCTCATTGAAGAGACTGCCAAAATTAACTGCCACTTGATGCAGCAAAGGGTGTGATCCTCGGCCAGAGCTTCTCAGTTAGTAAAATTGAGCTGGACTTTTTTAAGGTAGGTCTTTAACAGCTTTTTTTTTTGGCTATCATGTATTCTTTAGACTTAACTCAACTGATAGTATAGTTCTTGTCTGAGATGATGTACTGATGTACTGGCTGATCCATCTCTGCCATATTTCCACACTGGTTTTCTGTGATGTATCTTTCAGAAGCAGCTGTCAGGATACTCAATTCAGCTGCTATACCTTTAAGGTTACCTTGTCAACTTGGGAAGCTTCTGCAGTTTCAAAATTTTCCTGGGCTTGTCCAAATAGCAGCTGAAGAGGCATATATGATGTTTAAGATCCCTTCCTCCTGACCCAGGTGTCTGCTAATTTAGTTCTCTAGTTTGGCCGATCATGTATGTTGGATTGCTTCATTCTGACCCTCTGCTTGTTTTCTGGTTATTCGCTTGCCTGCTGATTCTGCCACTGATGTACCTGTTCGGATTTTACCTTCGACTTTCTATTGGATATCGGTTTTTGTCTCCTGATTCTGCCTCTAATAACTTCTGGTTTTGACTCTTTGCCTGGACGATTATTCTCCTGTTTCTGATCTGCCCTGTAAATTAATTGTGGGTTCTGTTTGGTTTCATTTAGTGGAGCGTTTATTTACTGTACAGTTTCTGGTGGTGATAATTTGGTCGCCCGAATTCAGCAAAGCCTATCTGGCATTGCTACTGGCGCTAAAGGAATGTCTCACAAGTTTACAGTATAGGCAACCTAGGTCTCCTTTTTGCCATAAAGGAGAATAGTGACACATATGGTCTTATAGATTATTAGCTTGGTTTCTTTCTTCAGGTCATGATTTTTTCAGACCCGATGATGTAGTTTCCTGATAGACATGCTGTCACGGAAACTGATCAACAGTTTCAAGCATTTCTCCAGCAATGGTAATTCCTTGGGACTCAATTATCTGGGACTTCTTGGCAAAGTATCTTGGTTTTATTTATTTTGCTTACTCATATAGCGCCTTCAGCACTTTACAGATATTGTCAACACAATCTAAATTCCCTATCAGTATGTCTTTGGAGTGTGGAAGGAAACTGGAGTACCCGGAGGAAACCAACGCAACATACATACTTCTTGCTGATGTTGCACATAAAGTCAGAGTGGTTTAGAGTTTCTCCACAAAGTGGGCAAAAATGTTGCAGTCATTTGCATACTGGAGGTCAATGACTTTTGCGCTGGTCACTTCAGTCCTGGTCTTGAAGCCAATGACTGTTGTCCTGGTCACTCTCGTCTTGGTCTTGTGCAATTTAGGCACAGGAAAAGAAGTTGCAGATCAGTCATAGAAGGACATGAAGATGGGTAGTAAAAAGAATTAGCTTGATAACACAATCCTGCTTGCCTTCTGTTAGGATGGTAAATGGTTCATGTTTTCCCCATTGCAGAGAACAATTGCAGTCATCTGATCGTGTAGCAACCGTCCCCTTGCTGATCCTGGCCACAGCCCCGATGAGTAATGAAGTCCAGATGATGGAGATCATCGGCACTTGTAGAGGAATATTAATCATATACAGTTGAAGTCAGAAAAGCAAGAATAAATAATTAACATGGCTACTCGTCTCTACCGCACCGCTTTCTGTTTCCTGTCTAACTTTCCAACACACAGGACATGCATCCTCAGCCAAGCAATGGCCAATATGGGACACGGGAACAGTCAATAATTGATAATGCATTTCTTTTGTGTCCAGGCAGCTCACAAGAAACCGAGAACAATGGAAACTGGGCAATATCAGGACAGAGCAATGGGATATCGTGGGGGTGCCCTGTCGCTGTCAAATGTATATAATTAATATTCTAAGGAGAAGAAGTGGTTACATTTCTGCTGGGGGGTCAAATTCTGGGTACGCCGCTCCTCAGGATACTGATTAGTTTAGTAGGGCATCAGTCTAGATAGGATCTTGATGGATTCAGGGTCTATGTAGACCACAACTAACTTCGTATGGTTATGATAACATATACAGGATGCATCAGATGATTATTATGGCTCGTGGATTTCTTATTCCTAACTATTGTAAGTCTTAGCGTACGACTATATCTCTACACATTTCTGTTTAAAAATTCAAGAATTCAGGAAAACATAATAAAATATCAAGTACGTAAAAGAAAATACAGAATCTCGGATCAAATTTTTAGAAATAGAAACAAGAATGGCCTTTGTACCTAATTTCCTCTCATTGGCTTTGTATCAATGTTATTTTCCAATTTTCTCCAGTTTATGAAGTGGTTAGTTGTGCTCAATGAGAATGTCAGAACATCCCAGAGATCAGTTGGGTTGACTATTTTTAAAGATGAGTCACATTAGATATGGCTTCGTGCCAGCTAGAGCTCTGGGAGCATAAAAAGATGATCCAAGTAGGATTTTATTTTTCTTTTACATAAGGAAGCTGACCGCTTCAAAGTGGTCCCCCAGTCCCCTCCTCCCCCCAGAAGCAGGAGATATTCCTTTTGTCTAAATATATTAATGTATCTTTTTATGGCTGGATTCTTGAATATTTTCAAGAATTTTATTCCATTGTTTCCTTGTCAATGCTTTTGTATATATTTTATACTATATATACTGTGTGTGTGTGTGTGTATGTGTATATATATATATATATATATATATATATATATATATATATATATATAATATTGTTACATTAAGATCATTGTTTTAATGTAAGGGGTTGTCCAATCATTATATTAAAGGGGCTGTCCAGGATTAAAAAAAAATTTCATAAACAATGGAAATTACTCATGTCCATTGACTGTCTGACACAGCGCAGCAAAGGAATTCGTCATAAAATTACTTTTTTTTTAATTTAGTTTTTTATTGCAAACTTTTTTTTTTTTTAATTTTTCATGTTGTTTTTGTTGCTATGCAATAAATATTCCAATGACGAGAATAAATGTCTAATTTCAAAGGGCAATTACTAGAAGGGGAATCCCAAATCCCCTATTCCCTGTGGCAGTCCAGCATGTGCTCACCTGGTTCATTGAATGTTCATGTCCATAGGGTCATTGGAAATTGTAAAGGAAAGTGTCAGGGATGGTACATCTGTTGTTGCTGCTTTAACGTTGTCAGGTCAACATAAAGAAGAATTGGTGGTTGCTGCTTTAAGGTTGCCATGACAACATAAGGAAGCTTCCTGAGCAGGCCTATTTAAACCACTCCCTCATCACTCTGCTTTGCTTTGTTTCCTAGTACCTGCTAAGCGCCTGACTTTGATTTGACTGCTCCTATACCTGACTTTTGGCTGTGTACCTGGATTCCTCTTTTGCCTTGTGATTTTGTTCTGGCATTCCTGATCGGTTCTGACTATTGGCTTTGTTTCCCGGATTTGTCTTCGTCTCGTGATTTGGATCTGTGTTGCCCTCCTCAGCTGCTGACCCCTGGTTATCGACCATTCTGTTTTCTCTGTCCCTGTGAGTAGTGTGTGGAACTGGTGTAGGCTTCTGCTGCAGTGCATTCATTTGTGATACACTTTCTGTTCTGGTGACAATTCTGGTCTTCAGATTCAGTGAAGTTCCATCTCTTCTTGCGAGGAGCTCTGGTGAAGGCGTCTGAAGCCGGTCTTGGCTCGCAGTAGTGTTTTGCCTTTAAGTAGCATTTTCTACTGCTCACAGTTGTCAGCCCATTTCTGCTGCTGCTCTCCTGTAGACCAGTACATTCCTTACCTTGCATCTGAATCTTAACAGAAAGTTTCCACAAAGTGCTTGACCCTCATAGACATTAAATGGAGTAGCAGTGTACATCCCTGACTGCCATTCCTTTCATATTCCTCCTCACGTGATTATGCAGTGAGGACAAACAGGGGGTACGGAATATAGAGAAATATAATAATGTATATTCTGGCCCACTGGCTCTGGCTTCTTAGAAATTCTGCAGCACCTTGGGTGGTCCCATGTATCAGAAATGAAACCTACATCAGGGACTGGCATAGATTTCAGGAGTAACTCACGCCAGTTATCTGAAATAAGTCATCCAGGACTGCCTTGATGTCTAGTGCAGTGGGTAGGTAGTTCTTACAAACTGTCCCCAGGTCCCCACCTATTAAAGGGGTTTTCCAGGCAAAAAATGTTTTTTGTTTTGTTTTTAAAAAAAAAGTCTTAGTGCTATTAATAGGTTAATAAATACACCCATATACCTTTAGCAATGTTTTGAGTGATTTCTGGGTGTCTCTGGGAGCTCCTGGTAACTTCTGCATTTGTTTACATTGTTCAGCTTCCTGCTATGTAACTTCCACGCTAGCTACTTCTCACCTCACTGACACCTTCCTCTCTCCCTCCCTCCCATACATTCCCTCAATGTCTCTACTAGCCCTTCCCTATCTACTCATCTCAACCCCCAACCCCAGTATATACTCCTGCGGGACGGCCCATCCTTCTTTTCTGACTGCCTGCGCGCGTTCTTGTCCCAGCACTGCTCTGTAGCAATGATCCACCTCTGCTGCGCATGCGTGGGAGCTGCGCAGTAGAGGTGGATTATCGGCAGCAGAGCAGCGCTGCGACAAGCGCCTGCAGTCAGAAATGAGGGAGGAGCCCTCCCACAGGAAGAAGCCTGGAAGGTAAGTATGATAGAGTGGATAGGGGGGAGTAGTAGTGACGTACTATTTCTGAAAACAGGGAAACAGCTTGTCACCGGATAACCAGCAAATGGATAAATATACATTTTTGATTAATTATGTTAGAAAGCAGCAGGATGTTTAGATTAGTGTAGGGATTTCCATTTATCCCGGACAACCCCTTTAAGTTGTGCCAGATGCAGAGCCTAAAAGTATACCTAACAGCATCATATACTTCAATACACTAGTATTGCATTGTATTATATAAGGTATCAGAAGATTCCAAGCCCCTTGCTCTAAAAAAAAAAAAATTTAAAATCCATAAAATTCTTAATAAAATTATTTAAAACAGAAACAAATACACAAAGCAACAGGTTTTGTCCATAAAAAAGGCTTAATTATATATAAAAATAAAAGCAACTAAAAAGTATATATATAATTGTAAGGCTGCATCCAACCAATATTATAATACCAGGATTAATATATTATTTATCCCACACAATGAATAAAAGCAACATGCTACACAGTAACACACAGTGAAAAGTGCAAAATGCAATGGAATTAGCGTTAAAAAAAAGTTATTCAATAAGTTATAAATTCCCGAAATAACGACACTGAAAAATACAACTCATCCCACAAAAATCAAGTCAACATAGAGCTACATTGATCAAAAAAATAAAAAAGTTATGGCTCAATAAAAA
Source organism: Leptodactylus fallax (assembly GCA_947044405.1). Lineage (NCBI taxonomy): Eukaryota > Metazoa > Chordata > Amphibia > Anura > Leptodactylidae > Leptodactylus > Leptodactylus fallax. The sequence continues at coordinate 1,675,688 of CAMRHE010000176.1, read as the reverse complement.
CGTCCTAAAGCCAAAAAAAAGCTTCTTTCTTAAGGGGTTAAAGAAAAAAAAAAAACTATTTTCTTATTGTACATCCCCTTTACATTCTGCTTAAAGAGGATAGCTCAATGGAAACTCATTTTTATATCGGTATAAGACTCTTGGAAATAGATAAGAAACAAGCAAAGGTGAGGCTGAATTCACAAGTCTCTCCCTCATCCTAGATATATTCTGTAAAACAAACCCCGAGAAAACCATTTCTACTGAAATAGGACCAGATACCGATCATTTGATCTATACTGCGCCATATATGCAGTCTAAATGGGCAGTATTCATATTCCCAGGATAGAGATAACCATAAGAGAATTACTGTGTGTCAGAATCTTCTCCTCACAGTTATCTTTCTGTAGTAAATATCATTTCTATCCACTTCCACGACATATAGAGTCTGAAACTGAGATAAACCAATCTCTTTTTAGTTCCCTATCTTGCCAAAAGTTATCCTCTGTTAAGTATTGTTTGGAACAAGAGGTCATTTGTTCATCTGATCGGCTGCTTCATCCGTGCAGCCTTCTTTTCTTAAATCCCAATATTATACAAGGATCTTTGTCAATGTTTTTGAAAACCGGTTTTAAAGAGAAGAGAAGAGACGTAGGAGAACAGAATAATGAGGCCGCTATCTGGATGACAGTCAGTAGGGGTCGAGGGAAGAACATGGCGGAGACTATTCTTGATTTGGTACACCCACATAAATATGTCAAGGTGCTACATTGTAGATGGAAGTCAGGGATGTAATGAGTTTCATAGGGCCTCATTACACTCAAGAAAGCCCCTCTACCCACCTTTAAGGCACTCAACTTATTTGTAATAAGACAAACTGCAATATAACTTGAGCAGCGACTAAATGGTGGACAGTCATGGTTTGTATGGACTCTTGGTTGGTGGTGGAGCAAACATTCTTTCCTTGCCTCTGGTACTCAACAGCCCCCCATTCGTTGCAAAGTAGGGTAGAGAAGTTGTGCTATATTTCCTCCCCACCCACCAATGGTTCAGCCGCCATTATCCATTGAGACGTTACATCGCCTTCCACCTCCATGTCTATGCCTGATGAAGGGACCTTGTCCCGAAACATTGCGGCATATATGGATAACTGAATTGTATACTGTTTCCTGTGATGTAACCACCTACAACAAATCTTTTGCAATAAATCTTTTTATTTTTATCCCTGTAGATGAATGGAATATGGTAGGAGATAGTAAGCCATCAGGGTGTAATTGTACAACATGGGTTGCATGTATTAATGGACCACAATGTATGGCCACGTCATGGTGATCGCATAGGCGTGGAAGCTGATCACCATAGGAACAGACAGCCTGAAATTGACTGACAGCTCCTGCTGTGATAGACGCAATTGGAGGTAAATTTTACCTGCTAGATGCCATGGCCATGGTGACTGAATAACTGTTGTCAGTCATCTTCTATGGTGATATTGGCACCATCTTCTATGGGACTTACAGTCTAAGAGGACTCAAGTGGCACGGAGATAGCTTTTTGTTGTCCATCTCTACTACATGGGTCCTATACTAGATACCACTAGAACAGATACCCTATTCACCTGGCATTGACTGTAACAGATGCTACCCAGATGATGAATGTATTGTAATGTAATGTGGTCTGATCCATCAGGCATACAATTGATATCTACTTTATCCGTGTGTAGCTATATTTAATGTTCCAAGGTGCTCAGCAGGTCACAGAGCCATATAGAAACTTATTACACCCTGACTCATGGCTGTATCCCAGCACCAATCCCATATTTGATCTCAACGCTCAGGGCATTGGGTGACTCTCCAATCAAACTGGTGCAAAACCCATGCTACAGTCATAAACAAGGCCACCAAAGATCATACTTGGGGTCGTCAAATGTCACATCTGGACAAGCTATGGAATAATCACTAAGCAATTTACAACAGGAAAACCCAGTTAGTCCTGAGCCGACTGGATCAGTTGCAGAAATTCCATCTCCATGTAATTTTACTCACGTTCTTTTTGTCCTGGAAAACAACTGTATAGATTTATCTATAAAAAGACAATTTTATTGTCAGTCATTTTAAAGTTTTGCATATATCTATGATTATAGCCTGTCATGCCTCGTGGCTATCCATGAGAAGATAAAGAAAAGTGGCCTGTAAAACATGACTCCTATATCACAATTACTAGATTACTTATAAAAAGCATCAAAGGAGAAAGGCTTAGGATATAAATCCAGAAAATCTCACTCTGTAGTCATATAAAGGCCGTCTAGCCCAAAGATACTGAGGTCCGAGGAAGTGAGAATAAAAGTATGGGATCACTTGCATTATTGGGAACATATTAGGAGATATTCCCTATAGGTCCAAAGTCTTCATGTTTAGGGTCCAGATTTAAGGTGCTGTACCTCTGCCCCAAATATCTTGTCCCATTGAGTTGCTGAAGGTCTCAGTATAGTAGTATATGGGGCGTTTTCTTAAAACTTTAGGTGTCTTTTATGTGTCTAGAAAAAATTTGTTAACTTAAAAAGGCCTCAAGGGTGATATAGTTATTTCATGGAGAAATTCCCTTAGATAGGATCAAAAAAAAATATATAAACATTACCTTACTGGTTCCCACCACTGCTGTTCTGGAGCTTCCCAGGTACCGCCGCCTGTCTCTACTTTCCAGGTACCCCCGTCTGTCTCTACTTCCCAGGTACCGCCTCCTGTCTCTACTTCCCAGGTACCACCGCCTGTCTCTACTTCCCAGGTACCCCCACCTGTCTCTACTTCCCAGGTACCGCCGCCTGTGTCTACTTCCCAGGCACCGCCAACTGTCTCTACTTCCCAGGTACCGCCGTCTGTCTTTACTTCCCAGGTACCGCCGCCTGTCTCTACTTCCCAGGTACCGCCGCCTGTCTCTACTTCCCAGGTACCCCCGCCTGTCTCTACTTCCCAGGTACCGCTGCCTGTGTCTACTTCCCAGGCACCGCCAACTGTCTCTACTTCCCAGGTACCGCCGTCTGTCTTTACTTCCCAGGTACCACCGCCTGTCTCTACTTCCCAGGTACCCCCGCCTGTCTCTACTTCCCAGGTACCGCCGCCTGTCTCTACTTCCAGGGACCGTCGCCTGTTTCTGCTTCTCAGGTACCGCCGCCTGTCTCTACTTCCCAGGTACTGCCGCCTGTCTCTACTTCCCAGGTACCCCCGCCTGTCTCTACTTCCCAGGTACCGCCGCCTGTCTCTACTTCCAGGGACCGTCGCCTGTTTCTGCTTCTCAGGTACCGCCGCCTGTCTCTACTTCCAAGGTACCCCCACCTGTCTCTACTTCCCAGGTACCCCCACCTGTCTCTACTTCCTGGTCATCCTCACGAAACAGGAAATACCAGTCAGCCAATCACTGGCAGAGATGGGTAACCACTGTATCACGTGAATGGCTGATCAATCATTTCCTACATGTCAGAGACTGAGATGGAGAAAGCTGCAGTAAACCAGAACGGTATTGGTAAGGTAAGTAATGCTGTTTTTATTTATTAAACTATTCTGCTACTATTCTGAAAATATCCAAAAATATCCCCTTTATAGTGTTCTTCCTTGTATACATACAAAGTTTTACATTATTGCTCGGATGAAGCTTTTGAGACAATATTTCAAAAGTGTATCCCAATGGGAAGGAACAATGACTATAAATTACTACCACAGGTGGCCGGTACCCGGCCCTGGCTTATTAGGGCACAAGGACCGTCTAGTGATGGTATGCCTGGCAGCTATGCTTTGAACATACTGATTTCCCAGCTATCTCTAAATTTAGAGGGCTTTTACAAATGCTATTTGTAGTTAATTTCCAGATAAATTAACATTACTTTTAATTAGCGCTACCTGTTAACTTACCATAATAGTTCTTAATTAACATTTTTAGGCTAATAATTTCCTTTCCTACCCATGCACACATTTGAGCAGCAGAAGCGTTAACTCGTTACATTTTACGTTCCGAGAGAATGCGTTCCTTCTGAGTACTCTCATGCCTCGTGCTCATATCCCATCCATGGATAAATATTTATGTATTGTAAATTGCATGTATGCTATGTGTAAATGGCCTGCCCAATAAAAGGCAATAAACAACTCGGCGCAGAAGGAATGACAGCAATAAATGCTAACATTGACGCGTATGATAATAAGTCACTCATTTCTCCCACTATTGCTCCCCACAGACACCCTCATCTCGCACTATCTCTAATTAATGCCAGTGTGGTAAAACTGGTGCAACGTAATTGGTGTTAGAAAAGATGAATATTCAGAGCAGTTATTTTCAACATCAAATTAGTACCGGAGCAATCAGTCTCAAAAAATTGCTCGAACGCCGCGTGCTTGTTGTGTTAAATTGTTTGTTGGCTGTGGCAATATTTTTTTAATAGATCGTCATGTTATACAATATTGCGAACGTGGCGTTCAAAACACAAGTCCCAGACTAATTCATAGACTTCCATATTCTGGTTATGTACATGCTATGCCCGATGGGAAATGACTTCCAAATTTCATTGCTATTTTATTCTTATTTATTCCTTGGTTGCCATGTTTGTCCATCAATGTAATTCGTATTACACCGCATTCCAAATTATTATTCAAATTATATTTTTCTCTGATTTTCCTAAATGGTCGACGCAAATGACAGTCGGTACAATGATCGAATCTTCAACTATTAGGTATAAATCACATTTTATTGGACAAACCTCCCAATAAATTTTTTTTTTCACAACTTAAAAAATCTAAATCTACTGTTCCAAATTATTCTGCACAACAGAGCTAAATATTTTATAAGTTGTGAAGAAATTTAATTTGTTGAATTTGCAGCATTAAGAGGTCACATTTATTGAAATCAAAAACATCTTAACAGGCCAAGTCACATGATAACATAGTAGCCTTCTTCGATGTCACCTTCACAATTCTCGCATCCATTGAACTTGTGAGTTTTTGGATAGTTTCTGCTTGTATATTTTTACAAAATGTCAGAATCGCCTCCCAGAGCAGCTGTTTGATGTGACCGGCCTCCCATCCTCATAGATCTTTTGCTTGAGGATACTCCAAAGGTTCTCAATAGGGTTGAGGTCAGGATGGTGGCCACACCATGAGTTTCACTCATTTTATATCCATAGCAGCCAATGACTAAGAGGTATTCTTTGTTGCATGAGATGGTGCATTGTGATACATGAAAATAATTTTGCTAGGGAACGCACGGATCTTCTTTTTGCACCATGGAAGAAAGTGGTCAGTCAAAAACGCTATATGCTTTGCAGAGGTCATTTTCACACCTTCAGGGACCCTAAAGCAACCTACCAGCTCTCTCCCCATGATTCCGGCTCAAAGCATGATTCTACCACTTCCTTGCTGACATTGCTGCCTCGTTGGGAGATCCCTCATAGATTTGAGTCTGTTGAAAGATTTGTGAAAATGGACAAAAATAGAACATGTCTATATTTTTCATAGTCCGTTAAATCAGACTCCAAAAAACAAACTTGTGAATAAGTCCCATTGAAATGAAGGGTGAGAGATTCATCAAGACTGGCGTATTGTATACTGCTCTTGACGTTCCCTTGGCCAGCACACTGAATACTTAATTCATGATGAGGCTACACCTCATCAAGAATTACATTCTAGGTGCAAATCGATGGCAGCACCAGGACTGCCAAACAGTTTGCCATCAATTACATCGGATTTATGGCATAAATGATCATAAATTTGGTAAATATTGTGGTCCTACCCAACCCAACCCAGCCCTGCCTACTTTCTGAAAAGTGCTGAGGTTGGCACAAAAATGCTACTCACTGGGGCACATCTAGCAATACTGTTGAACTTTGCACTTTGCACAATTAGTCTTAAATTACAAATTCTGTTTGTATGAGTCTGTCATACAGACCTTTATAAATATGGAATGTTTATAGAATCTCCAAAATTCTGACTCAAATAACATCTGACTAAAAGTGTCCAGCTTCTCCATCAAATATTTGGTGTTAAAACATGTAGACAAGATATGTAGACAAGATACTTAACTCGCAGGTTGTAAGAAACAAATATCTGGTGCATGCATCAAAAAACTACAATTTTTGGTGTAAAAAAAGCAGACCCAAATCATCTCTCAAATATGTGGTGAACGACGGGAATTTGTGGCGCACAAAGTAAATTGTTGTAAGTTCATAAGTTCACATTTTAAACTTGGTCTACTTTGCAAAAGAAAATCAGCAACATATTTGTTCCTTTCTATTTCATAAAAGTGTCGTAAAGTTAGACATATAAAAACTACGCCCATTATGGGGAACATTTTTCAAAAGTGTCAAGCCATTTGTATTTTTCTGTTCTTTCTGGTGTACACTGTTCATAAATATGTTGTTAAGCAACGTCTTGCAGAAATACACTGAAGATCCTGCACACAGCACTCACTGATAATATAGAGAGGTTGTATGGCTCTGCACTTAACCATTATATTGATTTAACTCCTTTATCTGTCGACTTCTGGTCTCTTTTAGATAGAACAGAAATTATATTGTTAGCAGCACTATATATATATATGAAGGACAGACAAACAAAAAGGGCGGAGCTTGGTGAGGAGAGGGAGTGTCTAAGAGATGCCAGCATTTTATAGATGATGTCATAATTCTGTAATGCACAGATAGCTGACCACACAGGAGAGACTACATAGTAGAACCAGACAGGTAGTCAGATTTGACACAGCTGTCCATAGTAAAAGGGATCAAAATGTATGGCCAAAGTTATGCCCAAAAACAGCAATTCTTGATATCAGGAGTTCTATTCCTGGTCCCTCCAGTCATTCGATGTATACAACGATATCAATTTATACATATACAGTAGTATTATTAGTATAGGCATCATCTAATGTGCAGTTCTTATTTATCGTACTGCCTATGACTTAGGAGGTGGAAGTGGGTCTGTGCCTTGTATGGATGGACATTGTAATCAATGAAAGGAAGAATAGAATGGATAATGCTTCAGATTTGAGGGGTGCAGTGTTATTGGACAAAAGGGCAGTGCATTGATCACAAGAACATTAGATACAGCCTCAAAATGCATGCTGTTCTGTAGTAATGCTATGTATGACTGGAAATCAATACCACTATAGCCAATTTTTCAGCAACACTAATTGTGGCGAAACAGGGCAGCGTGTTAAATTTCCCCGCTGCTCCACCACAGGAGAAATTAAGCATTACACAGTGGCCACTCAAATCAGTCAAGTCCTCCTTTATATCTGCTTCGTGCTCCATTTTCTGTGTATCAACTGCGGAGAAGACCTAATTAATGATGGCACCAGGTGTCAGACCCCCTCCAATCTAATATTAGTGAGATAGCTTTAGGATAGATCAGCAATATTTTTGGACCGGAAAATCCCTTAAATGTTCTCCCTACTAATCGCTATTTCCATGGGCGTCACGGAGAAATTCTAAAAATTTTATCTGGATTCCAATGATGCGATATTCATAAATCTCTGATATATTCATTGTATCGCCAGCGCTTTGTGCTTGCCGATGTACCACAGCTGTCTGGCTACCGTTACTACACAATTTTACATCTGATGGTGCTGGGTCTGCCCATAGAGCGGGCATAGGCTTTCTTGCTGCATTTCAAATGACCAGTTCTCGCACCCAAACCCTTCCTCAGCTAATCTCTGCAAGTCACTAGCCACAACCTGCCAGAGCAAAGGTTTCTAGCTTGTCTAGTTCCTGCTGCAGGTGGTTTTTGCTCCTGATTGTCTTCCCGTGTATTTGATCCTGGCTTGTTCTCCTGACTTTGTTGTTTTCTTCTGTGATATTTATATCTAGGCTTTGTTGATCCCGGACTGTCTTCTGACCACTGAGCTATAAACACCCCTAAATATTTGTTTCTGAAGCCCGTCTGTTCCTGATTTCAATACCTATGCTACCTATCTTGACCTCCGGTTTGTTCTCTTACCATGCACTGCCCATCTTGATCTTTTGTTTTTACTTGGACTACCCTTTTGCCTATCCCCTAGTGCCTTTCACTGGCGTCTCTTGACCTGTCTGGCCAGCTGTCATCTACCCCTAGAGTACACTTAGAGGTGGCAACTTGATAGCGCCCTACAACGAAGTCCAGATTCCTGTACAGGGTTTAAAGGATAACTATAGGGAACCACTCAGACAACATTCTCAGGTGTAGCCCATATGGGTTAGTGAGTCCACACCCGCTGCACTTTACATTGGTGAAGCAAAATATAATTGGTACTTGATGCGAAACCTTTGGTGACCGCACATTTTGAAGGGTTATTAACCCAATAATATTGATGTAATATATTATATATTAATCTTTTCTTTATCCAATCTACTAATTACCGAGTTCCCCTAATTAAGGTCCGCAGTCAAGAAAAATGGTTGACAACCTAAGTCCCGCTATGGTGCACATAAAATAATGTCAGCGGCAGGCTCGGATTTGTTTTTCGAAGTAATTAAGTCTACCCTTCTTTCATGAGTCTAGCTCCTAAAGCAGATTAGAACACAAAGAACGGTGACAGAAGACTGCACATTACTTTACCTTAATTAATCCAAACATATTTTTTTTTCCATTTAAAGATGGGAGCCTCAGAAGCTTCTGAACGTTTCAGACAGGAGATTTTCAATGTTGAAGCGCAGTAAAGTGTTAAACTGAAGGATTAAAATGCAGCGGTAATGAGCTCTATCCTTGTATGCCTGGGAAACATCCAATAATTGTATGAAACAAAAAGCAGGACTTGTTTGATTTACTCTCATGGTCAGATTATTAATTAACTGAGTGGCTAAAAGGCATCCGCATAATCCGGGACTACTTGTCAGATGCTACACATCTGAGCAGTCATTTGCTTGGCTTTCTGAAGTAAAAATGGTCATTATAGCGTCTTAGACCTATCATGTTTGGTAACAAGGTGCTCGGCACTTTCATGATGCAGGATATCATATTCTTTATGCGCATAAACTGGTACTTTGTATCTAACGGTGGAAGGAACTAAAGATTGGAGGCTTCCTTTTTAGACCAGAAGTTTCTTCTTAAAGAGGTCACCAGGTTTGGTCAAGTTTTTAGAATGTCATTCTGGGGGTATTGGTTCTCATTGAAGATATCCAGCTGAGGTCTTTGATGAGAAAAAGTATATAAACTTGTTCTTTACAGTCATGCCACGCTAGGTTCACGCTAGTGTTGGGGTTTCCGTTCTTCAGGTATGTTTGAGGACCCGAAAAACGGAAACCCAATCTACTTATAAAGCCGTTGCCCGCAGACTATAATGGAGCCCACCGGGTTTTCACCCAAAATCTTGAGAGAAAAGTACTTGCAGGACTTTTCTCTCCACATATTTCAAGCAGAATTGGGGATGGAGTCCCCGAACGGTCACCCAACGCAGGTGTGACCAAAGCCTTATAATACTTGTAATTGGACTGATATTAGCCCCTTCTCACAGGAATTTTTTTCGATTTTTGTTTGACTCCCTGCCTTCCAAACCTCACATTATATTTATAGTTCCATTCATACAGCCATATGTGGGCTTAACGCTTGCAGGACAAAGTGTACTTTATAATGGTACCATTTATTATTTCGTATGATGTACTAGGAAGCTGGAAAAAAAAATCTGAATGAGGTTTAATTGGAGAAAAACTGCGCTTGTGCAACTTTCTTACGGGCTTCATTTTTACGGCATTCATTGTGCAGCCAAAGTGACATGTCACCTGTATTCCATGGGTCTGGACGATTCCATGGATATCAGGTTTATACAGTTTTATTTACATTTTAACCCCTTACAAAAAATATAAAACTTTCTTTAAAATGCAATGAAGTGATGACTAGGGTCTTGCCAGGACTAGAGATGAATGAACTGGATTTTACAAAAAAATCTCTGGTTTGCCAAACCCAAGATTTTTGGGGTTAGCCACCCACGAATCATTACTACACCCTGGGGTCTCTTCAGCTGGCTACTGATCTTTAGTGGTCTTGAAACGTGTAGGCAAGGATCATGTTGATGGAGTAGTCTTGATTGTTGTACACTTTTCTCAATAAACAATGGAACTGGTGCTGGAGAACTGGAACTCAAACTACTTTGTTAGGGCCACTATGGACATTGACATACTGTACATTAGAATTTAGCTGGTCATGCACTTGACAATATTCGTCTCCACCACTATACAACTCCACCATAAACACGCATGGTCCCTGAGTAAAAGGCATTGTCATGCACTCTTGGCATTCATTTTGTAACAAAATCGAAACCTTTGGGATTCATTTCAGGTCAACCAAAATGGCTGCCGTGATATTCATTGCGCAGTTAAATTACAGAGGAGAAGAAGGATCATATGGACTCTGTGACATAGGCTGGCTTCTGGCATCACCTGACAGCCCCTCAGACAATGATGTGTGGTAGGTGGAGAAACTTACTTTGTTTTGCATTGTGATGTGTTTCCTCCACGGTCTTTTCTGCACCTGAAGCCTTAGCCTAACTCCATTCAGGTATACTCTTCTACAACCACCTGTCTTGCACCGAGGCACTTGCGACACAACACCAGGTATTATTTCACGAACATGACTGCCTCTGTATGCCTTGGGTTCTGATGCTACCCCTGGGATTAACTACTCATATCTGTCGAAACCAGGCAAGGCATCTGTGCCATACATCTTCATTGTCCTCCTGGCCTGGACACATGGGCAATTTATAAAAAAAAGGGTTAAACACAGCTCAGAATGACACTAAACTCCATTAGAATTCCTTCTATACTAGAAAGGAATGATCAAGTGACAATAGTCACAAACACGCCGAAAGGGGGTCGCTCCACCACCTTACCATTACTAAACTGGAATATTATTTACAAAAGGCTTTTACAGTCTCTTTAGATTAATCACAAGGCATTATGGGAAAAGGAGCAGGGGAGCTCATACGCCCTCTGTTGGATGTAACAGATCCTCAATTTGCTTTTGACTCACCGAGTCTTTAGATTGTCAGAGATCACTGAAATGTTTTAACACCATGATAGTTATCTAATATACTTGAGGGAACCTAGGGCACCATCTTGTGTTCCTCTGAAATCCCTTCATTCCCATTACAACCGTGGATATGTCCACACCTTCCTTTATGTATTTATGGTGAACACTGACCTCTTTAGCCTCTGAAGATGTCTGCAGTGTGATCTTGACTATTTGCCATCTGTATGTTCTAAAGAGGTCATATTGTCAGATTGTTCCTTGAGTCAAGTGACATGAACTCCCTGATACAATTGTCTAAAGCAAACAGTTACTTGGGTAAGAGGTCAATGAGAATGAATCAGAGATGAGGATTCCTATATCTCGCAGGATGCAAGTCATATCGACTTGGAAATGGGCTATTGTCTCAAGTACACACTTACGTCACTGTGTGTCTCAAGGGCCTTTGGGAAGATCACAGAGAATTGCAGATCCTTCCTGCCACTGAAGAGTTAACTAGAATATAGAAAAACACCGCTAGTAAAAAAAAAATCAGATTTGGTTGCCCTGTAGTTACATAATTGCTTCTCTTTAAAGTTATTCAGAATATTGTCAAAACTTTTCTTCCACACTGACAAGCTCCTAAAAGTATTTGATATCTATAATCATGACTCCTATTATTATCGCCACCACATACTTTTACTTTCAATTATATTTGTTTTCCTATTTTCTTTTATACATTTAGTTAAAAGCAATGGGCGTTAAAACAAATGTAAGTTTTCAATGTTTTTTACACAAAGAAAGCCGTGTCTTATCTAAGACATCTTCCAAACATCAGGGCTGTGTCTACCAGGGTTGTAGTCATGCTGAGAGGTTGTATTCATGCCCGTCACTGGTGCTCTAGAGGGCTTGGTGGGCTCTTCACTACCTGATAGGACATCTGTACTATAAATATGTTTTAATCGGGCACCCTGGGGCAAACATTGAGGCCCCTAAAACTTCAGGTTGCCAAGCAAACAGCAGAATTTGACTTGGCTCAGCTTTAGATGGTCCCAATTCATACAATTTCAGTATGAAAAGACAGAATCACAATATTTCAATCCATGAAGATATTTTCCAACTCTTCTTTCTCAGGTGGCTTCTGGTTTGCTTAAAGGGAGTCTCACCAGAACCCATTATACTCGGGGGCACACCAAATTGATCCAGGTGTCTTTAACCTATCCATCTGTGGGGTTGGGTTATAATGCTCAGTTCTGGTGACAGTAACCTATCTATCTGCAGGGCTGGGGTGATATACTGGTACTGGTGACACTAACCTATCTATCTGCAGGGCTGGGGTGATATGCTGATTCTGGTGACACTAACCTACCTATCCGCAGGGCTGGGGTGATATGCTGGTTCTGGTGACACTAACCTATCTATCTGCAGGGCTGGGGTGATATGCTGGCTCTGGTGACACTAACCTATCTATCTGCAGGGCTGGGGTGATATGCTGATTCTGGTGACACTAACCTACCTATCTGCAGGGCTGGGGTGATATGCTGGTTCTGGTGACACTAACCTATCTATCTGCAGGGCTGGGGTGATATGCTGGTTCTGGTGACACTAACCTATCTATCTGCAGGGCTGGGGTGATATGCTGGCTCTGGTGACACTAACCTATCTATCTGCAGGGCTGGGGTGATATGCTGGATCTGGTGACAGTAACCTATCTATCTGCGGGGCTGGGGTGATATGCTGGATCTGGTGACACTAACCTATCTATCTGCAGGGCTGGGGTGATATGCTGCAAGTCCAAAAAAGCGGATACTCTGCAGAAATACTTTAAATGCTCACCAGTGGATGGTTATAAAAACTCTTTGAAATCGGGTATTATAAATGACCCATTGTAATCGGTTTTTATGTTCATGTACACTCTGATTTATTAAGTACTGCGGAATATTTTGTCGCTTTATAAATAGTCATTATTAACCCCTTAAGGACTGAGACAATTTTCATTTTTGCATTTCCGTTTTTTCCTCCCCACATTCCAAGAGCCATCATTTTTTCATTTTACTGTTCACAGAGTCACTATGATGACTTATTGTTTCCGGAACAAATTGTACTTTGTAATGATCCCATTCAATATCCTGTATAAAGTACAGGGAAGCTGGAAAAAAATTCAGAATGAGGTGGAATTGGAAATAAAATGCATTTGCGCCAATTCCTTATGGGATTCATTTTTACGGCATTTACTTTGTGGTAAAAATGACAAGTTACCTGTATTCTGCGGGTCAGTACGATGACGGCGATACCAAATTTATAGAGTATTTGTAATGTTTTGATACCTTTTAAAACATTTAAAACTTTGCAAAACAGAAAAATGTATTTGTGTCACCATGTCCTGACACCTGTGACTTTTTCATTATTACATGTATGGAGCTGGGTATGGCGTCTTTTCTGAGGGACAAGATGTAGTTTTTATTCATACCATGTTGGAGAAGTTCTGATGGTTTGAGCACTTTTTCTTAATTTTTTTTTTAGGAGGCAAAGTGTTGAAAAAGTTGCCATTGGGCCATTTTGATTTTTTTTTCCCCCGCTATGACATTCACTGTATCGGATAAATATTTTATAGTTTAATAGTTCGGGCATTTTTGAGCATTTTGAGCGTTTATATTTAATATTTTGTGGTTTTCTTTAAAAAAAAAAAAAAAAAAAAAAATATATATATATATATATATATATATATATATATATATATATATATATATAATTTTTTTTTTATTTTTTTTTTAACTTTTATTTTCAGACTCCCTAGGGATCTTGAGACACCAACACAGATGTGAACCCAGTCTTATCCTCAAAAGTCGTGAAAGAACAGGTACCCTTTAGCATCATAGATAACACACTAACTTGTTACTATACTATGATTTTCTAATACAGTATATTATATTATTAAAATGTCACATTACATCAATAACTTTGCATGTTATCTGTCATGTTAACAATTGCTACATGTGTCCGGTTATCGGTAGAGCAGTCAGAACGTGATGGGGTAGTTGATAGATGGAGCTGAGAATCGCTGATGTAGATTAAGAAAATACTGTATATGAAAGCTAACTGGTCTTAGAACTATAAATGTAATTGTTTGAAGAAAACTACAGTGGTGCTTGAAAGCTTGTGAACGCTTCAGAATTTTTGCATAAAGTTGATTACTTTTTAAATATATATTTGGAATTCTGCATTAGATTTTCACGCCCTAAAAATAGATAAAAAGAACCAGATCAGACAAGTGAGTCAAAAAATATTAGACATAATATTGCCAAGATCTCCTTTGTTCGTGCCATGATACTCGTCTACAAACATGTTGTGAAGATCAGACTTGGATAGATCCCTGTTCTTTAAATAAAGCAGGTCGCCCACTCACACTTGAGCGTCATCCGATTTATTGAGAACACCTGCTAATCCTAAACCCTTATTCACACCTCCACCATACCTACCGATCCATTCTTAATATGTTTATTCAGACGTCAGTGTTTTTTGTGGACCTATGCAAAAAATTTGTTTTTCACGGATGTATCACGTCATTGCAGGTGTTATCTGTTTTTTAGTGGACCTAGAGAAATATACAAAATGAAGTTTGCAAAAAAATTGCGAAAAGCGGATCAACCATGGACAGAAAAATAAGCAGGACGGGTCTGTTACATGTGTGAATGAGGCTTAAAGGTTCACATACTTTCACTACTCACAGTCTAATAGTTTGGAGTCATTTGTTTAATTTGGTTCTATTAATCTAATTTTACAACTTGTAGTTTTGATGATGTCGTTTTAGGTCAAATATGCAGAAAATGTAGACAATTTACCAACTTTTTTGCTTTTTATGTATTTATTTGTTTATGGTATTTCCGACACATCATACAGAATTGTTCCTCGGACGCCGCTCATCATCTCCATCAAGATTCTCTGATGAAAGAATACATTTATTGTGTTTCTGGAAATAAATATAGAGGTTCTGTAGCTTAAATATATCCTGTGATGGGTATTGTGAAGATTGCTGACACTAAAATCACTTCTATTGTCTTGTCTCGTGTCACATGTCCCTCACTCGCCATTATTACAGAAGAGGCAGGAAGTGAACTTATCACTCCGCAGTTCTGTCCCAAAGCTGATATAGAGGACAGGGTTATCAGGAACATTCTTCTAACTTGGTTAACCTTTTAAAGGCTCCATAGCCCTACCGAATGGACATTGTGGTCCCACCTAAGGATTCTTCTCCTTAGGGACCCCACAAAGTTATCATTAAAGGAATTGTTGGAAAGTATAATGGTTATGTTATGGTCTCTGCCTCCTCATTAACGTCATACTCACCTCTTTTGGACCTCCTGGTGGCATCCAGCACTCTCCTGGTGACATCATGTGCCCAGGGTCACTGCTGAGGTATGTGATTGGGCCTCAGCGGTCAACAGGGGCACACTGAGTGTCATGATGTCATGACAATCGTCATGACCATGTGACCACTGTGGCCCAATCACAGGCCTTAGCGGTGACCCTGGGCACATGATGACACCAGGAGAGTGCTGGATGCCACCAGGAGGTCCAAAAGTGGTGAGTATTTTTTTTTTTTTTTCCTCCTGTGATGATTCTGCCTAAATATGGCCATAACTCAGCTGTATTTTGGTCTCTGTGTAGAGGTTATCCCTTCTTGCTTGCTTGCATACTGTGCGCAGCTATAAGCCTAGGTGCATATTGGCAGTAGCGGCTAGGCTGGAACAATAGGGCTCCATTGTATTCCTATACAGCCCTGGCTGATCAAACAATAGTGCATTGTTCAAGCCTGGGCTGTTGATCAGATATGACTGATAACAGGGTATCAATTCACTTTGTCTCATCTACATACAAAGGGTCTGAACGTGATTGAATTAACTCTTTCACACCTCCCCTGGGCCTATTATACTCTGGGGTCTGAAGAAACCAGAGAGTATAATAATTTACATCAATGCATGTGCAGCCATTTTAGTTCATCCAAGGCGAATCTCCATTTGTTCAGATTCATTAAAAACCGAACAATTTGAAAAATTTGGGTCAAAACCGATTTGGAACAAAGCGGTTTGCTCATCTCTATTACTTATCAATCTATTGGAGGGTGGCGCACAAAAGCACTGACTCTAGATGTGGAGATGAGATGGTGTGGCTCATCTCCCATTCACTTCAGTGGCAGTAGAGCTGCAGTGGCCACTATAAAATGTATGGAGTGGGCAGCTGATCAGTGCAGGTCCTGGGGTTGGCCCCCCATGGTCAGATATTGATCATAATGATGGACCATCAGAAAAGAAACCCAGAAAACCCCTTTACATATTGAGAAAATTGCATTTCAAGTCTTTTTTGCTTTAGGATCCACCTTCTAACCTTTCATACTCCACAACTTGCTCCTAAAGTTCTTAAAATCCCACATATCTCAAGAAGCCGTGTATAACAGAAAATGCTGCTGTCTGGAAATTTGCAATCTCGTGAATCACACGAATAACTTCATTTGAATAGAGCAGGCCGGCTGCGTATATCTGGACAAATAATGGCGGCGCTGGCTACAAGCGAACTGATCTTGAATCTCTGAGCTGTAAGATTTCAGCAATATATGACACAACAGTAGCAAGAAGCTGTAAATTTAATGGATGGAAATTGAATTGCTGATTTTCATTCATGTTATAACACAAATCAGCTGAAGTATATGTGTGTGTGTGTGTGTGTGTGTGTGTGTGTGTGGTGTATATATATATATATATATATATATATATATATATATATACACGGCCTGTACCGCCTAGCAGAATACTTAGTATTAGGGGCCCATGTGCTGCAAAGAAAAATGAGCATAGATCTGCAATTTGTAAAATGTTACATTTCCTGATCACTTGGAAGGAAGCAGCGTTATAAATAATGGCCGTCTAATTCATTCCACTTCCTATCAGCACCTTGTTTTTTACACTTTTATTTATAGTGTTGGGTGTAAGGTGTACAGTAATTCCCCAGGAATAAGGTGTCATCGTACAAAAGCTATTGAGGCGTTATATTTCTTCTAATGTTATTAGCTCTTATTATTATGGCAATGGCTTCATCATTCCACTGACTCATGTCACTATTCTTGTCACCCACTGGGAATCATCCAGTTCTTCTGCCAGCCGTACCAATCCTTCTAAGCTTTTATACCATTCCTCAACTATTCTGCTTGCCAGACGCCTCTCTGTCCAGATATTCTTTGGGCCACTCTTTCCCCATTGGTCATGTACTGGTCCACTCTTTCCAAACCTCTGCTATGTACCAGACCAATGCTCCTTGTTTAAAGGGGCCCCAAATTGAATTTTCATAGGGATACCTATCCACAAGATAAGTCTTCAGTATGTGATCTGTCAGGGTCTGGTATCCGGCAGAAAATGGTCTAAGGCTACGTCCACATCTGCGTCGAGTCTCCGTTGAAGACTTTGTCTTAGTGTTCACCTGAAATCGGCAGATGAAAATATCCTACACATATGTCTTTTTCATCCACTGCTTTGTTTAATAACAGTGGACACACAACGGACCCCATTATAGTCAATGGGGTCCATCGGGCTCTATTTGTGACCCCCTTTTTTTTTACTTGTTTGCTTGTCTGTTGTTCTGGATCTCTGATGGACCAGAACAATGGACAGCTGACGCTAGTCTGAACCTAGTATCAATCAGCCAATCTAAATCTGTAATGTATAGTCATTTTAAGATATGACTATCCCTTTAAGGCTAAGGCCCTATTTAGAGATGAGCGAAGTATTCAAAAATTCGATTTTTGGCAACTTCGCCAAATTTCACGATATGATTCTATTCGATCCGAATTAAATCCCGGCGAATTGCGTGACAAAAATGGCTATTTATTGGCTGCAGAGAGCCCGGGTGGGCGGCAAAATGGTGGAACCCCTTGGATGCCGCGGTCATATTTGATGTTAAAGATGTTAAAACCCCATATCGGTTATGGAGCAGGGTGTTAGGTGTCAGTTGCACCCTGCTCCATAACCGATCGGGGGATTGAACACCTTGGATGCAGCGGTCAAACATCCCGTGTGCGCTCGCGAAGGGGTTAAAGGGATGTGACATCACAGGGCTGGCTGCTCATTGGCTTTGTGTGTGATCCCACGTTCCCAGAGTTCCTTACCCCATGCCCTAATATATACAGCAGCCATTTTGAACTAAATGCAAATCGTTACCACAAAGGGTGAGGAAATTCGGATTCGATGCGAATCTAATATTTCCTGAAATTCGGATCGAATTCCACTTCTGCAGCTTCGATTCGCTCATCTCTAGCCCTATTCAGAAAGGCAGAATTTTTGGCACAGTGGAAAAAAATGCAGCGTTTTACAGAACCAAAGCGAAGTGAACCAGATTTAGGTTATTCTCATCTACACATTGCGTTTTCAGAAAACCATATTAATTTTAGCTGCGGAATTGCGAGTATTGTACCTATAGATTTTATAGAGGAAGAAAAAACGGAGAGGAAAATGCAGCAAAAACTGCAACATTTTGCTACTTCACAATAGGATGAGACTTCCCTAGCCACAAGCCTATGCTAGTACAGAGCAGGGAAGCTGCCCTTTCCGCTATCCCGCGTCTCTAGAGCATTCGGCCTATGAACTGAATACATGAATGCACAACGTGCAGGGGACAAGTTAAAAAGGATGATGCTTGGAAAAGTATTGGCAGCACAATGCAGGAAACGCTTCTTTTATTGCATATGATAGCACTAGCAATGTCGTTTACTATTTGCGGGTGGCACACTACTATCCATCACAGCCGACAACTAATATTAATAAAACGCCTGCCAGAACATTCAGGCTCCCCAAGCCGTTGCAGTGCTGCATAATCATTACCTTAAAGCAGCTGCGCCTGTTCTGTCTCACGCTTTACTCTTTGTACTCCTTCAGACCCCTGAAGGTTTTTTTCAATGTAAAGAACAAAGATGCCAAAATCAATAGCTCGCCTATAATTCCAGCTGCGAATCCATAATGCATTGCCACCTTTTTAAATACATAAACTGCATTGCTCGCGTGTTTTGTCCTGTTGATATAAAAATTACCTTTGTGATTCCGAAGCTTCCTTCTAAATACGCCGCGGCTGTCTCGCATTCTCTGACATTTTACAGCCTAATGAATTAATTCATGTTATATGGATCTGGGAAAGGGTTGAGCAAAAAAAAAAAAAACATGTTATGTTATTAAACATTTATCTAATCATATCCTTGTAAGTGTCTAATAATGATGAAAGGGCAGAAACAATAGGCGGAAATATAGATTGTATCAACAAAACCAATGAAATACCCCCAGCGCTTTTGGAAAAGTAACTTTGTTTCCCCATTGTCAGGATTAATAAGATTTGGTCTAATACCAAACAAAAAAAATAATATTGTAAGGAAAGGCAAAATTTTGCAAATATTCTGATGGTGTAATGTTTTCCCGTTTTGTAATACCTGCAATACCTGGACTTCCCTCAGTCCTACTGAAGCAAACTAGCGACATGGACGATGGGGAGCCGGACTGCTAAAACAGTGGACACAAGGACACCGGAGGACTATAATGGGGCCCTCCGGGTGTTCGTGGTTTCGAAACTGAAAGGGGCAGAGAAAAAATTCTTCCATGCAGGACTTTTGTCTCTGCCAATTTTCAGTGGTTTCTATGACTGGGTCTCCAATGGAGAGTCTGGCAAAGATGTGAAACCAGCCTTAAATCACACCCTGGTTTGGGACCTGCTGCAACTCCTCTGACCCACTGTGGGCTGACCCTGTAGGTGTTGTTATGGTCCCCCATCAGGTGAGAGTCCACCAGGACTGTGTAACCCTTAGTATTCAGTTTATCCAATGAGTGTAATTTTTTGCATACCCTTGCTGAATTTTACAGGGTTAAGCTATGTGCTACTTGGCATTTATTTTTCTCTTATAGATCATTGTATATATTATCCCTGTACTGTGACTTCATTGTTTTTACTATTACTGTATTGTGATATATATATTAATTATCCTTGTTTTGGGGCATGTCTGTGTTTATTATCTATGTACTGTGACATCACTGTGTGTATTATCTCTGTACTGTGACATCACTGTGTGTATTATCCCTGTACTGTGATATCACTGTGTGTATTATCCTGTACTGTGACATCACTGTGTGTAATATCTCTGTACTGTGACATCACTGTGTGTATTATCCTGTACTGTGATATCACTGTGTGTATTATCTCTGTACTGTGACATCACTGTGTGTATTATCCCTGTACTGTGATATCACTGTGTGTATTATCTCTGTACTGTGACATCACTGTGTGTATTATCTCTGTACTGTGACATCACTGTGTGTATTATCTCTGTACTGTGATATCACTGTGTGTATTATCTCTGTACTGTGACATCACTGTGTGTATTATCTCTGTACTGTGACATCACTGTGTGTATTATCTCCGTACTGTGACATCACTGTGTGTGTTACCTCTGTACTGTGACATCACTGTGTGTATTATCTCTGTACTGTGATATCACTGTGTGTATTATCCCTGTACTGTGATATCACTGTGTTTATTATCTGTGTTTATTCAAGTGAATTGGTGCTAAACTGCAGTAACCCAGCTCAGCCACTGCACAGAGAATGGAGCTATACTTCTGGTGAGGGTGCCAGGTTTTGTACCCCAGCAATAGAATAGGTCATCAATCTCTATAATCCAGAAAACCGCTCTAAGGCATTGAAAAGTCAAAGAAAATAAGAATATTTAAAGATTTGCTATTCTTATCTTATTTTTTTTCTGTATATGTTAAAAACAGTCATCTCAATGCAGGCATCATCTTCAAGAATGTTATGTCTTCTAACCAGCACTGTACCTTTAACGTAGAGCCTTTTGTCCTCGTAGTCGTCGTCTCTACCTAATCAAAGGCATCTTTCAGAATCATTGCACAGAAGTAGCAGCGAGAGCGCGAGTACCTGAGATAAGGCGAGTAATCAGCTTACCGGAGTCCTAACATCTCCCCCAGCCCAAGCCCCCTGCAATCAGACAGACAAAAACGGAGGAGGGAATCGCAACATAGTATCACCAAAGAGGCAAAGTTATGGAAAAATTGTACAATCTATAATTTAACAAAATGGGTCAGTTCAGAATCTCACTGATGTACAGAGTGGGGAAAAAATGACTTAAAAATAACCAACTTTGTACCAGTTTCGAGCATTTAAGAAATGGCTGAATGGAGGTGTTATTGGGAGCTAGAAAAGAATTCCCACCATATAAATATACAAATATAGCATTTTATGTCTTTATAGATTAGAAAGCAGATGTATCAAGCAGAGTTATTGCAATCCATTCATGATTCTTAGGCTCCCACGTTGCGGTGAAACAAGCCGCGTTTAACCGTACCAGCAAAGTGAATGAGATTTTAGTTAATCTCATCCACACATTGCGGAAAAAACCCACAATATGTATTTGCTGTGTTTTTTAGCTGTAGTTCTCTACACGGGGCCTCAGCCTTTGGCTGTTTTCACAAGGCAGTACTCGGTCTGTGAAATACGGCTCTGATGTCGACCATATTTCCTGGACTAAACACTGAGCTACTAGTCATCTATAATGCTAAGGGTTCCTGCCTCCCTTAGCTTATGTTCGGTACAGGACCGTAATCTTGCAGAAGGCGAGGACTCCTAGAACCACAGATGGCTAAGATGTTTGCAGTCTGGATCCAAGGTCAGTGTTCAGTCCAGGAAATACAGTCGATATCCGGTCTTCACGGACCAAATATGTCCTTGTGAAGGGGTGTCATACATCAATCCCATATATGTTTTTGGTGCAAATATTTTATAATACACATATTGTTAAAAAAATCATCATAGCCCTTCTGGAAAAGTCTTATATACTTATCAGGAGTAACATTAAAATCACTGAGATTAGAATGAATAACATGGATTACCTTGTTACAATGGCTTACAAGGACTGGGATAGATTAGGCAGCTAGTGAACGGTCAGTTCTTGAAGTTGATGCATTCAAAGTAGTCAGAATGGGCAAGCGTATGGATCCGAACAGGTTCGACAGGACAGGACAGATGCATGGGCAACCATGTGATGGCTAGGCAACCAGATCAGAGTCTTTTGTAAGGCTTGCAGTGGTCAGTACCTAAAATGGCCATGCGGGCATCAGCACTGGCCTATGGGGCAATGGAATAAGGGAGCCTGGTTAAGAATTGAAGTTCTCTTTTTACATTATGACTTGGTGTGTGTGTGTGTAACTGGCACCATGATGCGTTATAGGAAGAGGTGAGGCTGGCAAAGAAATTGTGATACTCTGGGCAAAGTTCTGCTGGAAAACCTTGCAAACATGACTTTTCTCCCCACATTTTTTGGGCAGAAACTGGACAAAAACCCAGCAGACTCCATGGGGGTCCATGGATTTCTGCAGGTACTCGCTATTTAAGTGGATTGGGTTTCCTTTTTTCGGGTCCCCAAGTGTACCCAAAGAAAGGAAACCCAAGCGCAGGTGTGAACCTAGAGTAATGCACTTGATGCTCGCAGACCCAACTTAGAAAATTAGGTCCTAAGATCACATTTACATGTTCTCCTACATTTTATACAGTATACCTGAATTGCTGGTAGGGTTGGCCTGTCCAACCAGAGTGCTAAAAACGTTTGGTAGGTGCAGGTTCCGACACAATAATGAACCCCAAAGATCCAGCACCATTTGGAGATGACTTTGTACCCATTATGATCTAATTCTTATGACTTGGTTGGCAATCATTTTATTTTATTTTTTTAGAGAATTGTTGTAAAGCCAAGTTCATGCCCTGTACCAAAATTTTGGAGATTTCGTGTTCAGTTGTCTAGACGACAAATCACTGAAGATTGCGACAGCCCCGAATGACCCCCTATTGGTATAAACTAAATGTCTGCATTATTTTGACTGTATACTGACTTCTCCAGCAGTTTTGATATCTGGTTCAGGAGTCGAGAGAATGTGCATTCAAGACCTTGTTCACAAATAGTCCAACCTAGATTTATGTAATGGAGTGTTAACAGCCTGAGCTACAGTGATACGTACGTTACCATGGTTACAAACGACTATGTGTTAAGGGATGTCAAGGAATCATCTTATTTCTGATGATGGTTCCCATGAAAAGAAAAGTATGCGGTTGTAAATCACACACACTACATGGTTTTAATAGAGTCTCCTTGATAAATAGTGTAACCGTGCCCTCTAACCATTTAACACACAGCCCGGAGTGGTTAAATGCCTTGATGAAATGGCCCATCATGTCTTATTACTTACATTAACCTTTCTTTACAAAATAAAACTGAAATTACATTTCCCACTGATCCTTGGAAATTGGTTAATCTACACCCTGCCTCCTGGTCCCGTGTCTTAATATGCCTAGAGAATGAGAGCGGAGGTCCCGTGGAGTACCCGTGCTATGTTTTGTGTGCTTTGCATTACATTTATGACTTTTTTAATACTATAACATAGAGTTCTCGACTCAAATTTCTCTATATCGTAAAGGGATATATCCATTATGTAATGGATATGCTACAAGATTATAACTGGTGTCAAGTACCGCACAGCCCTAAGCGTGAGGGCACTGAGGTCTTCTTCATTTTTCCCTGCACAGCTGTATTAGGATAGAGACTGTCACAATCTACATTACTGGCAATGTCTTAGCCGGCTCTAGAACTTACTCGGTAACATTTAGAAATGCATGTCCCTTTTTATAGCATGTCACACTTCTTTTTTGTAATGTGGACATGAAATGTGCCAATTGCACCCCTTGTTGGTGATGTAACAGGCACAAAATATGATTGAGACAAACTCTGTGTTCCGACTCCCTAGTCTTATGGGGCTACAACCCATGCAGGACTATCCTACCTAGGGAACCCCAGGAGGTCACCCCTTTTTGTGCAACCTAAGCTACTATGTGGCCTTATACTTAAGAGACAACAACCTATGCAGGACTCCGCTTTCTAGAGAGACTGCATTGACATGAAACAAAGGGTTAGGAAATTGTCCAAGGGGTCAATGAAAGTGGTTTAATAGTCTCTTTTCAGACAATAGTCACATTTCATAGAGCATGTGATTCTGGAAGAACACGTAATGCACTTTAATTAAAAATGTGGCTGCTTTTTGCCTGAAAAACCTCTCTCAAGTTCTTGCCACTAGGTGTCTCCCTTCCAGCTAATTTACAGTTATCTACTTTACCAGGAAAGTATGTCCCTAGCAGCAAGATGGAAAGACAGTGAGGTGAGAGGTTTTCTCTCTTCACACAGTGAATGCAGAGGGGAGGGGCTGATTCTCCTCACAGCCTCCTCACATTTCTGCACCTGCAAGGACTGAAAATTCTTCAGCATCTCATACTTTATAATGAATAAAAAAAAATATTCAATGTACTTTTATGTACTTCTCGTTACTTGTGTGGTTACAGATGAGATATTATTCACAGACAGCAAGCGGCTTTACTGACTGTTCTCATAGATTGCACTTTTCCTGTTTCATGCCTGCATGTTAGATGCTAAAATGGAGTGATTACCTGCATGTATTTGTCCTATATTTGCAGTTCAGTGTTATATGGTCTCTTGGTTTACTCAGCTATTTGTTTGTTCTTGTACAGTTACTCCTGGCAGAATTACATGTAAACAAACCAAACTAGTTATAATGGAAAGGGGGGGGGGGGGCAGACTGCTCATTAGTGTACACAACCACAGCCTCAAAGCAAAATGCAAAATGTGATTCAGCCAAATGGGGACATTATCAGCAGAAAAACTGGTAGGACACCATGTATGAAGGCCTATACAGTCATAGTACAGACCTTGCGCATGAAAACTCAGGTACCCTTTAAAAAAGAAATAAAAAGTAGACTTTTATATCATAGGGACTTAAAAAAAATAAGCACTATAATAAGGGGCCAAGTTTAATCATTTTTTTTTTTCTATGTATGCCATTGGTTTGCATATAGAATTCAAAAAGAAATATCTGGAGATTCTACATACTTGCCAACTGTTCTGAATTTGCTGAGTTTTCAGATACAATCCGGGCAATTCACTCTGAAAAGGGGCAAATTTATGTAAACCGCACCTAAATGTGGACATCCCCGGAAAGCTTGAGGGTGGACCTAAGAGAGGACTTGAATGCCCTATTTTTGATGACTATAATGTTGGTAACTATGATTTTATCTCCATGACTTTGGTGTGACTTTGTCCTCTTGTATTACAGGAGGTTAGACTTTGGATTCCGTACTAAAGAAAAAAATTTTCACTCTTTTTTTCTGAAATCTGATAATTTCATATTAACAATACGGAGGGCAAAAAGAATCATTCGGAGACTTTAGTGTTTTGTTTTTACATTTCCAATGCTAAAGATTTAATATCAAGCATCTGAACATGACTCCTTTGTATTAAGACAGAATATGGATTGAACAATTGTCTAGGGAATTGCTCCACTTTAACTCATTGCTAGGTAATTATGATGTCACAATTAGCCGTGATAACAACGCTATGTGTCTATTTCAAGCATGACGGTAAAATAATAACACTATTATATTTCATAGCCAAAACATGAGTAACTGGTTATTGAATCATCCCACAAAACACTATTACATCGATAAACTGTTTAATCTAAATCGCCCTTTGAAACTGATGCTATGAGCGAATTATCAAACACGCATCCATATGAGTTAATGGGTCTGACTACGGCATGCTGGCCATGTTTTACATCAATCTGCACAAACATGTTTGTCTATAACAAGTATATGGAAAGATAACGGCCATTACAAAAATTTGTATCGGATTTCTTTTCAAGTTTATGAAAAGAAAAGACTTCTCTTATGCTTCCCCACTCGTCTAGAATTATTTCCCTTATGCCAGACGACATTTTGTAGCTATTAGCAATGTAGCTATTCAAAACAATATAAAACTTGGCCAAAAGTAGTATTCTAGCTCTGTATACATGGAACGTGTCTAGAACTTCTCTCTCCTTTCCCTGACTTTTTATTTCCATTTGCTTTCCTTTTATAGCTCATAAAGTTATATGGCCAGGGCTCCAACCTCATGCATGGTTACACCACATCGTTTTTTTTGTACTTGTTTCAATATGTTGCCCCTAGAGATGGGCAAACTGATTTGTTCCCAGTTGGGTTCGATCTGAATATTCCAAATTGTTTGGTTCTTAACCAATCCGAACAAATGGCGATTTGTCTCGGACAAACTAAAATGGCCATCACGACCTGCATTGCAGTAAATGACTATACTCGGTTCTCTGCAGACCCCAGAGAATAATAGGTAGAGGTCCGGGGTGGTATAAAAAAAAATAAAAAAATATTTATACTCACCTCTTTTGGGCCTCCTTGAGGTTTCTGGCACTCACTCTTGGTCTCCTCGGTGCCCGGGTTCAATACTGAGCTCTGTGATTGGGCCACAGCGGTCACATGGTCATAATATCAGAATAGTTGGGTTATAGACAGTGGCGGTCTTTTTCAAAGAGTCCAGCCATGCTTTCCAATTCTGGATAACCCCTTTTAGAAACACCTTTAATCTAAGGATAAGTTCACATTAGCTTTACTGTACTCCGTTCTTTTGTGCCGTCAGAACAGACTGAACAATAAAGACAAGCTGATAGGGGTCTGTATGCAGGATTTTTTTGTCTGCAATTTTACGTTAGGTTCACACCTGCGTTCAGTTTTCCGTTCTTCAAGTCCACTTGAGGACCCGAAAAAAAGAAACCCAATCCACTTAAAAGGCGGTTACCTGCGGAAACCCATGGACCCCATAGACCATAATTGCAGGACTACTTGCTGGACTTTTCTCTCTGCATTTTTCAAGCGTAACGTGGGACGGAATCCCCAAATGGCGATTGAGCGCAGATGTGAACCCAGCCTTAGATGGATTCTCTGACGGAGCCTCCAATGCAAATGTGAACATAGCCTAATTGGTGATATCATCAAGATACATTGCTGTATACTGTATACATAGCATTGTATCGACAGTTATATAAAGTTTACCCCTCCAACGTCTTACCTTATGTGGGAGTACAAGATGGCTCCTTCTTCATCCATATAAGTGATGGTTCCAAGTGATTGAATGGGCACCTGTACTATTACACTACCTTCAAGCAATAAATACATGGCAGTAGAAAAATGTCTTTGCTGCCTAAATGGCCATTATTAAAGAAAAAAAAAAAAAGAAAAAAATTCTGCTGCCACAATACTTTGATCCATAGCCAAGGGTTCTAATGTGCACTTGATTGTATATTAACCTTTTTCCTTTGTCATTATTTAAGGTTCTGTTTTTGCTTGTAGCTCCCATTTCTTTTATACTGTGGTTGATAATGCACATTTAATACGTGTAAATTAGGGGGAATGTTAATGTGAGCAGTTGCCAGCGGTACGTCCCCTTATAATGCTAAATAATGATTTCCGCACATATTGACAATGGCTTGGAACACCAGAATGCTTTCCACTTAGCGGTGCACTTCCATTTTTCTAACTATAAATGTTTTCATTTCACTTAAAAATGTAATACTCTAAAATCTGTTTTCTAATGGATTAAGCGTAAATGAGATGCATTTCATTGCTACGAACCTCTCGCTGCTGTAAAACAAATCCAACATGTGGCAAATCTGCCTGGCCATTAATGGGTTAATGCGAGGCTCAGTCTGCTGCTGATTTCGGACTGGAGGGAAAATGAGTTTATAGTCCTCTGTGGTGGCCAGAAGGGCCGGGAAACCTGCTGCTGTGCTCACTCAGGGCAGGGGGAAATTGGAATTGACTAAAAGATCTAAGCAATTGGAAAACATCTGGTGTCTCCGTCCACTGCGTTAATCCAGCCTTGGATTTAAGTACAATGCATTGATACTGACCCAGTACTTTCCTGATCGGCAATATTCCGTTTTATGGAAAAATACTCCAACATTCTATATTTGCTACTATGAACCCTCATGGTTACTTATTTATATATTAATACATACAGGGCCATACTATGCGGGATTGTAAATCGCCATATAAATAACCGTATTCCGAAACCCAAGTAACTGTGTCATACTGTATGGTGTAACATCTCCATACAATCTCCTGGCAATGCTATACGGTGCCAACCCTGCCAACATTAGCTGCCAAAATATTATATTGTACCGTGATGCACAAAGCAAATACTGCCCTGCAACACTTAAAGGGGTTTTCCAAGTTTAAGATATGCCAAGAACCCCCAGCCACTTTTGGTACAACTACACAGTAGACTGAGCTGGAGGCTGGCATCTCTGTACACCATGTAGTGGCCATTTCTGGTTATTGTAGTTCAGCTCCCATTTACTGGAATGGAAGTTGAGCTGCAGTAGGCTAAAATAGCCACAACACAGTGAATTGGACATTTCTGCTTCTGACTCTGTCACTGTGTTGTCTCCGACATCATATATTGTGTGTGGTGGCCACTGAACAGTTACCGAGCAGTCAGTTTCTGGCTATGTCCACTGACTGCAGTTCAGCTCTACTTTCCTACTGGGTTGCAGTAGCCAAACATGGCCACTACACAGTGGATGGTGTTACCTACTTCTGGCTCTCTCGGAAGGCTCTGTCCACTGTATATAGATACATATAGCTGCAATGCTCCGTTTGTTGACACTTTTCTGTCATAGTCAACTTTTTGAGCAATTTCTAGGCAAGCTAGTCTACACTTCCTACAGAGACCCCGACACAACGATTGTCTTTCTTTAGACCACTTTTGATAGGTACTACCCACTGGATATCAAAAACACTCCATAAGAACTGCTGCTTTGGAAAAGCTTTGACCAAGTCATTTGGGCACCCCAATTTTGCCCCTGTTAAGCTCACATAGGCTTCGTTCACATCTGGGTCGGAGTCTCTGTAAGAGACTCCATCGCAGATTCCGCCAAAAATCAAAGTCCTGCATGGAGGACTTTTCTCTCCGCTGGTTTCTCTGCGGAAATTATAGTCTATGGGGTCCGTGGGTGTCCACGGGTAACCGCTGTTTTAACTGGCAGGCTCTCCGTCGTTCGGGTCCCGTGGCGAATATGAAACATGAAGAGCACGGTGCAAGTGTGAACCTAGCCTTAGATCCTTAGCCTAGATGCACACCACCAAGGTGCAAAGCAGCCGTGAAAAACATCCATTTTTGATGCCTGTCTTGCACCCGATCGGGACCTGTCTTCACGGATCCCCCATACATTTCAGTGTATGGAGGGATCCGTGATAGTGGCCGAAATAGGATTCATTGACATTGCTCCCATTCCTGGACGTCACACGGCCAGTTTTCACTGTCATGTGAATGTAGCCTTACACTTGGCCATTTTTCCTACTTCCAACTCATCAACTTCAAGAACTGGCTGTCCACTTGCTGCCTGATATATCCTACCCCTTGACAGGTGCCTTTGTCACATGCTGATCCTGTTATTGTCATGGCTGGTTAGTGTATGTCCAGGCTTATATAGAGTCAACTAATGTACTTCTGCCATGTTGCAGGTACAGTATATGTTATTTTATGTATACCCCAGACATAACCTGTACTTAACCCTCCTTCTTATACAGAAAGAAAAAAGTGGATATAAGCGATGCCGGGATAGGAGGGGTCTGGGCCGAGGAGGACGCATTGTACTGCATATTATCAGCAGTGTCTGTCCTAATTGCTTGTTGAGGCTGAAACAATTTGGTTAAAAGCTGCTTTGCTTAATTATGAGAGTTTTACTGGGAAAAAGCTGGGAGGGGGAAGGGCTCTTGTGAGCGGAGAGCTTGTTATTTCTTTATTAGCACTGGGGGTAAGGGAGACGGCCCTTCTACCTTTTATTCTCCTCATCTCAATAGACGTTTGAAGACTATCGGTCGCGCCATTATTCTGCATTCCATCAGCTCGCTTTGTAATCTTTCAGAAGTATTTAAAGGTGGCCAGGAAACGCTCGGCTCCAAACCCTCTATTGATCCAACACATTGTTAAACCTCACAAATGAAGACGTAGAGTCCAGTATAGGTCGAGTTGTCCATATAGTAGATCAGCTTGGACCACAACTTCAAAGTCCCACAACATGACCTGAAACCCACAGCACTTGCTTATTTTGACTCCATTTTGCTCATTTTGACTTTATTTCTGTAACTGACCTTTGTGGTATAAATCACACACATATAAGTCATCCATAAATACCAGTGACATCTAGTCCTATATACAACTGCCTAACCTATGAATGATTTCCAAGGTTTTTATTGGGAACCTATAGTGATAATATTAGGATAGGTCATCAGTATGTGACTGATAAGGGACCAACCAGAAGCAGAACTTTAAGCTCTTGGGCCCCAATGCAATATCTGTAACGAGGATCCCTAATTACCCTGTGCTACAATAATGGTGTTTTCTTATATTATAAAAAGGCCCCCTTAGGCTCCAGGGCTCGATAGCAATTGCTACCGTGGCACCCCCTTTAACTACACTACTGCCCGGAACCCCCACAGATCACTTAGTTGAAGCTGCAGCATTCAGTCATTCACATATTGGAGAGTTGTGCTTTGCACATTCAATTGAACGGGACTGAGCTACTGCTGTACCATGTGACCAATGAACATGACATCATTGGCATAGGGAAGCAGCCACAGTGCTCATTAGCACTGCAGCATTTTCCAGTATTGATCAATTTTGATGAGAGTAACGCACTTAGGGTGAGACAGAAAACCTACTATTAGTTGCAGCAGCCGCAGATTGCCTTTACCTATGCTTCTCTCTCACTTGGCTACTATTCCTCCTTCCCCTACCTATAGACTTCTAAGGGTACATGTAATATGATACTTTAGTGAGCTAACAGTCCGACTTGGGAGACAGATTTTCTGAGTGAATGTTAATTTAAGGAGAAAAGAGAGCCTGATAAGTGGGGAAGGAAGCAATTTTCTCTAATATGAAATATTACGTTTTTCATATTCACTTGTACTATTGAGTTAGGCAAAGTCTGTTGAAAAGTTATTAATAATTTAAACCAAATGATTATGAGATGACATAAACCTCACCCATGGAAAAAGTAAGTACCCCTTCTAAAAGAAATAATTGCAATCAAATTATTTCTGTAACCTTGTTATTACTCTTGCAGAATTTCACAACTCACCCAAGTTTAACTGGTTGAAGATGCTGATATAATAGCCCATGCAAGGGAAGGTTCTGAACAGTTGACTAATAGGTAACAACTCCCTTCTCTCTATTGAGAACACAGGCACTCTCAGTCAAGCTGACCATGCATGTGTATGGAAAGGAATAGCTGTCAGCTAGGGATGAGCGAACCAGTTTGTAACAAGCCGGGTTCTTTACAAATTTTCAAAAAATTTCAGTTTTGGCTACCCATGAATATATCATACTCTGGGGTCTCTTCAGACCCCAAAATATAATAATCGGAGGACAAGGGGAGGCGAGTAGACATAGAAAACAGTCTTACCCACCTCTTCTGAGCTCCATTATAATGTCCATTGCGGGTCCCCGTCATCCTACCTCTTGAATCACATCAGTGGCCCTAAGGAACTGCTTAGGCCAATGTCATGTCTCTTGTATCTAAGCGTCATGATGTTGGCACACCCCACGTGATAACTGATGCCCAGACACAGGCCTTAGTGGTTACCCAAAGCCACTGTCATTCAGGAGGCTGGAAGAGGACGGAAGAGGACAGGGACCCACACTGGACGCCGTGACAGAGCTCAGGAGAGGTGAGTATGACTGTTTGTTTACTCACCTCTGAACAGACCTAATAATAGGTAATAACAGGAGAACCGAAAGAAACTGCCTGGCCAACCTCTCGAATATGAAGATGAATCTGGTGAAGATCACCTAACACTACTGTCAGCCAGATGAGTATTCAGTCAACAACTATGGAGTGTGTATGGCCAGCTTAATGTGAAACTAATTAAAAAGCGCAAAGAAAGACTAAAAGAGTACGAGAAACTTACACTGAACACTCCTACGAGAATATAAGTGAACGCTGCTGATAAACAAGTGGTGACAGATGCTCTTAGAAGTGTGATACATTCCTGCAATGAAGACATCGGAATCCAGGTTCCATATGCATCCAGCTTTAAACAACTATATAATATTCCTATATAATATCCCTTCACTATTTCCTTTAAAGGGGTATAATCATTGCAAATTACTTTTTTCCTTTACTATATAAAACACCTGTGGGGAGGCTTAAAACCAATACAACACCCTACTGTGACGTGCCGTGGGAAGATGGCAGTAAATATCATACTAGAAATGGAAATTATTTATACTTTTTACATACATTACAAATAGGGATTTGCCACTTAATACCTGCAGATGCTTATACTAACGCTGGCCATAGACTTTGGATGTTCCTGATCTGGGGACAGTCTCGTGTGTATGGAGTGGAGACCCTACATGAGGCCTTGATGTCATCCATTATTATGAAGGTGGTGTCCGTCGCCACTTCTGCTATAGAAAAAATTAGTTTCTTAGCTAACGTTGGTGAGTATCCTTAAGCTGAGTCAGGGTAGAACCCTACTGGCCAACCTATTGGGAACCCCGTATCGAAACAAACTGACGTCTGGTCTTCAAATATCAAAATGCCAAATTATCCTGTCCCACCCTGTGTTCTATTATTTGGAAGTTACCCCCACTCCTGCTATGGTTATATTACATAGAGCAGGATATAAAACAAACAAGAAGCAGGGCCAGGTACTATATACCGTAACAGTACCATATAAAACAAGACATGGGAATTAGCGAAAAATAGGCTGCGGAATGGGCTAAGAATATGGTGGTTAACTGCCCCACACCACTGACCACAGCATTCGAGACCACCTCCTTGAGAAAATGTGTTACCTTGATCTTGTGTTACCTACTAACACCTCATGGCTATTCGCTCATTTTTGATGCGGAAGACTTTGCAATGTTGGTTGAGGGAAAATGGGCGCAGGTACTAGTGAAGTGCGCATATATAGGTTTTGGAGATCCTGTCTGATCTAATAGCAAAGGCATCACTAATAGGCTGTAAACCAGCACCAGGCACCTCTTATGATCATGTAACCGGCACCTTCTACAATCCTTATGTGTACACATTTGGAATACTAGGTCTCCACCCTCTATGGATTGCAGGTGTGTGAGTGCTGCTTTTATCCGTATTTTGCACCTCTGCTGTTTCCACCATATACCACTTGGGCCTGTCTGTATCTTGCAGTGAGCCATTGCTTTAATGTGACTATTTTCCAGTGGTATCAATATGAAGATACCTAACAACTAAGACTTTATATAGGACTATCATACAAGAGAATACAAGTGATTTTAGGCACCCAGGCTAAAACTGGGATAGTATAATAGCGGTTCTTCCAGAAGAAGCGGACTAATAGCAAATATCTGTCCGAAGGCCCATGAAATGGAGATAAAGACAAGAGAACTATATGGCACTTACTATATTGTATTTTGCGTACACAAGAGGTCGGGGTTACAGTTTAGTTGTGTTACAAAAAAGCTTGATCAATTCTGAACAGCCTTGAAAAGCAATCAGGTACAAATAATGGAGAAAGGTGAAAAGCTCAGTAAAGTGTATATGCATTATGGGTACGGATCTCTAATACTAAATCAGACAATGCAGATACAGATAATTGTATTATTCGTTACAATTACTATTAAGCACTGCATTGAATGCGTGGCCATATACAAACGTAATATGCTGGTTTTCTATGCAATCGAATGTAAGACCAGGGGTGGATTAATTGGTTATGCATAGTTGGGAGCTATTCCGCTCAACTATGCACACTCAGTTTGTCCAAATGTACATGTGCTCTCGATGGGGAGAAGCGTAAACCACTCCGTTAGCGGCAGTTTATAGAGGTGTCCATTCTCAGCTTGGCTCACAGAGTCCGGGGATTGTAGGTCTTCTAATTCAGCCTTCTCTGATGATTCTCTGTATATAAGTTATATAATAATGATTCAAATTTAATAAGATTGTCTAGGATAATGGATTGTAGGGCTTACCCTTCGGATAGGCCATAAATAGCTGATCAGTTGGGGCCGATATCTGGCTCCCATGTCAATCAGCTGTATGGGGCTGCTTCCTATACCCATACTATACACAACCAAGGGCTAGAAGCAGTTGGCTTTGTGCCCTTTGTAGGGGCTGGGCGCCACTACTATAGTTCAACTCCAATTGAAGTCAATGGGAGCTGATCTGCAGAGCTGGTACCTGGCCACTATACAGTGACCGGTCCTTTCTGTGTTGTATATAGTACAGGTGCAGGAAGAGGCCACCATACAGCTGATCGGAGCTGGATAGGAACTGGCTGTCACCCTCAACGATCGGATATTTATGGCCTATCCTGAAGATAAGCAGTAAAATCCAATATCCTGGACAACCAGAGATTACCTGGAAGAAAGGTTACCAAAGTACAAGACATAAGTGGTAACTGTTGTTTCAACAAACATAAATCAATGATACAAAGCGAACATAAGAAAGTTTGTAACACTCAAGATGGACTGCAGGTCACATATACAGTATAAGATTATACATCGATAGAAGACTCTGGAGAGAGAAGAGAAGAGGAGTGAAGCAGACAGAAGTAGAGACATGTTAAGTCGATGCTGCAGGTGAATTAGAACTTTCTATAATAGCTCAAGCATTTTATTCACATGTCAGTGCTTTTCTATGTAAGTCCTACATGACCCTGTGACTGTGTCTGAGTGAGAGAAAATAAGGGAGCAGATTCTCCTCTATTTACTGTGTGCAGTGTATAGCAGCGAGTCTTCACCCTTTATTTATTTATTTTGCTTACTTATTTATCACCATCATATGCTACAGTGCCTTACAGATATTACATATCACAAGGCATTATGGGAAAGGAGCTGGGAGCTCATGCGCCCTCTGTTGGCGCATGAGCTCCCAGCTCCTTTCCCATAATGCCTTGTGATATGTAGATGCTTAGTAGAGGGCGAAAGGCAACTCAAAACTCTACACACCTTAACTGGTGCTCTCCTCAAGGAGAGATGTCCCTGTCCATTACATATATTACAGTCTGTCTTAAGAGTGTGGGAAAGTCAAGAAATCAGGTGATACCTTTTAGAGGCTAACTGAGTATATTTGATGATAAGCTTTTGAGAGTGCTAGCTCTCTTCTTTAGATATGGTGTTATACAAGAAACTGAAAATTCACAGACTTTTTATACACACACAAGACAAGGATCTTTAAAGAATCTTAGAATAACAAAATGCAATATAAGTAGAGAAGTTATTTACAACAGGTTAAAAAATAAACAATCTGGAAACTTGTGGGGTGTGACGGAGGGATCACTAATTCTTGCTGTTATCTGTTTGCTATCAGGTGGTGATTTGTGACCCTCACAGTTCATACATAGTGTGACATGAAACTGGCAGGAATATTAAGTCCAAATTGCTGAGTTTGAAATTTTTGCATTAACTTCTATTTCCATTCCTTTTTCTCCCTCTGCGTCTTAAAATGTCCCATTAAAACCACAACCCGCAAGGAGAAATGTGCGGCCACTGGGAGATCTGTTCTGCTGTTATTAATGGTGGATCTGTGTGAGTTCATGCGCTGACTGAGTCTCTGCCCTGTTTCCCCCACATAGAGGCCTGTGGTGGGACATTGCACACACATTATGAGGTACACCACATTGGAAGACCTGCAGGAAAATGTCCCCCTAATTCTGTGCACCTGTTGTGACTGTGGGACAGGTACACTGTCAGCGGTGTGGATGTGCCTGCAGGTCTTGCACCTGTTTTGTAGGCAAGGTGAGGTGCATTTTCAGTTGGGGCCTTCAGGGCACTGCGGACAATAATACGCCGTAGGCTACGTTGAAAAAAGTTTAAAAAAAAAAAAAATATATATATATAAAAATTCAAATCATCCCATTCCCTACATATACAAATAAATAAACAAAAAAGGTATCCCCACATCTGAAAATGCCCAGAAAAGTATATACATTTTTCACAAAAACGATATAAATCTGGTTTCTACGTGGTCATACTGTCCTATAGAATAAAGTAGTGTGTTATATTTACAGAACAGAGAAAATGCCACAACTGCGTTTTTTCCATTCCCATTCCATTCTGAATTTTTTTTCCCAGCTTACCAGTATATTGTACAGCAGCGGTCCCCAACCTTTTCCCCGCCACGGCCCAGCATGGAGTTGGGGGCAGGGTAGGCGGTTTAGGGATGGGGCTTTGGTCATATGGGGGCGTGGTTATACTCTAAACATCGCTGTAGACCTGGGCCACTCTGGCGGGACCTCGTTGTACAGCTCTGTAGACCTAGTCCCCGCCATTAGCTTTGGTAGGAGCCACATAATGTTCCAGGAGCCGCGTTTACTCAGGCCAGCCCGCCACCCCGCGGACCAGCAAAAGACCCCCAACGGCCTGGCCCGGTCCTGGTCCACGGACTGGTGGTTGGGGACCCCTGTTGTACAGAATATTAAATGATTCCATTAGGTTCTACAATTTGTTAGAAAGCACAATTTGTTCATATAATTGAAGCCTCTGCGAACTTTCTGTACAAAGCGCTGCGGGAAGAACAGCAATGCGTTGCCGCCGTGGGGCCTTAGCCTTAAGCAGATTCTCTCATAAGGACCTGTGAACGGAAACATAAAAAAAAAAAAGTGACTTTTGCACGGTAGGGAGTAAGAAAACAATCAAACAATCCCAAAAAAGGCTGTGGCTGGAAAGGGTTAAATTCTGGGGAAAAAAAATATTCTGACTTCTGGTGAATATTTTGAGGACTATTATATGGTTTGTGAAAATACGGTACGAGAACACAAATCTAATAATAGCTGATGGCGACCTGTAAGCTGCAGTTTAATTACTGTAAATTCACTCTTAGTATATTCGGTATATACAGTAGGAGTATCAATGAAACTGTTAATGGGTAAAAGTTACAAGGTATCGATTTCAGCTAGAGGGCCCTGAAGAAAAGTTTACAGACCAATAAGAAAGATATTAAAAAAGTAAGATGTGGGGATATTAATTCTGTATTGTCTCTAACAAACATGAGGAGCTTCCAAGTAATCCCCATTCTTCTTATCAACCTTCTCTAGCCTTCTGGTAGCCTTCACCGCAGTCATTACGTTACGCTAATGAAGGCTTACAAATATCTAATATAGCCGATAACCGGAGGGTGGGATGATATTGGCCTGGTGCTATTGTAGGAGCAATACTCTGGGTGCTAGCGAATTCTGGCTTCCAATATGGTGGGTAGGGGACAGCCAACATCCTTATTATGAATTATAGATTAGACTTGACCTCTTAAGATGGAAAGCAATAGAGCCTCTGTGTTCCCTTGGGTTACTGTATTGGTTTCCTAGAATAATATCTTAGAAAATTACATTTTGTTCTTGGGTTACAGAACTATACAAGCTGTTACAGCACTACCAACTACGGCCAACTGGTGGCATACTTTCTCTGACTCATGCAGCTCAAAAATTGGTAGTGAAACGTGTAAAAAATGTGTATTAAATTATAGGGTTATTTATAGAATTGTTTTTGTTTTTTTGTTTTTTTTGCTACCACAAAAAAGGGAATAAAAAGTGATTAAATGTACCCAAAAATAATAATAATAAAAAAAAAAAGTTCTGGGCATTAGTTTGGGGTAGCCCTTGTAGTTTTGTCAATGGAAAAGTCATGTTTTATTTTGTAAAAACAAAACCCAAAAACAATTATGAAATGGAATGCATTTTTTTACAACCATATCTGGTCTTAATTCCCACTGAGGAAGGTTGTTACCGAAACGCCTTGAATCTTCTACAACACCATGTTATCTGTACTAGGATGTGTCTCTATATATTTATCTATATACTGTATATTTACTGCCTTGGTGGTTTTAATTTTTGATACTTTACTAAATAAAATACTTTGTTATTCACCTTGCAACTTGGAGTGCCTGGAATAATATTCTAATATGTTCCATGTCTATGACAAGCCCTTCTATTGGCACCCTGGACCAGCTCATCGGAGTGCAGAACCACAAATTGTCCGTCCTCTATTTGCAGTCCAGTGCCCCCTGATCTTGTATATTAGGGTCATCTACGCCAGGTTCACACCTGCGTTCGGGGTTTCCGTTCAGGGGGTCCGCTTGGGGGACCCCCCAAACGGAAACCTAATCCGCTTAAAAAAAAAAAAGAGGTTACCCATGGAAACCCGCGGACCCCATAGACTATAAAGGAGTCTGCCGGGTTTTCGCCTGGAAAGGGCAAAAAATGCAGAGAGAAAAGCGCTGCTTGCAGGACTTTTCTCTCCGCATTTTTTAAGCGCATTCGGGGATGAAAACCCCCGAAAGAATTTCAAGTGCTGGTGTGAACTCAGCCTTACTCTGTTCTCAACCATTAGTTTGCTATTGTACAGTTACTCCTGACATAATTACATGTCGAGAAATGGATAGGGGGGGGGGGGCAGACTGTTCTGTATTGTATACACCCTCTGCCTCAGGGAGAAAAAGTAAAATATGCTGCAGTCATAATGGAGCTATTAGCAGTAGCAAAACTGATAGGACATCATGTATTGGGGCTTATACAGGCATAGAACAAACTACCTAGTAAGACCCTGCATGTCTCAACATTGATGAAAACTCAGGTAGTCTTCGAGGCTTAACCTAGGCTGCGTCCTTAAGGGGTTAATGAGACGTAAATTCATGTTAGATCTGCCCATATATTTTCCTTTAATCTTTGCTCTCTGTTTGCATGAGGGCATTATTATGTAAGATCTAGTCGCTTGTGATAATGTACATGCATGTTACTATGTTTCTGCATTTTTGTAAAATAATAGCGAGTAATCCTTGCGACGGAGAAGCAAATTCTGAGCGTTCTTTGCTACCATTTTAATGCTCTGAATAAAAATATATGATTATTTTATTATTCCATCCTGTCAGTTTAAGCAGAGCACTGGCCTGTGAAGCTCAGATGAGAGAGTAACATTCTCACACTTAAGGAATTATCTCTGCATCATTTGGAGTTTTCTGCTCTACTAATTCTCGACCCATTCCTACATCCTTCAGGCCTTTCATCTTGTGTTAAAGGGGACACATCTTCTCTTCGGAGTTGATTAACCCCTTTACCGACCAGAGGTTCAAGGGGGAAGGGTCAAAGGTGGAATAAGGGTTAATGGCGGTCTAATCTTTTTGGATGAATCGCTTTCCCCCCCTACCCCCGGTAGTTTTTTGGGGTTGATCTACAGGAGGCAATTTAAGGTCATGTCATGCCCCCCCCCCCCGGGGCGGGGGGGGGGGGGGGGGCGGTGGGGAATTTCGGAGGGGCGCCCCCCCCCCCCCCCCCCCCCCCCGCCCCCCCCGGGGCCGGGCCCCCCCCCCCCCCCCCCAGCGGCCACCCCCCCCCCCCCCCCAACCCCCCCCCCCCCCCCCCCCACCCCCCCCCCCCCGGAGGGGGGGGGGGGGGGCCCCCCCCCCGCCCCCCCCCCCCCCCCTAAAGGGGGGCGGCCCCCCCCCCCCCCCCATTTTTTTGGTTGAACAAAAGCTCTCATCTTGCATCCAAGTCTAACAAAAAATAACAAGGTACTGCGCGCAGCGCATAACTGTATTACAATACCACAATTCAGTCTATATCATTCATCCTTAAGGGATGCGGCGCGGCATACGGCGACAGGAAATACATCCTAACACTACATGCTGCACTACAAACCTAACTGACATACTTTTGGTCAATGCAATAAACACAGACGAGTGACAAAAACAGAGGCGAGGGGGAGGGAAGGCACAGGCCCGGCTTTATGATTGACCACAACACACATGAGGGGGGACAGGCAATGCAAGAAATAATATACTTCCTATACTACCACTACTTCCTACCCTGGCAATAACTAACACATTTTAGGGGGGACAGGTAAATACAAGAAATAATATACTTCCTATACTACCACTACTTCCTACCCTAACTCTAAACAAAATGGTTAAACAGCAAAAGCATCAAACATGGTGGGTGGGGAAGAGGAAGGAGGGAAAGGGGAGGGGATGACACAGGCCCGAAGCTTTATTTGAGTAACACGACAGACATGAAGGGAGGCGGGGAAGGGAAAACAGCGTCGCCGAAGACTCAGTCCTCTTCTCCCTCCTCTTCACCGGCCAGGCTATCCAGATGGCATAGTCCCGCTGCAGGCTGCGGATCAGCCTGCAACAATCCTGAAAAGTGATGTCCTCTCTTCGCAAAGTCAGTCCTTTTCTGGCGAACCAGATAGCGCCTTGGAACAGTTCACAAGTCGCCAGGCCTCCAGAATGTCACTCTCTCTGTGAGTCCCCTGGAAGAGCCCATACAATACCGCGTGGTCGTCAGGCCCCTCCTGGGTACACAGTCCTCAAAGTCATCTTCCAGCTCGTCCAACAGGCCTTGAGCAAAAGGGCACTCCCAAAAGACGTGCAAAGATGTTTCCTCCTTGTAGGGGCACCGTGGGCAGTACCTCGCTTGCTCAAGTTGCGGGCATGCATGAACGACCTGAGGGGCAGCCCCCTCGGATAGCCATCCACGACAGATCCTTGTGCCCGTTGGTCAGCAGACGTGAAGAGACGTTCTCCCAAACGACCTTCGTGGCGTCCGCTGTGAGTCCTGGAACCTCCTCCATGCCACCCTAGCTCGGATGAGCTTGTGGATGGTCTTGGCTTCCACAGATCCGGTTTAAGACCCTCCAGCTGGAACTCCCTCACGAACTTGGGCACGCTTTGTAGAACCACGGGCGGTCCAGTTGTAAGGGCGGAGCTGTCCCATTTCCCCAGCCGAGCCCTCGCCAGAGGGGGAGCAGGAACAACGGACATGGCCTTCCCCGCGGATCCGCTGACTGTACTCAGGGTTCTGCGAACACAATCACAAACAAAAGCCGATCTTAGAAGGGTTGGAATATCGGGGACATTCTTACCTCCCTTGAGCCGGTCCTTGTACATGATGCTCCGCTTCACCCGGTCCATTTTGGAGCCCCACACAAAGTGGAAGACGGTCCTGGTGTGGCCCGCGCCACCGTTGCCAGTGGGGGCCAGGCCTGTGCGGTGTACTGGAGCACAGGCAGGATCTCATTCCTCAGGACGGCGCCTTCCCTCGATGGTGAGCTGACGTAGGCTCCAAAGCCCGATTCGCTGATTGATTTTCTTGAGTCTTTCGTCCCAAGACCTCAGGGCGGCGCCTTCCTTTCCGAACCAGACTCCCAAGATCTTGATGAAGTCCGGTTGCACTGTGAAAGGAAAGAAAGCAGGGGAGGCCAGGTGCCACTCTCCGAAGAGCATGGCCTCTGACTTTCCACAGTTCACCTTAGCCCCTGAGGCTCGGCCGAAGCGTTCGCAGGTCTGGACGAGCGTTGACACCGACGACTGGTCAGCGCAGAAGACGGTCACATCGTCCATGTAGAGCGAACACTTGACTTCCAGATTTCCTGAGCCCGGTGCGATGATCCCTCTGATCCCTCGATTCTGCCGGATAGATTCTGCGAACAGTTCTATAACACAAACAAAAAGGAGGGGGAGAGAGCGGGCAGCCTTGTCTGACCCCAGAGCGAACCGAAAAGGGGTCAGTTTTCCAGCCGTTCACCATCACCGAGCTGTGGATGTCAAGATACATGAGGTTAACCATACGACAGAACCACTCACCCACACCAAGTTGGCGGAGGGCTTTCGCCATGAAATCGTGAGAGACACGATCGAAGGCCTTCTCCTGATCCAGACTGACCAGGGCCGCGTGTGCACGGCGGTCTCCGATGTAGTGCAATGTGTCTCTCACCAGGGCTAAGCTGTCCGCGATCCTCCGACCAGGAATGGCGCAGGTTTGGTCCGGGTGGATGACGCTGCCGGTGACTGCCTTCAACCTCGTTGACATCACCTTGGCCAGGATCTTGTAGTCCACGTTGAGGAGCGAGATGGGACGCCAATTCTTCAGGTCGCATCTTTCCCCCTTCTGCTTGTACAAGATCGTGATCAAGCCTTCCCGCAACGACGGCGGCATCGTCCCCGCCACCACCATCTCCTCGTAGAGATCTTTCAGATCCGAGCAGATCAGGTCCCCCAGAGCTACGTATAGCTCGGCGGGGAGACCGTCGCTACCCGGAGTCCTTCCGACCTTAAAGGATTTAGCGGCAGCGAGGACTTCGGCCACCGTCAGAGGGGCGTTCAGAGCCTCAGCACCTGCAGGATCAAGAGGATTCGTGATACCTGACAGGAACTCTTCCGCTGCATCTTCGTCGGTGGGTTTCGGGGAGTAGAGGTCGCGGTAGTAGTCGCGGACGACGCCCATCACTTCCTTCTTCCCCCTTCTCATGTTGCCGTCTCCATCCCTCATCTCTGTGACGGGCGTGTGGCCTGAGTGGACCTTTCTGAAAAAGAAAGAGTTACATTTCTCACCCTTCTCCAGATGCTCCACCTTGGAACGGAAGATGATCTGCCGCATTCCTCCTCAAAGTGCCCCTTGAGACCCTTCTTGGCGCCTCCAGCATATCCCTGACGTCCCAGCCACAGCGCTCGAGGTCCTGAAGGGAACGCAGCTCGCGCTGCATCTCCCTCAGGTCCCCCTTGCGCCGGGCCGCCTGCTGGCGGCCTCTCGCCTGGAAGAAACAACGGATATTGACTTTAACATATTCCCACCAATCCGACAACCTGCTAAAGGAAAATTTGTCGTTACGAAGGCACACGTAAACATCTCTAATCTCCTCCAACAACTCCTCATTTTCCAGCAAGGAGCAATTCAGCTTCCAGGAGCCGGGGCCGGGTGGAAAACCGTTGCCTACGGCGCCCTCAAAGAGAATACCCCTGTGGTCAGAGAAGAAGCAAGGGATCATAGAGTGGCTTACCTGTGCTACTGACCGAGAGGTGAACACGAAGTCAATCCTGGAGCGCAGTGAGCCATCGGACCGACACCAGGTGTAGTTGGCTGATGCCGGCCCCATAGAACCCACCGCGTCCCTGAGAGAGGCCTCGGTCACCATCTCGATCAGCAGTTTAGATGTTACATCGAGCTTCGCTGACGCAGAAGAACTCCTTCCGTCACCCTCCACAGGGCAGTTGAAGTCCCCGGCCAGAATGACCGCCCTGGTGGTAGCGAGCTGAGTGCGCAGGATCTGGAAAAGCTCCAGGCGCTCGTTCTTCATGGGGGAAGCGTACACGTTGATGAGCCTAATAGGCTCCCCCGCCCAGGAACCGTCTATGACCATTAGCCGGCCACAGACGAGCTCCCGGTGGTTTCAAGCGTGAAGGCGTTCCCCCTGATGAGAATGGCAATACCTGCGGACTTGCAGTCCCACCACCCGACCAGTAAGACGGACCGTGGCTCCACTCCCTGCGGGTGTCCGTGGCCGAAGAGAGGGGAGGCCGCCTCCTGCATCATCACGACATTCGCCTTAGCGATGTTCTCCACAAACGACAAAGCTGTCTGACGTCTACTCCTCTCCTTGATGCTCCTCACGTTAATGGTAAAGATAGAGATCCCAGCCATAGTGAGAGAAAAAGAAAAGATTAAACCTTCAAGACAGGTTTTCTAGTTACCGCTCCCGTCGGGGGGTTTCTCCTCCTTCTTGCCGCAGGCAAGAGTTGCTCCAAGGAGTCGTCAATCGCCTGCAGGGCGTGGGTATCGAAAGCCTCCACCATCTCCACCGCCTCACCGCCGGATCTCGGTGATGATTGCGCCGGGGGTTGCCAACGGGTATCCACGTACCGCCGGTCTAAGTCCACCGGGATGGCGTCCTCGGCGGCTCCACTGCTAACTTTTTGGAGAC
The DNA here is from genome assembly GCA_947044405.1 of Leptodactylus fallax. Lineage (NCBI taxonomy): Eukaryota > Metazoa > Chordata > Amphibia > Anura > Leptodactylidae > Leptodactylus > Leptodactylus fallax. Next base: position 1,632,084 of record CAMRHE010000176.1, on the reverse strand, counting down.
CTCGTCGCTTCGTCGGGGCCTTCGCTCTTCTTTCTCTTTCTTTGCTCTGAAACAAGACAAGCGGGGAAGGGGGGGGGACCCCGGGGGGCCCACAGCGCTGAGGGGGGTTTGTCCTGGGAGGAGCCGGGGGGGGGGGGGGGGGCAGGGGTGGCCACTGAGGTGATGGGGGGAAGGAGAGGGATAACCTCAGTGGGGGGAACACTGGGAGGGGGGGGAGTCGTCCGCTTACCCTGCTCAGATTTTCTTGGGCTGCTGCGCGCTGCGCTTCTGCTTCTGCTTCTGCTGCTGCTGCTGCTGCTTCCCTTGCTCTGCTCCGGTTTCTGGGGATTCCGGGCTTCTGCGTGTCTTTGGGCTTGGTCGCTGGCTTCTTCTTGGCCGGCGCGGCCCGCGAAATCCGCCGCCACCCTCGCCCAGGATCTCTTCGGGCCCCCTTGTGGCGTGTCCGCCTCCCCACACAGATTACAGGTCTCCGTGTGGGGCAATCCTTCGCTCGTGCCCCACCACCGGCGTTCCTGCGCGTCCCTTGCGGCCCTTCCTTCGGCCCCTCCTTACCACACTTGCGCGCCCGCATACGGTAGATGGCCCGTAGGGTTCCCGGCGAGCCCGGCGCGTGCCGGGCCGTTGGGTTGTGGGGGTCCCTGTGGAGGCGGCTACGGCTGACCACTTGCTGTTCCAGAAGCCGAGCTGTTCGGATCTTGGCGCTCCTTGATCACAGTACAGTACCTGCTCAGGACGTGGCTCGTCGCTGCCTGGGTGTGCGGATTCCTCATCGCCACCGTGATCCGTCCTCGTTCTGTTGCCTGGGCAGCTGCCCCGAACATCCTGAAAGGGGATCCCGGCGCGCTGCTTCCCGCATCCCAATCCTCCTGCATATGTCCACGGGGCAAAAGTCCAGAAAATCCCTGTGACAGGCGTGGCTGCTGGGTCTCGCTTTGGAAAAGCCCTGCTCCAGGACCATCTTTTGACAGAAATTTTCTCTGTCATGTTTGGCGCTTTCCGTCCACCTCCTCAGCCTCAGAGTCCCGTTTGCCTCATCCAGGGCTCCGGTTGGGCCCCTGAGTCGGCAGCAGGTTTCCCGTCTGCCGGCGGAGCGACGGAGAGCGTCCGAGATGGCCGCCGGGCCTGCTTCCTTGGCCTTGCCCCCGCTGGCCCCCGCCTCTTGGGGATGGTTCCTCTGTGGCCATTCCTCCTGGCCCGGGCTGCCCACGAGACTCTGGGCAGAGAACTGTCCCTCGGCGCCTGGTCTTCCCTGGGTTTCGCTGGCTCCGCCCCTAATCTGAATATCTCCCGAGCCCGCCCCCGGCCAGTCGTTCTCCCCCTGGCTCCCGGGATGTGCCCGGTGGGTTGTCGCTGCTTCCCCTTGCTGGCGCGGCTCGGGCGGGTCCGAGGCGCTGGGGCTCGCCCTCTCGGTCTAAGGCGATCTGCGCCTGCCCCCCGCCAATAAATGGCCTCGGTTTATCCTGGTTTCGGATTGGGCGTCCGGCGGATCCGCTTCGGCGTCCCAGGTTTCCGTTTGCTCCGCGGTTCCTTTCCGTTCCCCGCCCAGATATTGACTGATAGCAGATACTACACTTGACTGGGGGGTGGGGGGGGGGGGGGGGGGGGGGGGGGGGGGGGGGGGGGGGGGGGGGGGGGGGGGGGGGGGTAGACATGAGAATAGTGACAGTAACTGTGTGTGTGTATATATATCTTATATATATATATATATATATTGTGGGGAACCGCTCAGGTAGTAGATGCTTGGTAGCAGTGCAGGAAACAGGGACACAGAGACTGGATCACAGAATTTATTCACTTACAAGTGTAATAACAGGTTTTGCCTTTACAAAGGCACAAACAAAAACAAAACCTTCTCGGTTGAGAATTACCTACTACAACAAAATGGTCCTCTATACAAGAGCCTGGCGGCCAGACTCCCACTCTGGTTATTCACACGGGTGGCACGCAGTTACCTTGTTTGCAGGTTCAGCTGCACAGGTCAGTTTCCTCAGTGTAGCGCCACCTCCTAGTCCTGACACACAACCTGTATCAGGCCTTACTTAGTCAGCTGGTGTGGGCGTCTACCACACACCCCTTAACTGCCTGGCTGGAACATACCTGTTCTCCCAAACCACACCCTTCACTTTCTCACAATATATACAGTATATACACATATACCGTCTCCTAGCACAGTAACTGTGTGTGTACCCATACCGTCTCCTAGCGCAGTAACAATAACTGTGTGTGTACCCATACCGTCTCCTAGCGCAGTAACAATAACTGCGTGTGTACCCATACCGTCTCCTAGCGCAGTAACAATAACTGTGTGTACCCATACCGTCTCCTAGCGCAGTAACAATAACTGTGTGTACCCATACCGTCTCCTAGCGCAGTAACAATAACTGTGTGTGTACCCATACCGTCTCCTAGCGCAGTAACAATAACTGCGTGTGTACCCATACCGTCTCCTAGCACAGTAACTACTGTGTGTGTACCCATACCGTCTCCTGGCGCAGTAACAATAACTGCGTGTGTACCCATACCGTCTCCTAGCGCAGTAACAATAACTGTGTGTACCCATACCGTCTCCTAGCGCAGTAACAATAACTGTGTGTGTACCCATACCGTCTCCTAGCACAGTAACAATAACTGTGTGTACCCATACCGTCTCCTAGCGCAGTAACAATAACTGCGTGTGTACCCATACCGTCTCCTAGCACAGTAACTGTGTGTGTACCCATACCGTCTCCTAGCACAGTAACAATAACTGTGTGTACCCATACCGTCTCCTAGCGCAGTAACAATAACTGTGTGTGTACCCATACCGTCTCCTAGCACAGTAACAATAACTGCGTGTGTACCCATACCGTCTCCTAGCGCAGTAACAATAACTGTGTGTACCCATACCGTCTCCTAGCACAGTAACATGTGTGTGTACCCATACCATCTCCTAGCACAGTAACAATAACTGTGTGTGTACCCATACCATCTCCTAGCGCAGTAACAATAACTGCGTGTGTACCCATACCGTCTCCTAGCACAATAACAATAACTGCGTGTGTACCCATACCGTCTCCTAGCGCAGTAACAATAACTGCGTGTGTACCCATACCGTCTCCTAGCACAGTAACTGTGTGTGTACCCATACCGTCTCCTACCGCAGTAACAATAACTGTGTGTGTACCCATACCGTCTCCTAGCGCAGTAACAATAACTGCGTGTGTACCCATACCGTCTCCTAGCGCAGTAACAATAACTGTGTGTACCCATACCGTCTCCTAGCGCAGTAACAATAACTGCGTGTGTACCCATACCGTCTCCTAGCGCAGTAACAATAACTGTGTGTACCCATACCGTCTCCTAGCGCAGTAACAATAACTGTGTGTGTACCCATACCGTCTCCTAGCGCAGTAACAATAACTGTGTGTGTACCCATACCGTCTCCTAGCGTAGTAACAATAACTGCGTGTGTACCCATACCGTCTCCTAGCACAGTAACTGTGTGTGTACCCATACCGTCTCCTAGCACAGTAACAATAACTGTGTGTACCCATACCGTCTCCTAGCTCAGTAACAATAACTGTGTGTGTACCCATACCGTCTCCTAGCGCAGTAACAATAACTGTGTGTACCCATACCGTCTCCTAGCGCAGTAACTGTGTGTGTACCCATACCGTCTCCTAGCGCAGTAACAATAACTGCGTGTGTACCCATACCGTCTCCTAGCACAGTAACAATAACTGTGTGTACCCATACCGTCTCCTAGCTCAGTAACAATAACTGTGTGTGTACCCGTACCGTCTCCTAGCGCAGTAACAATAACTGTGTGTACCCATACCGTCTCCTAGCGCAGTAACATGTGTGTGTACCCATACCGTCTCCTAGCTCAGTAACAATAACTGTGTGTGTACCCATACCGTCTCCTAGCGCAGTAACAATAACTGTGTGTACCCATACCGTCTCCTAGCGCAGTAACTAATGTGTGTGTACCCATACCGTCTCCTAGCGCAGTAACAATAACTGTGTGTACCCATACCGTCTCCTAGCGCACTAACAATAACTGCGTGTGTAACCATACCGTCTCCTAGCACAGTAACAATAACTGTGTGTGTACCCATACCGTCTCCTAGCACAGTAACAATAACTGCCTGTGTACCCATACCGTCTCCTAGCGCAGTAACAATAACTGTGTGTACCCATACCGTCTCCTAGCGCAGTAACAATGTGTGTGTACCCATACCGTCTCCTAGCGCAGTAACAATAACTGCGTGTGTACCCATACCGTCTCCTAGCGCAGTAACAATAACTGTGTGTGTACCCATACCGCCTCCTAGCGCAGTAACAATAACTGTGTGTACCCATACCGTCTCCTAGCGCAGTAACAATAACTGTGTGTACCCATACCGTCTCCTAGCGCACTAACAATAACTGCGTGTGTAACCATACCGTCTCCTAGCACAGTAACAATAACTGTGTGTGTACCCATACCGTCTCCTAGGGCAGTAACAATAACTGTGTGTGTACCCATACCATCTCCTAGCGCAGTAACAATAACTGCGTGTGTACCCATACCGTCTCCTAGCGCAGTAACAATAACTGTGTGTGTACCCATACCGTCTCCTAGCGCAGTAACAATAACTGTGTGTGTACCCATACCGTCTCCTAGCGCAGTAACAATAACTGCGTGTGACCCATACCGTCTCCTAGCGCAGTAACAATAACTGTGTGTACCCATACTGTCTCCTAGCGCAGTAACAATAACTGCGTGTGTACCCATACCGTCTCCTAGCGCAGTAACAATAACTGCGTGTGTACCCATACCGTCTCCTAGCGCAGTAACAATAACTGCGTGTGCACCCATACCGTCTCCTAGCGCAGTAACAATAACTGCGTGTGTACCCATACCGTCTCCTAGCGCAGTAACAATAACTGCGTGTGTACCCATACCGTCTCCTAGCACAGTAACATAACTGCGTGTGTACCCATACCGTCTCCTAGCACAGTAACAATAACTGCGTGTGTACCCATACCGTCTCCTAGCACAGTAACAATAACTGCGTGTGTACCCATACCGTCTCCTAGCGCAGTAACAATAACTGCGTGTGTACCCATACCGTCTCCTAGCGCAGTAACAATAACTGCGTGTGTACCCATACCGTCTCCTAGCACAGTAACTGCGTGTGTACCCATACCGTCTCCTAGCACAGTAACAATAACTGCGTGTGTACCCATACCGTCTCCTAGCACAGTAACATGCGTGTGTACCCATACCGTCTCCTAGCGCAGTAACAATAACTGCGTGTGTACCCATACCGTCTCCTAGCGCAGTAACAATAACTGTGTGTGTACCCATACCGTCTCCTAGCGCAGTAACAATAACTGCGTGTGTACCCATACCGTCTCCTAGCGCAGTAACAATAACTGCGTGTGTACCCATACCGTCTCCTAGGGCAGTAACAATAACTGTGTGTGTACCCATACCGTCTCCTAGCGCAGTAACAATAACTGCGTGTGTACCCATACCGTCTCCTAGCGCAGTAACAATAACTGCGTGTGTACCCATACCGTCTCCTAGCACAGTAACAATGCGTGTGTACCCATACCGTCTCCTAGCGCAGTAACAATAACTGCGTGTGTACCCATACCGTCTCCTAGCACAGTAACTGCGTGTGTACCCATACCGTCTCCTAGCGCAGTAACAATAACTGTGTGTGTACCCATACCGTCTCCTAGCGCAGTAACAATAACTGCGTGTGTACCCATACCGTCTCCTAGCGCAGTAACAATAACTGCGTGTGTACCCATACCGTCTCCTAGCGCAGTAACAATAACTGCGTGTGTACCCATACCGTCTCCTAGCGCAGTAACAATAACTGCGTGTGTACCCATACCGTCTCCTAGCGCAGTAACAATAACTGCGTGTGTACCCATACCGTCTCCTAGCGCAGTAACAATAACTGCGTGTGTACCCATACCGTCTCCTAGCGCAGTAACAATAACTGCGTGTGTACCCATACCGTCTCCTAGCGCAGTAACAATAACTGTGTGTGTACCCATACCGTCTCCTAGCGCAGTAACAATAACTGTGTGTGTACCCATACCGTCTCCTAGCACAGTAACAATAACTGCGTGTGTACCCGTACCGTCTCCTAGCACAGTATCAATAACTGCTGTGTATCTATACTGTCTCCTAGCACAGACTTTGACTCGCATGGTGGATGCAGCCTATCTGTTGACACATCTCCTGGTACTGAGCGATGGGTCCTTCCCGTTCAATTTCTGGGTTGGTAAATTGGACACGTGGCCAGAGCTTGCCCTCTATGTCTTGGGGTGTCATCACTGACAAGAGGATCCGCCTATCCACAGCCAACGTGGACATACTTACGTTCATTAAGATGAATCAGGCACGGATCCGACAGGACTTGTGAGTGGTTAAAGTGTTTGCATCCACCTCCTCCTCCCCCTGGACCTCTACCACCTGTTTCAAAATTATTATTTTGTGTTTAAATTTTTTTTTATTTTGTGTTATTTTAAGTACTTTCCTTACCCCATTTTATGCAGGGCAGTTGCCCTGATATTACCCCCATTTTGCAGCCCTCTATCCCTTACTGTCCCCATTTTACAGCCATTTTTGGGTCACCAAGTTCGGGTTCCCATTGATTTCAATGAGGTACGGGTTCAGGTCATTCGGGTACCTGAACCTAACTTTTGGGCAAAGTTCGGCCAAACTCATCGAACCCGAACTTCAACAGGTTCCTCAACACTACTTATGGGTAATAGAGTAAAGGCAGAGGAAATATCATGTTAATAAATGTAAGCTAATTAGAGAAGAGTGAACCAGAATTTTCCAAAAGTTTTGGCTTCGGCCAAACCTGAGAACTTGGGGTTCGTTACCCATAAATCATTTATTATTTTTCCGCAAAGTGGGGATGGGATGTGCTAGGATCACTTCCACTTTGCTGTAAATGCAAAATGCTGAATTTATGCCACGTGGGGCACGGCCTTATATTTTGTCCACATCTGCTGTGGGTCTTTATGCATTATTGTTTGGGGTCTGAAGAGACCCCAGACTATAATAATCGCTCTTCTTGCTTGGACCCAACCGGAACTTGCGGTCGAGCCCCAAGAATATTTATGTAACAAATTCTGCGACTAGCATAATGAATACAAGTGATATATTGTAGCTAACATGACTTTATTCTGCAATCCTCACTATTGGAAATGCGAAGGTCCTGCGAAGTGAGTAAAATTAAGTAAAGTCTTATCCAAAAAGAGACAACACATCACGATCAATCTGGTCTCCATTGTGGCCGCGGTTATCTCAGATCTTCTTTAATGGTTATGATTTGTTTTCTTTTGATTCCTTTTGTTATTTTGATGGATCGATTATATTTTTGTTGCTTTGTGAAGTGTCATGGGTTACTGTCTCCATTTTCATGCCACTTGCACTGAATAGCTTTCAAGGGAAGCTAAAGATATCATATTCCCTGTCTTGGACTGAAGTTTACTTTGCCTATTCCTCTGTCAAACAGCTACTTGCTATTTCATTGTTCCTTTTCAGCAGCAAAGCGACAGACTGTTCCCTCCGCTCAATCAATAAAGGCTTATGGAATAATTGTTGTATGGAAACTTTTGTTGTTGTTTGTTGATTTTCTGCATATTATGAAAGTCTTTTTCATAGAAATCTCTCAATGCAGATTGTTGCTCATGTTCTTGAATAGAATGAAACTAAAAAATAGACCAAAAGTCATTTAGCAGCTGAGAAGTTTGTCGGGAGATGTGTTGTGTATGCAGGGACACGGCTTAAAAGGGTTAACGTTGGGGAAAGGAAGACACATATATTATATTGACCTCTACCAAGTGATACACTTGATAAAGGAGTGTCCTGTACTCCGAAACGCATTGTTTATGGTAACCAATAAAGAAAATTCTTCTAGAACATCCTATTTGAAGTGGGTCCAGTGGACAGGATGGTCTTTCATAAGTTGTGGATAGTCCTCTTTCCTCCTTGACCACCAGTTGACAAGCTTTTAAGATTTTCTCTGTTATGCCTTGGGTAATTCTTCTTTGTAAGTTGCAGCTTGAGGTTCATTGTAAAATTGTGGTAGCCACTGAACAACAATGTCAATGAGATGGTCTTTCCCTAGGTTCACACTAATGTTCGGTTTTTCTTTCTTCAGGTCCACTCGGGGACCCAAAAAACAGAAACCCAATTCGCTTAAAAAGCAGTTACCCGCGGAAACTCCCAAACCCCATAGACTATAATGGGGTCTGCCGGGTTTCCACCCAGTTTCCGTTTCTTGCAGGACTTGTCTCTCCGCATTTTTCAAGTAGAATGGGGAACAGAATCCCCAAACAGAGACCGAGCGCTAGTTTGAACCCAGCCTTTCGATTCAGAATGGGGGCGAAAAGTTCCCCATTTTCCTGATCACTGAGGGTCAGAGGTGTCCGTCCCCCACTGATCTACAAGTTATCCCCCACCCTATAGATGAGAAATAACTTCCTTTCGTTGGAAAACTCCTTGAGGCCGGGGCGTTTTACAGTCACTGCATAATGGATGGGATTCAAGCCCAGCACACACCCTGCGATTTCCAAAACTGTTGCGGTTTTGGAAATCGCAGCATGTCAATTATACCTACGGAAACGCCTACCCTATAGGTATAATGGAAGCAGAACCCTCTGCGGACTTTTTGTGAAAAGCACTGCGGAAAAAACCGCAATGTTGTTGTTTGCTGTGGCTCACTACGTGGAGCCTTAGCCTTAAATATACATTAACTCGAGTTTCGATTTGGGTCATTTTTAATATCTTAAGAACTCAACAAACCAAAGATGTAGATGTCACAGCACTAACAAGTTATAAACAATATATCTGGGTGAATGTTGAATTAAAATATGTTCTGCAGTTCGATTGACCTGTATCTACATTGCCTATTAAAAGTATTGACCCCCCTTGAACTTGTTCATATTTTATTGTGTTACATTGTATCACAATGGATTTAATTAGGCTTCCTGACACTGATGAAGAGACAAGGACTTTCTATTTGACTAATGATGTGACTTCTAAAACCATTGGCTGTGCCAGTGATGATTTAGGCGGACCAGTAATGAGGGCGAGCACTGATACATTCCATTCTTTTGTGGGTTTTAATTGTAATGAATATAGATCACTTCGCAGAGATTTGCTTTACTGTGACATGAAAGACCCATTTTCTGTTGTCTAGTATAAAAAAGACTAAAAGATTAATCTACTCTTTTATTCAGTTTTATTACACAATAAATCATGAACCAATCCAAGTACCAATCATTGAAGTAAAACTCTGGTTAAACTTTTAGAACTAGCAAAATGGATCTAATAGGATTATGTAACACACCAAGGCCTGGCCAGAGTTTCAAGTTTTTACTGTTGAGTACAGGTCCTTAGCATATAGGGATTAGGGATGAGCAAACTAGATCATAATGATCCAGGTTCGGGCTAAATTTTCCAAAAATTTTGGGTTCAGCCAAACCCAAAATGATTGTGGTTTGCCAACCATGCGCCACTTTTATGGCCAAGGGTGTCTTCAGACTCCAGAGTATAAGGACCAGGAGAGATTAGTAAATTTAGCTTTACTCACCTCTCCTTCGAGAGGCAAAAGGTGGGCCCTGGATGTCTTCAGACATCTTTCATGCTGTGAGTGGCGCCGGAGGACGGTAGAAGCTGTGAATTATGACAACGCACCTGCTGATGCCCAATCACAGGCCTCAGTGGCCCAGGGACGTCATTCCAGAGGCAGGAAGAGGAGGGTGAGCGACCAGTCTGATGGAGAGGTAAGACGGTTTCTGCAACGTGGGGCCTTAGGACAGCAAAAAAGTGCTGCGGAAAAAAACGCGACGGCAATGCATCATGGTTTTTCCAGCAGAACTTTTCACAGAAAGTCCGCAGAGGAAACTTTTTGCTTCCATGTATCTATAGATGTGTATATATAATATATATATATATATTAGCATAAACCAATCAAATCAACTGTGACAACAAATCCATGACATCATCAGTTGTTTCTTACAAACCTCTATGTCTGGTCCATTCAGATAAGTGCATAGAATTGTATTAAAAAACGGAACCTGTGTATAGGGGGATCCCTCACAGTCACTCCGCATGTTCTAATATCTCAGCCCCGGGGTGTATATACTAGACCTGCACACGCCTGTGTATAGGGGGATCCCTCACAGTCACTCCGCATGTTCTAATATCTCAGCCCCGGGGTGTATATACTAGACCTGCACACGCCTGTGTATAGGGGGGATCACTCAGTCACTCCGCATGTTCTACTCTCAGCCCCGGCATCTATATACTAGACCTGCACATGGCTGTGTATAGAGGGATCACTCACAGTCCGCTTTGCCTTTTTTTCCGCAGCGCTTTTCATTGCGATCTTATAGAGTTTTCCTCTGCGGACTTTCTCTATTATACTATACTGAAAGCACCAGCGTTTCTGCAGGTATAACTGATATTTTTCTGCTGCAGATTTTTTTTCTGCAATGTGTGGATGGGATTAGCCAGAATCTCATCCACTTTGCAGGTACTGTAAAATGCAGCGTTTTTTTGCCGTAGGCTAAGGCCCCACGTTGTGAAAAAGCTGCTTTTTTGTTGCATTTTGCTGCAGTTTTTTGAGCCAAAGCCAGGACTGAATTTTGTTATTCAAATTCAGAACCTTCAGAAACAAGAATCAAGAACAATCTATCCTTCCATACTTAGCAGTGTACTGTATATAATGTGTTTTTATTATTACAATTATGTTACCCTCCATGGGTTCTTGTCTATTGACCTACAGTAACTATTACCTAACTGTAACTCTTATATAACTGAATGTTCTTACGTGTCAAACATTTTGGTAACTTTCTATTGCACTTATTCCGTTACCTAAAATGACATCTAGACCTTATTATTTGGATACTTTCATTGAAACGAGCTCATTAGCAATTTTTCTAAAAAGCTTTTGGCTGTACTGTCAAATTGTAGATTGTCGTCTATCAATATCGGTAAAGGACCCGTCTTCCAGAATGACACAGTGACACATTCATTGTTTTTGAAATTTCTCTAAAATTTGACAACTGTTGACTAATTGGATGAATGCAAAGACCTATTATAGTCTTCAAAAACGTATTTTTATTAAGTTTGGATTTATAAGTGAATATTTCAACTTCTGGTTCACGTACTGTACATGCAGAGACATGAGATGTGATATTTAATTGACAATGAGGGAGCAGAGGTTGGCATTGCTGCCTTTTAACAGTGAAGGGCATGGGTCTAAATATCTGTGCCCATTGGGTATATGTGACTTGTGTAGATTTGAAAAGAGATTTTTGGATATAATTTGCCTTCCAGTGACCCATTGTCTATGAATAAACTGTTCGGAGGCTATGGACACCTTTGACATTGAACAATGCTTTTTGATAAGTTTCAGGCTGCGGCCTTCACTCCTTTAATACTTACAAGACCTCTCTCATGTGATAGTCCCCTTCCACTAATATGGTTATGAGAATCTGGAATGCTACTGCCTTTACAAGTTCTCATGTAGTACCTCAACGTACCTGATCTCCCCTACCTCCGACTGCAAAGTCTGCGCACCTTTCTCTGTACACTGATACACAGCCTGTGTAATCTTTCCCATCTCACCATGCAAATGGCTGACTTCAGTGTGTGGTGTCCTCTCTTCCTCTGATCTGCTGTGTATAACCTCATCCCTCTCCCTGCTATATGACAAGAAAAGTAAGGGACTGAGCAATAGTCATTCTGACCATGACATTTAAGAAATTAGACAGACAATGGCATCTCCCTCTGCCACCCCATTGGAACCCCTCCATAAGGCATTGATGGATTTCCATCTTTGTGCTTCTCTTCTTGCGCTCCTATAAACTTGGCAGGCATAGTACACTGCAAAACAGAATTACAGATAACGCTAAACAGAATGAAAAGCAAAGAAACCCAAAAGACTCTTTCCCCATTAAAGATACTTTACTATGTCAAAAAATGTAAAAATACACATAATTAGTCTCTGTGTACGTGACCCATACTGTAAGAAAAAAACAAAAAAAAGTTGCGTTTCCGCAACGTGGGTCCTTAGCCTACAACGGTCCGATGAAAAACAGAACAGACTCTCAAGCAACACAAAATGGATGCAAAAATGGAAACCCAAAGGACATCTAAAAAATATTTTGAATACATAATATGTATCCCAAAATGGTGTCATGACAAAATGCAACTCATTCCACTAAAATGAAGCTCTCATGGTATTGACATTGACTGAAAAATGTAACCGTTAAGGCTCTCCAAACTTCTAAATTCTAAAATGAAAAATATTGTTTTGTTCTCAGGGTCCACAAGGGGTTAAGAGCTGCCCACGGATGGCGACAATAGGAAAAAAAGCAATGTTGATAATACATATATTCAGAGTTTTCAAAGTAACATGAACAATAGACTGAGATATTTAAGTGAGAACAAAACAATGTGATAAACCTGGTCATTATTTGTCAAATTGAAAGCATTTAAGTGGACAGATAAACACGCTGCTTTGCGGCATTGAAGACTGAGCACAATCACCTCTTCACTAATTAATAGCAGCAAACATTCCATAAAAACAATACAGCATTCTAAGCAGGTGTCAAAACCAAGGCGGCTCCACTGCCAACAGTCTACTTTGAAACACAATTTTCAGTGGGGATGCTTATCTGTTTGAAAACACTTTCAATTATATTTTCTCCCTATTTACCATGGCTGCTCTCATAAATTCTCTGGATTTCCTGGGCAGTTTGGTTTATTTTAAACAAATTTTAAGAATTCTTCTGTAGGGGACACACAAAAATGAACAAATATTACTCCAAAGAGAGCAACCCAATTGATACTGACGATGGCCGCCATATTTTCCTACTTGCAGGAGAGAAGGGCAATGCGACACCCCAGGTTGGTTCCTTCAAATCCTGCCAAGGACGACATCTGCGAGGAGTTTGTATGTTCTCCCCGTGTTTGGTGGGTTTCTTCCTGGTACTCCGATTTCCTCCCACACTCCAAAGACATAATGATAGGCAATGTAGATTGTGAGCCCTATATGGGACAGTGACTGTCAATATCTGTGAAGCGCTGCAGAATATGATGGCGCTATATGAGTAAGCAGAATATAGTAATAAGCTCTTGCAGGCAGGGTCTCCTATTCCACTGTACCAGTTGGTCACATTATTATATTATTGTTCTTGTGCAATGTTCTTGTGCATTTTGTGTTTTGCAGGTAAAACCCGTCTTCAAATGAAAAGCACCTTCGAATGAACGGTGCCCTAAAATAAATAGATACAGTGCCTTGCGAAAGTATTCGGCCCCCTTGAACTCTTCAACCTTTTGCCACATTTCAGGCTTCAAACATAAAGATATAAAATTTAAATTTTTTGGTGAAGAATCAACAACAAGTGGGACACAATTGTGAAGTGGAACGAAATTTATTGGTTATTTTAAACTTTTGTAAAAAATAAAAAACTGAAAAGTGGGGCATGCAATATTATTCGGCCCCCTTAAGTTAATACTTTTGTAGCACCACCTTTTTCAGCGATTACAGCTACAAGTCGCTTGGGGTATGTCTCTATCGGTTTTGCACATCGAGAGACTGAAATTCTTGCCCATTCTTCCTTGGAAAACAGCTGGAGCTCAGTGAGGTTGGATGGAGAGCGTTTGTGAACAGCAGGTCAGTTCAACAGAATTGGGGTTGCCCGAACACGCAACTTTTGAGGTTCTCCACCCACAAAAGATTATTACATTTTGGGGGTCTCCTCAGACCCCAGAGTGGAGGCCCAGGGGAGGAGAGTTAAAATAACAAACCCTTATACTGACCTCTCCTGGGCATCCTCTTTAGGACCAAATTACAGTCCTCAATGGTGACCCCTTTGGTGCGTGACAGAGGCCTGAAGAGTACGCCAGGAACCGCCGGATGCCTCAAAAATGCCCAAGAGAGGCAAGGTGAGTATAAATGTTTATTATTCCTCTCCTCCACTGGGCCTCCACTTTTTATACTATGGGGTCTGAAGAGATCCCAAGATATAATAGTATTTATGGTTCAGATTAAACAAGTTTGGTATGAATATTCACAAAGCAGATCTCATGAGGTTCACCCATATCTAGTTCATGTCTGTATCAGGAATTTCCATGATGAAAAGCTGGGGCTGGAATCATTATATGACTGACACCCTTAATAATCCCATATGATGGGGTGCAATCAATTTTCCATCATTTTAGATATACTATTTTGTTGGTATTTTTAACAGAATCTGCGATGGAGACTTCTAACCAAACCTCTGATGTAGATGTGAACATTGCCTTAGGGACATATTACACACATTTCATCAAATTCATTTTTTTTTTGCACCAACTATTGTATCCGTACAGCAGGCATATAAAAGAAAATATAATCTAACTGTACTAAATGGTATTTTAAAAAGAAGCTTCCTCCTCTCTTTCCTATATTATGGGCGATTGTTGCATTGCCTCTTCAATTGCTATGTAAGTCATCTTACAGTTTAATCAAGGTTTTTATAAGATTAAATCTGACCACAGCCGATGCGCGCACAAGAGCAAGATGGCAGCGTTATTTATGACAATGTAATTTTCAGCAATTTAACAAGTTGTAAAAATGTCGTAATTTCCTGACATTCAGAAATACAGCCGGCGTGGTGGGAGTTATGCAAATGAGTTGGTTACATTACATCTGTGCTGGAGACTATTATGGGGAGATTTAAAGTTCCATTGGCAGGGTACACTGTAATTTTGTTACACCTCTTTAATGAAATCACTCAATTTGCTAGAGTAAAATACAGATTACTTTCTAAACTTACTTACAGTTAAAAATACATTTGGTGATCAAACAGCGGCATTTCCTGGTGTCTCTGCCGCCCCATGTAGGGTATCACCATGCAATTAACACAGTGTTAACTTTCCCATCCAGCTTTCTAACTGAATATATCTTCCTGATGCTTTACGCAAAAGCTGAAGTCTATGAACGTCTGGAGAAGTAAAGAGGCTTACAGAAAAGACACTTATGGATTGTTGACCTTTGCCACCATGTAAATCGAATTTTATTATCCTTTGTCATGTTTAGAAAATAAATATATGTTACTAATCTTAGAAATACCAATAACCACTGGTATAATATGATGTAACCAACTCACTTATGACAATTTTTTTTTAATCATATTTGCTTTTATGTGGGTATTAACAATTACCACATTTCTTGGGGTTTAAGTCACAGCCCAAATAAAATATTTAATATTTATTAAAATATTAAAACTAATTTAAGCTTCTCCAATGGACTAGGATTGTAGAGAGGCTAAAACTGGCTCCCCTAATGGTAGGGTTAGTGTCCCTGCTTCCCTAGTTATCTACGGTAGGCTGGGGCTAACCTTCTTTGGTAATCTTGATTAAAAGAGGAGCAAATATTTGCCTATCTGATGTTCAAGGGCAGTAGGAGCGGTAATACTCTACTTCAACAGTCTTTGTCTTGGCTCAAGGATGGAATTCTGTTTAGAATTGCCACTTTCTCATGCATTGATCTCATAAATTAGGAATAGAGAGGACCAGGCAGTTAACATCATGATTTTGCTGCACCAAGGTGCATGACTGAACTATTCAGATACTTGGCTAAGGAGGCAAAGAGAATCTGTGTCCCAGATGAGTCCAGTGACAAACAGTATTCTGAGTCTTAGCAAACCATTGTAACACAAAGATAACACTGAGTCTGTTCTCCCCTGCAGCATGTACGTTTGTTTTTCTCTCCAAACCTGTGTAATGTAATATACGTTTACTGTGCATATTATTTGATCTGCATTTATATTAGATCTCTAGTAATTATAATAAATAATCTCTCATGGTAAAGGAAAAGTCTATCTTGTGATACTTCATAATGTCCTGTTCAGCAAGCTGGGGGGAGGCGGCTTTAAATGTTTGATGAAGAATACAGGAAGTGAGAAGAAGAAACAGCAGGCAAAGCTGCTGAAATAGGGAGATGGGAAAACCCCTTTAAGGATATACTCCAAACCAGAAACTAATCCATAAAGAAGGTTGCTTTTTCATACTTTTCTGGTTTGGCTTATATCCTTAGCTACGTTACAAGACATGTTAAAGGGTTGAACATTGACTTATAGGATAATAGTGGGATATCCCCAATAGGTGGTGCTAGAGAGTCCTAGAGGAGAGATTGCATTCCTTTTTCTCAGGGAACTTTTATTTGGCTAATGGACTCCCAATGGTAACTTGGTGGTTTTCATAAGGAGAAACATTCTCCATGTAAACTGATGAAAGGCTCTGCAACTTATTCAATGACCTAAAAAGAGATTGGATATGAAAGACATGCAATGGAGATCTGTCCGAATATAACTTTTGGAACAATAGCTTTCCTAAGGCCAACACTCAGTTGTGACTTCCACTGTAATATATTCTATGCTTGAAGTAAATACATTAAAATAATTAAAGCAAACTATTCTCTGTTTATTGTAACCAAAACCAAATAACTCATTACTTGCCAATTCTCCTGCGTTCACTTCCACCTCTCGCAAAGGAGTTCAATTAGAATATTACAGTTTGAAGGGAAAGAGCAGCAGTGTAGCTGGCCCAAGCAAGCCTTTCTCTATATTTATCCACCAGTCCTCTTGCCAGCAGTTACATTTTAATGAGTTTGTTTTCACCCAAACTTATTTTAGCACCACATTTTGTTAAATGTCGTCTGGTATTCTTGTAAACTACTAAACATTATGTCCAAATAAAGCTGCGGAGTAGTTTATTGACACTCTTGTGGACTGGTCTGCTTCCTTTATCCATAAAATAAGATTTATGAGTATTCTGAGGTCTAACTTTCTGGCTTGGTTTGGTGAGGTCTGGATGTTGATGGATCAGAGGTCAAGAAATATTTCCAAAAAATTTGTATATCGGCATATCGAAAACTTTTAGGGTTTGATGTCAATACTGGAGTCATCTTTATGGTACCGGCCAATCTTCAGCTAAGTTGTAAGATTAAGAAAACCCCTAAAATCTTATCTGATTTTCTTTCAGAGAATCTATTCCCATTTCTTTTCTCGAAGAATGAAGAAAGGATCCTGCTTAAAAGGAACATTGCCAAAAAAATCATGTTTTTATTTTAGAGATATCTTAAAATAATGTTTAGTGATATTTTTTCTTTTTATTATTAACATATTCCATGTTTTTATCTATATTTAAAAAAAAAAAAAATCCTAAAAATCTTGCGCTTCCAACTCTTGACACTAAGTCTAAAATAGTCTGTGACTTCCTGTTTCCTGGGTCAGAAAGTATACGCCATCTTTGCAGACCGCCTTACAGTGTATAGAGTCTAACAGACCATGCATGATCTACCTGGAATTCTGGGAAAGGAATATGCAAATAAGTTCTCCAAAAGGTGGTGCTAGAGTAAGTTTTCCTTTATCCAAGGACTTATTTGCATATTCTTATTCCTGTTTCCAAGAGACGGACCATGAGTCATAGACACAATGATCTGATGAAGACCCTCTTTACTTTTATGGCATGCTCCTTGACCTGTGCAGACGTCATTGTGCCGAGAGGTGAGCAGATAAGCTGTGAAATTCTCTATTGGGACTGGTGGATTCTGTGCCTTATCTATATATACGTTAATAGCTATGAAGTCTCAGCATATTATACGGCATAGCAGGCAGAACCGCAAGAGATTTAAGAATATTTTAAATATAGATAATGACATGGAAAATAAAAAAAAAAAGTTTCACTAGAATATTTATAAAAAATAAAAAATTGATTTACAATATAGGTGATTTGTTGGTGATCCATTATCTTTAGCGCTTTCTGCAGCAAACCTAAGTAGATTGGGCCATGGAGTCGTGACGGTCCCTTACTATGGAGCCATAGGCACTGCATCCACACTATAAGGCACATCTCCATATTTTGAAGCACCTCTTTAATATGGCGTCTTTTTTATTTATATACTAGGAGTGTCCCATAGACTGCTATAAGTGCTGTATCACTTGGAGGTTGTGCAGAGTTGTAATACACCAGTGTGTACGAGCCCTTAGTCTCTTCTGCACTGACAGCTTCTCACATCAGTCAATGTAAACCTTACAGACGCCACTTTAAAAAAAATAAATATATCTCCGAAAACCATCTCAGATTTATATTTAACACTGTGGTGAAATCCCTCTTGTAATTTTCCAATGTATCCCAGGCATTGCTGAATATTTAACCCCTACACAGCTTAGTAACATTAGACATCAGAAGGCATTTGCTTCACACGAGATTATTTCGGCTCCCATCAGACGTTAACCCCAGGCATTAATAACCTTCTAGAGCCTCATTACTCTCTGCTTTACCTTCTCCTACCACACTCCTTTTACACATCTCTCCAACACTAGCTAGCTTAAGTAAATCTAAGAGTGCATTAAAATATGAGCAGTGGGTAAGCCGGGGGTTAATGTGCTTCTAGATACGGTCCAATGGAGTTACTAGACGATCTTTCCTGACAAATTACTGAAGTGAGAAATATAGGAGCGCCTGGGCTAGAATGATTTCTGAAAACTTTCCTCGTACAAAATGTCCAAAAGAAAAAAGAAACCCATTAGCAAAGCAAATTGTATTTTGTGCAGATAATTTACACATGAACACATTGCTATGTCTTTAGGTACAGCTCCAAAGTGGTTTCTGAAAAGCCGAAGTCAATTCTATTTTAGCCTCTCAACCTCTGGAATTTGGTCGGTATTGTGCTAGACGCTGGGGTGACAGAGGTCAGCTCTATAGCTAAGCCAGCGCAGTTACCCCATAAAATCACCAGACTGCATCAGATTCTATTGGGGTAAGCCCTACAGTGAAATCCCCCTATGTAGGACGTTACGTTACACCAGCTCCAAGTTTTTAGTATTTTTGAATAATATATTCCTATATGTTATTTTAGTATAAAAATTGTAGCCCTTCAGAACTTGTGGGTCCGGTCAGTGATGTTTTGTTATGCAGATGTATCTTTAGGGAGCATTGCACCCGCCACATTGTATAATGATGGAATGTCTCGTAGTTGCCGCAGCTCCTGGGGTTCTGGTTCCCATCTGCAAGTAGTAACATAGTATGAAATAAAGTTTACATTAAATGTAAACTAAATAGCAAAATAATATCAAATTATAAAATGCTTCCCGGTCTGAGCTGTACTATTACATTGTGTTAACGCTAAGCGAGGAGAGGAGGAGGGAGACGCAGAAGAGAGAGAGGCCCTGGAGATGAGCAAACCAGTTTCGGGTAGAACCAGATTCGACCATAATTTTCAGAAACTTTGGGGGTTCATCACCTGTAAATTGGAAATTAAATTATTATACTCTGGGTTCACTTCACAACTCAGAGTATAATAGGTGGAGGCCCAGAGTAAGTGTTATAATTACCTTCCCTCACCCCTTCTGGGCCTCCTCGCAACATCTGGCACTCTCTCTGGGTCCTCTTCTGGCCTCTTCCGGCCTCCTGAGTGACATAATGTACCTCGGGGTCACTACTGAAGCCTGTGATTGGGCCTCAGCTGTGACCCCAGGGCACGTGACATACAGCCAGAGGCCAGAAGAAGCCTGGAGAGGACATCAAAGGATTGCTGGATGCCCAGGAGAGATGAGGCAAGTTTAGTATAACTGTTTGTTATTCTTACTCACCTCCCTTAAGTATTATAATCTGAGAAGATCCCAGAGTACAATAATAGCAGAGAGAAGAGATAGGTTCCTAGGAGCCATGACAGTGTCATACACTATGTTTTATAGATACAGGTGCATCTCAATAAATTAGAATATTTTTGAAACCTTCATTTCAGTAATACAATCCATAATCAACGTCTTCCATGATTGTGTGTCCTACTGAACCAGAATGAGGGACCATTTAAAGGCTTAGGAAACCTTGGCAGGTGACACTGAATTTACAATACTGAACTTTTTTACAGTTTTCAGATTTTCTTAGATCTTGGTTTTCATTACCTGTAATCCATAATCAACATTTACAGAGATAAAACACTGGAAATAGAACATTGTGTGTAAAGAATCTAGAAAATATAGGAGGTCACTTTTTTAATTTAATTACTGAAAGAAATAAACGTTTCAAAGATATTCTAATTTATGGCGATGCACCTGTAGGTTCCTAGGAGCCCTGACATTGTCCTACACTATGTTTTATAGATCGGTTCCTAGGAGCCCTGACAGTGTTATACACTATGTTTATAGATAGGTTCCTAGGAGCCCTGACATTGTCCTACACTATGTTTTATAGATCGGTTCCTAGGAGCCCTGACAGTGTTATACACTATGTTTTATAGATAGGTTCCTAGGAGCCCTGACAGTGTCATACACTATGTTTTATAGATCGGTTCCTAGGAGCCCTGACAGTGTCATACACTATGTTTTATAGATAGGTTCCTAGGAGCCCTGACAGTGTCATACACTGTGTTTTAACCCAATTTAAGGTGTGGTTAGTACCAAACTTGTTTCCCCTGAAATGAATCTGACACCCAAGCTATCAAACACAAAACAAATCTTGAGATGTTCACCCATCACTAATTATGACATATCTTAAGGATAGGCCACATAAAATAAATCCTGAACAACCCCTTTCAGTGTATCTTTATTCTCACCAGTACAATCAGGTAAAATACAAAGTAATCTTTTGGTTCTTACTTGCGTGTTGTGGTTGTAGACGATCAGGCACAAATAAATATGTAGAGTGGGGGCTTTGCTTTGAACATTGTTCAGGGCCTATGGGTAGTTTTAATCCATTACTGCAGACACGTCAGGATTAGCTCCAAATATCTCAATTTGCAGCATAGAAGTTAATTATCTTTAGCTAATAATGTCTTTGAAATGTAGCGGCTCAAACAATTAGCCTATGTCTGTGAGGACTCTTAGACACTTTCTTCAACAATACGCAGTGGGTAATCAAATTTTGCAGCTATTTAAGGATTTGAAGCAAGAGCTACATAGGAGCAGAAAAAGTGTCAGGTGACACTTGAGATCTATGGTAGGAAGGTGTCTTCTATACTGACTGACACTTACCTGAGTCTTATGGGGAAAGCACATACTTTCCTAAACCGGTTCAGAGACTGCCAGCATCACCGGCCTAAGAAATCTCACCCTCCATTGATTTCTGCCGGAAAGGAAAAAAAAAAACCCTGCAGAGAGATGAAAGAATCTACTAATTGGAAGCGACACAGAACATGCTGCTTCTACCCCTTTTGTACTTATGGTGTCTGTCTGCTGGCAAGAAGCCGGGATTAAGGGAGGGGGAACAGAGGTGAGCGGAAAACTTAACCATTTGAAAGTAACATATAAATTCCCTATTTTATTTTAAGGCTGGTGTTTTTACATTTAGATACACAATGGTTTGGGTTTACATACTGTATTCCGGGCCGCACTGTTGATTCTGCAAGGGCGAGCTCTACTTATATGAGCTGAAGGACCATGTGTAAGATGAATTCCGTAGATATCGATGTAGCTTCATAGACTTTATACACATTTACTTACTCATAAATAGGCATTATTTATTACTTCCGAGGTTAGGACAACTTCCTGGGGGAAAGGGGTTAACAAGGGAATCAGACAATAATGGCTACTCATGCCCATTTTCCACTATGAGTTCCCTCCAGGGGTTCAGCAGAGCCTGGAGGAGTCCCATATTATTAGACATTTACTCTTGTTCATTGGTACGGTGGATTTTTTTTCCTCTCTTTTTAGAGACATCTGTTGGTGGAATTGTAGGACAATATACAGTTGGCGTACAACAATTGGAGTATTCTTACCGTAGTCATGTTTGATAGATGTGAGACATTGCCTTTGCGCCCTATAGGGTCCTACCTATCTAATAGGTGTGGTTCCCACAATACCCCTGGGACATGCACCTATTTCTAGAAGGAGCTTCTCTTACCTATCCTACCTGGTGTTAGGAATGGACAGGTGGCCACACAGGCGTAGCTTCATTCATTTCTATGGAAGTTCCAAGAAGCATGCTTGCTTGGTCATATTTGGAGGACCTATAGAAGTGAGTGTATTTGGAATTTGTTGACAAATATGAAACTTCTAGAGAAGTGAATGGAGACATCCGAGCATGCCCAGATACGTCTCCATTCACACTGGCCATGGCACCAGGCAGGATGAAGAGGGTTGGGGGACCCCCATTTTGGAGTAAGTTGCTGGTCCTAGAATTGGGGTCCTCGTCTATCAGCTATTCATGGCATACCTTGTGAATATGCCAATAATTTCGAAGAGGAGAATACACTTTTAAGGAAGCTTCTACAGTACTTATAATTGTTGACTGGGCACCTTAGATTCAATTATGAAGTCTTTGGTTGCCATTACGGGTTGCTTACCAGTTATTCTACCTCATATTTTCATGGGGGTTGATAAATCATTGGATTATACATATAGAGACCTCTAATATCTATGATATTTAGTTATTTGTCAGAGCCTACTTGGGTCACAATGCCAGATACAAAGAATAGCAACTGGCTCATTGGCTAATTTGGGGAGTCACCTAAATCTTGTCAATCATATGCTAGATATCTCATGGTCAAGATTTGGTCAACTGGCCAGTATCACCCTGCATCAATGTGAGTATCAATTATTCATGATCTAGGGATCATACCACATTTTGGCATTGTTTCCTTAAAGGGATTCTGTCATCAGAACACAGCATATCAGCCTGGACTTCCAGATAGATCGGTAAAGATTGTTTGATTCAGGTGACACTAATCTATCTATTTGCAGGGCTGGGTTTTGGTGACAGACGTAAGGGTCTGGCACTTATTGAACATATTAGATCAATAATACTGGACTAGCGTGTACAGTATGTGCGTTGTAGGATTAATGAAGATGTTCTGTACCTTGATGAAACCTTAAGAATCAGATGTAATTATACAGTATTAAAATGATTTCACATATAAAGCATTGCAAATATGCAGAGAAACCATATTCCCTAATCAAGTAAATTACCATAATTCTACTCATTAGGCTTTATTTCTGCATTCCACAGGCTTGTCTTACAGGACTGTATGTATCTCTTTTTGCTTCAATTAACACCCTACGACTGCGCTGTGTGAAACATGATGTCATAAATGTGCTGATATGTGAAACGTTTCACAAATATCCTATAAATGTGTCTCCGGTATACAATAGGGTACATTATCTTCACACATATACATTGGTGAACACTTTTTTGTCCACTTGACATTTGGGTTCCTTACTTAGAATTGCTGTATAAGGCTACGGCCCCACATTGCGGAAACGCAGCTTTTTTTGTTGCAGATTTTGCTCCATTTTTTTGAGAATGGCTACAAAAGAATGGGAAATATATAGGAAGCTTCTTATACTTCTCCCTTCTGTTCAATCCTTTCCTGGCTTTGGCTCAAAAAACGCAGCAAAATCTGCAACAAAAAAAAGCTGCAACAAAAAAAGCATTTCTGCAACGTGGGGCATCAGTCTATATCAGTTTGAATAGCTTTTTGATCCATTTTCTTGTCCGTAGTTGTTTTTGTTTTCTAAACTCCAAAAGGTGCTCAGAGCTGTCATTTCCTTCCTTTTTTGGCTGACAATACACCTTTTACAACTTTGAACGATCTTTCCATGACACAGAGAAAATTAAATTTATCTTCTATCCTGACATTCGATAGAAACTCAGAACGGAACAAATACACTTTTTTTCTTGACCTTTTAATTTAGTCTTCGTTCACATCTGCGTTAGAGTCTCCGTAAGAGACTCTGTTGCAGATTCCACCAAAAATCGTCGGGAGAGAAAAGTCCTGCAGTATAAAACTGGCAGAAACCCATTGGACACCCGGCATACTCCATTGTAGTGTATGGGGTCTGCCGGTGTCCACAGGTAACCACTGTTTTAGCGGGCGGACTCTCCAATCGTTCAGGTTCTATGATGGATATGGATGACGGAGAGCATGAGGCAAGTGTGAACCTAGCCTTAAAGGGGTTGTCCAGGCAAAAATGGACATTGAATTTATTGTTTAAATAAACCGGGGAGGTGAAAAAAAAAAATCATACTCCCCTTTCCGATGCCTCCCAGCGCGGTCCAGTGTTGAAGTCCCAGCCACACATGACTGCTGAGGCCAATCAGCAGCCTCAGCGAAGGGCCTGAGAAGTCACTAGCTATGACATCACTGATCTCTTCCTGAAGACTGATGAGGCCACTGATTGGCCTCAGTGGTCACATGACCACTAAGGCCAATCAGCAGCTTAAATGGAAGGGTTCCATGACCTCACAGCCAGTAAGTAGTTTCATTTTGAGAAGATGTCGGTGCAAAAGGAATGGACCGCGCTGAGAGGACACTGGAGCACCTGGGACAGGTGAGGTGTGATTTTTTTTATTTTTTTTTTTCACCTCCCCCAGCTGATTTAAAAAAAAAAAAAAATAAATCCCTCTTTAAGGGATTTTCTTGGTTGAAAAAAAGGTATTGCCTATTCACAGTATACAGCGTCATGACGTCATGACATCAATGCCCCCAAGTGGTCCCTGAGACCCAATCACAGGCCTCAGCAGTGACGGGGGCTGATGACATCAGGGAGAGAGCCAGAAGACACTGATGAAACCCATTGAAGAAAACTGGATGCCACAGCAAACTTCAGGAATGGACCTCTGGTCATTGTATTCTGGACTGATATGGTCTTGTGACTTTTACCCCTAAATTTGTAACCCATAGTAATGAATCTGGAGAGCCTCAACATACTTATAAATATTGTTTTAGCATATGCTACCCTATTTATGTAACCAGATCCTATGCAGACCTTTTGTGTTTCCATGGCTACAGACTACAAATCTGTGTAGTCTGATCCACAATCATGTGTTATATTGTCTTTTCTCTGTTGCTTAGTAAGAAGAATGGACAGTAGTGCGATACACGACTAAAGGATATGACTGCACCCAAGTCTGGCTATAATATGTGCCCATGGGATCATGTAGGTCTGCCTAAGAATTGTACACAATGGGAGGATTTTTTAACAATCCAAACCATCTGCAAAGTTTTTTAATCTTTATTTTAGATTTCAAAGTATTGCTTGCAAATGTACGTAGAGCTTTTAAAGTTATTTTAAAAAAAATGTATTCAACTCTCTACAGCTGATTGATGTAAAAATGGCCACCATTACTGCGTTAAAAAGTTTCTGAATGTCAAATGAACCTAGTTATGTAAAATTTGGGAGTGAGGAGGTTGTAATGGTGACAATACTGGTTGTCATTCGGCTTTTCTAGAAACAGATGAAAAAAAAAGCTGAATAGAATAATTTACTAGTATTTGGGAAAATCTCACTATTTCATGCATATCATTACAAATACATTGTCTCATAGTAACATTTCAAGTTCCTCCCCGCGGCCCCATTGACAGGTCTGTAGCTAGGTCACACAGCAGCACACCATCCATACTGAAGCCTCCACTGCAGATAATGATTGCATTACAGTGGTTTAGTGGTTAGTAATATTATTTCAACACTGAGGTCCTGGATTGACCAAAGGCAACATCTACATTGAGTTTATAGGTTCAGTTCATTGGCTTCCTATGGCATTGGATCTACTGGGTGTGATAGGGAGATTTAGGTTGTGAGCCCCATTGGGTTCAGCAATTAATATGAGCTTGATAATCTCTAGACAGCACTGCAGATCATGTTGAGTTTTCCAAGAATTTTGGGTTCGGCCAGGTCCAAGTTTTTTAACAATTTGTTATCATACTTTTGTATCTCTTCAGACCCCAGAGTTTAAAATTCAAAGCCTCTGGAATGTATGGAAAAATTATGAACAGTTCATACTCACCTTCACTCATCCTGTTGACTTCTGGTATCTTCTTGGTATCCCATTGTCTACAGTGCTGGCCAAAAGTATTGGCACCCCTGCAATTCTGTCAGATAATACTCAATTTCTTCCAGAAAATGATTGCAATCACAAATGCTTTGGTAATAATATCTTCATTTAATTTGTCGTCAATGGAAAACCACAAAAAGAATTGTCAAAAAGCCAAATTGGATATAATTCCACACCAAACATAAAAAAGGGGGTGGACAAAAGTATTGGCACCCTTTGAAAAATCATGTGATGTTTCTCTAATTTGTGTAATTAACAGCACCTGTTACTTACCTGTGGCACATAACAGGTGGTGGCAATAACTAAATCACACTTGCAGCCAGTTGAAATGGATTAAAGTTGACTCAACCTCTGTCCTGTGTCCTTGTGTGTACCACATTGAGCATGGAGAAAAGAAAGAAGACCAAAGAACTGTCTGAGGACTTGAGAAGCAAAATTGTGAGGAAGCATGAGCAATCTCAAGGCTACAAGTCCATCTCCAAAGACCTGAATGTTCCTGTGTCTACCGTGCGCAGTGTCATCAAGAAGTTTAAAGCCCATGGCACTGTGGCTAACCTCCCTAGATGTGGACGGAAAAGAAAAATTGACGAGAGATTTCAACGAAAGATTGTGCGGATGGTGGCTAAAGAACCTCGACTAACATCCAAACAAGTTCTAGCTGCCCTGCAGTCCGAGGGTACAACAGTGTCAACCCGTACTATCCGTCGGCGTCTGAATGAAAAGGGACTCTATGGTAGGATACCCAGGAAGACCCCACTTCTGACCCAGAGACATAAAAAAGCCAGGCTGGAGTTTGCCAAAATTTACCTGAGAAAGCCAAAAACTTTTTGGAAGAATGTTCTCTAGTCAGATGAGACAAAAGTAGAGCTTTTTGGGAAAAGGCATCAACATAGAGTTTACAGGAAAAAAAAAGAGGCCTTCAAAGAAAAGAACACGGTCCCTACAGTCAAACATGGCGGAGGTTCCCTGATGTTTTGGGGTTGCTTTGCTGCCTTTGGCACTGGACTGCTTGACATGTGCATGGCATTATGAAGTCTGAAGACTACCAACAAATTTTGCAGCATAATGTACGGCCCAGTGTGAGAAAGCTGGGTCTCCCTCAGAGGTCATGGGTCTTCCAGCACGACAATGACCCAAAACATACTTCAAAAAGCACTAGAAAATGGTTTGAGAGAAAGCACTGGAGACTTGTAAAGTGGCAGCAATGAGTCCAGACCTGAATCCCATAGAACACCTGTGGAGAGATCTCACAATGGCAGTTTGGAGAAGGCGCCCTTCACATCTCAGGGACCTGGAGAAATTCCAGCAGAGCATTGTAAGAAACTCATTGATGGTTACCGGAAGCGGTTGTTTGCAGTTATTTTGTCTAAAGGTTGTGCTACCAAGTATTAGGCTGAGGGTGCCAATACTTTTGTCCGGCCCATTTTTGGAGTTTTGTGTAAAATGATCAATGATTTGACTTTTTTTTCCTTCTCTTTTTCATTGCAAGCAAAATAAATGAAGATATTATTACCAAAGCATTTGTGATTGCAATCATTTTCTGGAAGAAATTGAGTATTATCTGACAGAATTGCAGGGATGCCAATACTTTTGGGCAGCACTGTACGTAACGTCAGTGGCCCCCAGATCACTACTGAGGCCTGCGATTTTACTGACGCATGTGTCATGACATTGATGAGTTCCATGTGACCACTGAGGCCCAATGACAGGCCACAGTGGTGACCCCTGACTGATGACATCACATAAGAGGTTGGAATAGGCATTGAAGATGCGGGGAAAGAAGACTGGATGACGCCGGGTAGAAAAGGTGAGTATAAGTTGTTTATTACAATTCTGCACCTTCCCTGGGAGGGGATAAGATGTCAAAATATAACATTAGCATTTCCAGTTCAGAGCAAACTTGCAGGTGAACCTTCGAATATTTGCAAGACGAATCTCTAGTGAGGTTCACCGATCACTAACCCTAGCTGAGAAGCATGGCGGCTCAGTGGTTATCACTGTTGTCTTGCAGCACTGTGGTCCTGGATTCGCATCCGATCAAGGGCAACAACTGCATGGAGCTTGTATACTCTCCCTGTGTTTTATATGGATTTTCACCAGTTTCCTATTACATGCCAAAAATGTACTGATAGGTAAATTATCTTTCCATGAACCATGGGGTCTGTGCCAAAAACACCACCTACTGCTGCCCCCTGCAGTCCTTCCTGTGAGGCTGTCAATCAACTGTACAGGGACAGTGCTGGGTGGGGTTTACTGCGGAGATGCCCCCATTGCACATTATACTCATTTGAATATTCAGAAAACACTATTTTCATGGAAATGGACCATCTATTGGCAAATATAAAGGAACTACGAGGTTCTACAGCTGGTTTGACATTGACTCCTTTGACACAACAAAGGTTATTGAAAAAGTCAAGTTAACATTTACTGTATTGAACGAGTTAAATGCAAATTTAACTTTACTACTGTATTACTTTTGGCTATATATATTCTTTACTTGAGGTATCAATTTTTTAGAAGGTCCTTTAAACCATTTGAAAGAAGAGGACAAGTCACAGATGTATACTTTATGGAAATTTTGTTACATTTAGAAAGAATTGATTCCATTATTTGATATGATCATCTATAAATCTGTATTATTCTTAATCCAGCTATAAAAATCCATACTTGAAAGCTCTATCATGCTGGATAGAACGGTTTCCATCTGTTTCCCATATCTTACTATTGTTTAATAGTTTACGCAATTAGTGAGAAGACGCTGGCGCTGTGACCTGGATTAATCGAGCACGCCGCTCTTATCATTAGCCACCATTGTACATTACACCCAGCCCTTGATAAATGTAGATTTCCGATACCAAAGTCTGGCAGCAAAGGATAGAAGTCAGGAACAGGTGTAATATGAAAGTCATGTATAACAGGGATTAATGCGGTAGATGCGGAAGACTAAGAATACAAAGGTTCAGAGGAAACAGGTATCTTAACTAGTACGGAAAAGAAATCCAATAGGGCCAATTTAGCCGGTAATAATTCCAGACATCCGGGCCCTGCGTAATGAACCATATGTTATAGTAAACAACTTGGACTTAATGAGATATAAAGTTCCTGCTTGCCGTCATTACATAATTTCTTTTATAAAATAGCCAGATACTCTGTTCACTGACAACATATTAGAGAAGCAATTTACTTCCTTCACATGGACTTGTCATCTTTCCGCATTTCTTTATGCTTTGCTACACATTGACTTAAAATGTAAGTTTAAAGAAAAGAAAAAAGCCCAGAACGTCTTTGGCATTCAATACTCTTGGCGGATCAAGCAGCAGAAGTGGGATTCGGAGACTAGTAAAGACCAGTGTGCACCATCCAGATGGAAATTGTCTGCTTATTAGAGTAGTTGTCCTACTTGCTAGAATTGTCCCCCTGATATTCGTCCCCCATTCCCTGCTGTATCATCACAGGGGAAATGACTTGTTACACAGTGCCCATTGATATTAGTGTGATGTAGGACAGGACGGGCCCTCCAGAGCATGAGACACTCTTTCTAGCTTCTCTCCATTCTGGACTAGGGATCTCGTCAAGGTAGGACCTTCGCCCCCAGTAATGCAAATAGAGGATGTAAAAATGGGTTCTCGAAATCTTTGTCAGGACATACCAAAGCTATTACGTGCCCTAAAAGGTGTCAGTATTGTTTTTTGTGAACCACATGTCCAGAAAAAAAACACAGAACTTACTTTTTTTCACGGATGCATCAAATGAATGAAAGTCTGTGTCAGTGAAAAAAAAAATTCAGTTTTTCATGGACCCACAGACATGAAAAAAATAGAAAATGGAACAAAAAAAAATTTGATCTGCTTCTCACAGATAATGAAAAGTGGATCAACCATGGACAGCAAACGAGTAGGGTGAATAGCAGGGACCTCACATGTCCACGGATGTGGATGTGCGAATGAGGTCTTAATCTGGACATTGGTTAGGCATAAAACTGTCAGCACAGGACATGGACGACACCTTCATGCCTATCTATGTCAGAATCCATGAAGAGGACGGTTTTGGTGATGTACAGGTACATAGTTTTACAGGTAAGGTCTATATAGACTATATGTATCAGATACATGTGTGATATTATTCTGTAGGTTTTATTGATTCTCATAATAATATGATGGGTAATATTGTCTATCATCAATAATTGCCATATTTTTGGCCTGTAGTTATCTTTTTGCTTGGCCATTTAGTGATGACCTTTTTATGCACATTGTTAACATTCAGCATTCTTTGAGTTATGACTTACCGGACATCAATATATGGTATGTCATGCATGTAAAATATATTCCTTATAAATAGCATGGCTTTATGTTGATAGCCTATGAACTGTCCTTTTCTTCTTTTATCTTCTGCTTGAGTCTGACATTTGGTAAAGGACAAAAGAGAATCAGAGATATATTTGAAAATTCTTAAAGAAAAGGAGAAAGTGGAAAGGATTTTCTTCCAAGCATTGCTTAGTGGGGTAATATTCAGTGCTGGGCACTGGAGACCTGAGCCCCTGGGGTTGCCTTTTGGTGACCTTTTATGAAGAGGTTTAGTCTATTGTAGTGAAAAAGTTGCAGAAGACACCACATACTGCCTTTTAGGAATTTGAGTGGCAGCTGAGTCAAAAAGACAAGGACAAGGTGGTCCTCCGGGTTACTCTCCCGCAAGCAGAAATCTTTGTGCCAGACATGTGCTTCAGTTCTCTTGAGAGAGCAATGGGTACTGAGCAGAGATCTCAAGCATAATGATTAGAGAAGGACAAACTTCCCAAGAACCATTTTGTTTTAGGTTCGGGTGACTCAGGTCCCTGATTCGTTTCCGGTCAAACAAGTTTACAAGTACTCGCGTTCCCTTACCTCTTTTGGGACTCCTTGAGGCATCCAGTGCTCTCTCTCGGTCTCCTCGGTGATGTCATGCGCCCAGGGTCACTACTGAGGCCTGCAATTGGACCTCAGAAGTCACATGGGCGCACAATCGTCATGACTCCAGGCAAATGAAGTCACCAGTGGAGCAGGGTCAGAGTATAATATTTTACAGCAATGCATGTCACGGTGGCCATTTTAGTTTATCCGAAATGAATCCCCAATTGTTTGGTTTCATTAAAAACTGAAGAATTTGGAATATTCAGAATGAACCCAGCTCCGAACAAATCAGTTCACCCATCTCTAATAAGTTCCTTTAGAAGTCCAGCTTTATCAGTTCTGAAGGTAAAGACATTACCTCAACCCAACAAAAAGTTGTAATTTCTGTCACCTGGAAACAAAGAATAGACAAGTATAAAAATGAATTGAAAACAAATACTTTGGAATTATGGAGTCAAAATTATAATTTTTTGATGTAAATAAAGCAATGGGTCTGAGAAATGAGAAATACATTGTAGTGTGGAACTCAACAGTGAAAAATTGTCAAATCATTACAAATATGTGATTTCACTTTTATAAATACAATTTTTAGATCACCTGGAAACAAAGTAAAAAATTCATTGGCTGCAAATGCTTTGGAATGATAAGTCAAAATGATTAATCTTTGCTCTAAACAGAACAATGTGTCTCTACAGAAGAGCTGAAAAGCAGTACATTGCTGAAATTTGGAGGTCACCAGCAAAAAATCATGTGAAATCATTAAAGATATGTGATTTAACTTTTACAAATACAATTTTGGATTTTGTCACCAATAGTGTAATCCATGATAATAAAAATAGAAGCATAATCTAATATCTTCGACAATGCCAGCAGGTGCAATCTCATTGGCCTTCTTTTCTATACAGTCATGGCCATAAATGTTGGCACCCCTGAAATTTTTCCAGAAAATGAAGTGTTTCTCCCAAAAAATTATTGCAATTACACGTTTTGTTACACACGTTTATTTCCTTTGTGTGTATTGGAGCAACACAAAAATTTCAAAAATGTGCCGGACAAAATTCCTGGCACCCTCAACTCAATATTTGGTTGCAGACCCTTTGGAAAAAATAACTGAGATCAATGGCTTCCTATAACCATCCACAAGCTTCTTACACCTCTCAAATGGAATTTTGGACCCCTCTTCTTTTGCAAACTGATCCAGGTCTCTAATATTTGTAGGGCGCCTTCTCTTCTCCCAGCAGCAATTTTAAGATTTCTTCACAGGTGTTCAATGGGATTTAGATCCGGACTCATTGTGGCCCCTTCAGAACTCTCCAGCTCTTTGTTTCCTTCCATTTCTGGCTGCTTTTTGAAGTATGTTTGGGGGTCATTGTCCTGCTGGAAGACCCATAGCCTAGAACACAAACCCAACTTTATGACACTGGGCCCTACATTGAGAACTCAAAATCCTTTGGTAATCTTCAGATTTCGTGATGCCTTGCACATAGTCAAGTCACGCAGTGCCAGAGGCAGCAAAACAACCCCAAAACATTTTTGACCCTCCCCCATATGTGACTGTTGGTCCTGTGTTCTTTTCTTTGTAGGTCTCATTCTGTTTTCGGTAAACAGTATATGGGCTTTACCAACAAGCTCTATCTTGGTCTCATCTGTCCACAAGATGTCTTCCCAGAAGGATTTTGGCTTACTCACGTACAATTTGGCAAACTGCAGTTTAGCTTGTTTATCTCCCTGTGCCAGCAGTAGGGTCCTCTTAGGTCGCCTGATGGATAGTTGTTGCTGACACTGATGTTCCCTGAGCCTGCAGAACAGCTTGAATTTCTTTTGGCACTTGATCGGAGCTGCTCATCCACCATCCGGACTATCCTGCATTGCAACCTTTCATCAATTTTTCTCTTCCATCCACGTCCAGGGAGATTAGCTACAGGGCCATGGGGTGTAAAATTCTGAATTATGTTGCGCATCATGGACAAAGGAACATCAAGATCTCTGTACATGGATTTGTAACCTTGAGATTGTTGATATCTTACCACAATTTTGGTTCTCAAGTCCTCAGACTGTTCTCTTCTCACCTTTCTGTTCCCCATGCTTAGTGTGGCACACACAGACACACAATGCAAAGACTGAGTCAACTTCTCTCCTTTTTATCTGGTTTCAGGTGTGATTTTTATATTGCCCACACCTGTTACTTGCCACAGATGAGTTTGAACGAACATCACATGCTTGAAACAAAGTTATTTACCCATAATTTTGAGAAGGTGCCAACAATTTTGTCCAGCCCATTTTTGGAGTCTTGTGTGAAATTATGTCCAATTTGCCTATTTTTCAGGTTTTTTTGTGTTTTTCCAATACACACGAAGGAAATAAACCTGTGTATAACAAAACATGTGTAATTTCAATACTTTTCTGGGCGAAATGTTTCATTTTCTGCTTACGGCCATGACTGTATTTTTCAACTAGACAAAGACATCAAACATCGAGACAAGGTCATAAAAACATTCATCAAACATTGATATGATGTAATATTCTATTGTGACTTTTTTGATATTTAGAAATTACATATATATATTTATAACCATTGCTGCTTTATGGGCTTCGACACTGCTTGTATAAAAGGGAAGAATTTTTTTCGAGATATACTTTTCACATGTAGAACGTCCATAAACAAATATTGTCACTACCATTTACCCATTTAATTATACGAGGCTGGAGTGAATGTCCTAAGCCCTCTGCCAGTTTGTTTCTCTAAGTAGAAATAACATTTGACCCCATCTCTTGTCGTTTTTGATTAACACAGCCCAGACCACATCAAACGAACTATATAAGAGAGCCAGAGAAGGATCCTGAGAGGATGTGACAGCATGAAGCTCCTACTGAGCCAGAGACACACACAACTGTTTTCAAGCTCACTGAGCAAATACTTAGAAATCGGAAACACCCCAGACATCACCCATGGCATGGCAGCAGTGGGTCTGGGTCATATGCCCACCCTACCTCAGGGCCTATAAAGGGTACGATAAAGTTAGGTGGTATTCTTCTATTACCGAACAATAATAAAAGGATCACTGCAGCTATATCGCACCATGAAAAAAAAATCTGTTTTTGTATTTTTTTGTATTTTTTTTTTTTTTTTTTTTTAGAGTGAGAACATGAGGTCATGGCGTAAAATACATTTTATTCAGAAAACACCAATACAAGAAATAAAAGGCTCACAAAGAAACTTTACTGACTGTTATAGCGTTCACACAATGAAAGAGAAGCTCAAAATATCTGATACCTGGCAGGTCATTGGCTCTAAGTGAATGATAAAATTATATAGAAAAAGCAAAAATACTACAAAATTAGCCAATTGTGTGGTTAAATGGATTTTCCAAGGTTTTGATGGCATTGAGCTGCAATTCCAGGCAATGTCACTTGTCTGGATAAACAGTGATGGGGTTGAGATTCTCCAGTTAGCATTACAGACCCTCATTCTGTTGGCCAAGAGGGATCGGACCTCGCCAAACATTGATAAACCATCAATTTTATAGTCCATGAAATGTTTTTAAAAGCAAAGAGCCATTAGAAAATAATTTAGTTTTTATGTTAAACATACCATATTTTTTAAGATTTTTTTTTTTTAATTATATTTTCATTATGCAAAATGTTGCAGGTTTTATACTGACCATTGAGTTTTTTAAAAGGCCTGGCACCTGTTCTGTAGAGATCACTTCTCAATAGTCTTCTCATTATCATTACAAACAGGACTATATTGAAAGGTAACACGTTTATACAGAGAACACAGGATTACATTATTCTCAGCAGACAGTGATCACAGCTCAACTACTCCCCCTCCCTGCACAGTGATATCTGCACAGGTCACAGAGCATGCCCACAACACACTCCGTGTCACCTGTCTATAGGCTTCAATGGTTCATGTGGCTGCTGTAAAGAAGATATCTGACTGTATTATATGCACTATGCACAAATATTATAGAATAAAAAATCTACAAAGTTATTTTTGTATTGCCCTAACTATGGAAAGGCAGGCAGAGCAGCAGCTATGGGAGTCTGACTCGACAACTAAGGAGGCCTACTCCTACTCTGACAGGTGCAGTGAGGAATGGCTATGGAACTAGAACTGAATTAAACCCCATACATCATCCATCTGTGGAACTGTTTTTCTGTACATTATTTCTGTAGTGTGAAATCACTGTGTGCATTATCTCTGTACTGTGACATCACTGTGTGTATTATTGTGGTACTGTGACATCACTATGTGTACATTATCCATATACTGTGGTATCACTGTGTACGTCATGCTCGTACTGTGACATCAGTGTATACATTATCCTGTACTGTGACAACACTGTGAACATTACCCCTATACTGTGACATCCCTGTGTGTATTATCTCTGTACTGTGACATCACTGTGTGTATTATCCCTGTACTGTGACATCACTGTGTGCATTATCTCTGTACTGTGACAT
Organism: Leptodactylus fallax; assembly: GCA_947044405.1. Lineage (NCBI taxonomy): Eukaryota > Metazoa > Chordata > Amphibia > Anura > Leptodactylidae > Leptodactylus > Leptodactylus fallax. The sequence goes on along the minus strand of CAMRHE010000176.1, from coordinate 1,596,897 downwards.
CACTGTGTGCATTATCTCTGTACTGTGACATCACTGTGTGTATTATCTCTGTACTGTGACATCACTTTGTGTATTATACCTGTACTGTGACATCACTGTGTGTATTATCCTGTACTGTGACATCACTGTGTGTATTATCCCTGTACTGTGACATCACTGTGTGTATTATCCCTGTACTGTGACATCACTGTGTGTATTATTCCTGTACTGTGACATCACTGTGTGTATTATCTCTGTGCTGTGACATCACTGTGTGTATTATCCCTGTACTGTGACATCACTGTGTGTATTATCTCTGTACTGTGACATCACTGTGTGTATTATCTCTGTGCTGTGACATCACTGTGTGTATTATCCCTGTACTGTGACATCACTGTGTGTATTATCTCTGTACTGTGACATCACTGCGTGTATTATCCTGTACTGTGACATCACTGTGTGCATTATCTTGAATGGAAGGGAAATTTCAGGTTGAATTTCAGGCAGATTTTGATGCTGATTCCCTCTTAAATTCATTATCAAATTCCAATATGTGAACACCCACTTAGATCTCCATAGACTCAAATAAAGTGAATATGTTCCCAAAGACTTATTTACAATGTTGCAAATAGAGAGATAGAAGCATCTAGAAAAATAACACATGCAATACTATGATGGAGCACATGGGAAAGTTTAGTTTTTGGGTGGGATTTAAGGGCATTTATGTTTATGGCCATACCACTTTTAAAGGGTTTTTCCGGGCAAAAAAATATTTTTGTCTGTTAGTGCTATTAATTTGTTAATAAGTGCACCCAAATACCTTAAGCAGTGTTTTGAGTGATTTCTGGGTTTCTCTGGGAGCTCCTGCATTTGTTTACATGGGTAGCTTCCTGCTGTCTTAGCCTACAACTACCATGATGCATTGCTGTTCACTCAGATCCCCTCTCTCACTTCCCTCACACCTCCCCCTGTTTCCCTAGCTAGACGGTGGACTACTAGCCCTACCTACCTAACCAACTAACTCTGTCCCACAGCTTCCTCCCCACCCCATCATACTTGCCTGTCTTCTTGTCCTAGAGATCACTTTCTTCTGTGCCGCTGTCCCCTCTTCTGCCCACACCTGCGCAATAAAGCCTTTCTATTGTGCATGCGTAGGAAGCCCGCTGCTTCTCCTATTCACTTCTGCCAGCATTCTATTGCGCAGGCGCCGGCTCCCGTAAAGGAAGTGACGCCCAGCAGAGGAAGAGAACATGAAGACAGGTGAGTATGATGGGGATGGGGAATATTGGTGACGTACTGTTTCCAGAAACGGGGGGAGGGGGTTTAGCTTAGTTTATCCCGGACAACCCCTTTAATTCTACCTTCACGTATTCCTGCGCTGATCATGAAAGGTCTTTATATATAAGTCAAACTGATCTTGAAAGTTGAGCAAGATTCTATGTGAAATACAATAGAAGGTGATGTGTATTATATATGTGTACAGGCTAAAGAGAATATGAATACAATAGACAGCTCTCAGAAAAGGAGAAGTCTTCAGATGATACATCAAACAAGGTCTATAACTGCAGCGAAGTGGATCCTTAACACAAAGGGAAGCGAATAGCAGCCAAATAACTACTGATACAATGTAGGATACGAGGTTACATGATTTACTTTTTATATCTCCCATATCCGTCCATCATTATTTTTGGACCCCCCCGTTGTTTTTTATCTCATGATGCCATTTCATCTCATCGGATGCTGCGGTTGTGCCTCGATCTATACATCCAGGCCCGGATCTGTCAGTCTGCTTTCCTTTATCTGCCTGTCTCTCTTCTCAGCCGTACAGCTTGTGGGTCATAGACGCCGAGCTTCAAACTGTTATGTTTTGTATCTTTACAGTCCTCATGCTGCGTGTGGTCCTTCCTCCTCTTTTTATTTTTTTTTATCATTATTCTCTTTTTTTTTTTTTTTTTTTTTACCTCCTGTTCTGCTGCAAAGCATGATGAGGACGCCATTATTTTTGACAAAGTAGGAGCAGGGAGACCTGCTGAAAGAAAGAAAGCTTTGCTGCTTAAAATTAATAGTCATTCTGCCATGTTATGTGGATTTTTGGTGCGGTTAAAATAATTTTTGAAGTTTTTTTTTATATCTAATTTATCACCACATTTAACGAAGAAGCAAAGAAATTATTTTAGGCTAAGGCCCCACGTAGCGAGGCACAGCCTAAAACGTGCTGTGGAAAAGACTGCGGCATCACGTTTTTTTCTGCAAAGATTTTCACAGAAAGGCTGGGTTTTCCTCTGTGGCTTTCTGTCCCAATCATACCTATATGGAAGACGTCATCGTTTCCGTAGGTATAACTGACACGCTGCGATTTACAAAAATGCGATGGTTTTTGAAATTGCAGCATTTCCACTGCGGATATTTTTCTGCATTTTGTGGATGGGATTGGCCAGAGTCCCAACCACTTTGCAGGTATTGCAAAACGCTGTGATTTGGCCACGGCACCACTGCGGCAAAAACAGGCAAATCGCGACAATATGGGGTTCCAGCCTTTAAAGAGGTTTGGTTACAAGAAAAAAAGGACCTCCATCAATGACTCAACTACCCAGAGAAATGAGCCTGAGTGCACAACTCTGCGTGTATTATGCCTACCTGAAACTGAACTGGTCTTCATAAAAAATTGAGCCTATGAGTTTGGGTTTTGCAGTGATGCCTAAAAATGAAATTAAATCCAACCATGATGTAATGATATAGTATAAAGACGAATCTGAATTCTATGCAAATTGTAGTTAAATCTGTATAAAGCACCCGTCTGCTTGTCCTATGTATCGTCTCTTCATTGTGGCCACCCATTGGGCTCACTTTTTTATTAGATCAATTAACATGACTGTTGTATTCAGAACAATGAAAGTCTATTCACACTTCCATTTTTAACTGACAGTGAACAACGTCTATCAAAAAACAGAACATGTCCCATTTTTGGCCTAATGGATCCAATACAAGTCAATGGATCCTCTTTCATGCCTAATTAGCAGGTTGGGTAAAAAAAAAAATAGAACAATGAAGTTCATGTATATTTTTTAATGGAGGGTTAAAGATGTTAAAATGGATGTTAAAAAAAAGGACAAATGGGTAAAAAATGGATGAAAAATATGTTTACATGGATGGAAAATGGACCCTTGAATCTGTTTTCAACGTTCGTAGCCTAAGGGTATGGCCAGAATAAGCTGCAACAGAGCAAGGCGCCCAATGGCCTGGTGTTTTTGAGGGTAAGACTGAATTATTACTCAGCCTTAACTGCAAAATGGCATGACCATTGGATGCCACAGATAGGCAGGACTTTGGCCACGTGTGGTTGCCACGCTATCTGGTCGTATCAAACCAGAAATTACCAAATTTAAATGTCACATTAACAAAATTGAGTCATACGCCTCATTTATTTACACTACTACTTGATATCAAATGCTACCACAACTGCTGATGACATAACTGTAGAGGACAAAGGTGGCGCCAGTGGGTGCAAAGGGTGAGCTAAAGATTCACGTATTACTGAGGGCGGATATCAGAGATAACTGGGAGAAAGGTGAAGAGCAGGGTAATGCCAACAAAAGTTTGCCTATAGCTGCCACCACACCCAAAAAAAGTTGGGTCTTGGGCCATGTCTCTAAAAGAGTATAGGAACATGTATAGATGGAGAGTAGACCCTCATCTTCTTTGGTGAGCCCAAGGAATCCCCACCCTACAATATGTGTGCTGAATTTACAACCAAATATTGACATACTTCTATATATTATACTCATACATTGAGTTGATCAGTTAAATCATAAGTCCAATTTTATACTATATATTTACAAAGGACGTCAAATTTCGGTTTCAGTAAGAATCGATGTCACCTTTGTGGTGTAAAAAAAGTTACCTTGGATTTATGACTTCGAACAGAACTTGCAAAAAAAAAAATTGCATGTTTTTGCCGCCAAAAAGGGAGCATGGCGGGCATGTGTTGTGGGTGGGGCTATTGGCCAGATTTACCATCGTTGGTTTAAATGATGCCTCAAATCCACAAGCCAGTGGAGGAATCCACCTGACAGATGATGAGGACTTGGTCTCATCATAAATCAGGCTAATTCTCCTCTGGCACAGGGATCATCAAGACTGGCATACAATATGGCGGTCTTGGTGCATCCTTCCAGTGTGTTAATTTTAAGTGTTATACTTTACTTAGTAACAATTCAGGAATATTTGGTGAGTCAGACATTGTAACCTTGGGATAATCCTTTTAGAATCGGCACAGTAGACAATAAAAGGTCTAAGACACTGAGATATATCATAGAGAGAGAACATGCAGCCTGCAACCCTGAGCAGCTTACCGTCTTCTATTCAGCACAGCTCTACCCTCCGCTCCTCATTCTGAGCACATTCTACATTGTAAAATCCTCCAGTTATTTTCTTATTTTGGAGAGATATTGATGTGAAACTTTTTTTGAAAGGCTAATAAAAATGGTCATCATTGTGATTTTTATAACCGCGGTTTCATGGTTCTATCTCACGGCTATTGCATTACATCCGTAGGTACAATGTGTAAGCTCTTGACTCTTGCATGATAAGAATGTTCAGAATTTCCAATGATATTTGCTAATGGGCTTCGGGGATCAAGGAAGGCCAGAATACAGAACGGCGAGGCTGGCATCTGCCTACAGGTTCTCCAAGTATCGACACACAAAGAACGTGATCCTGAAGTTTATAACAATCCGTACCAAGGATATGAGTGATGGTTATGTCCGCTTTATTTTCTGCTATACTGGTGTCCAGGTCTAGCTTATGACAAGGCTTTCTTTAATAAAGATTATTGCTAAGTCACGCTCGGATGCACATGGTGGTGCGGCAAGCAGTGACATCAATAAGGTGCAGTTATCCCTGTACGTCAATGGTACAATAAGAGCAGTAGCTCAGGGACAACATCCATAGGGAGGCCACTATAGCTGAAACAATTGTCACTAAAGAGAGAATCCACTTTAATGAAAAATTCTGATATGTTAACCCTTTAACAACCTTCCATATGCATTCTATCTGTAGCTGTTGGAGTCCTCATTCTGGAGTGCTCTAAAAGCTAGAGAATAGTTAATACCATACAAATTTAGAGGGGTTTCAAGGTTTTATTGCTGAGGATAGGTCACCAATAAGAGATCAATAGGGGTTTGACTGTAAAAATAGGTCTAATCCAAGAGGATGAAGGCTGATGTCATATTGATTTGACATATATCCTAAATCATGTGGCAAGGATTTTTACAGGGACTCTGTCACCAGAACCCAGCACCTAAATCCTGATAGGTTAATTTCTGGTGAATTTCTGCCTCCGTTGTTTCTTTATCGCCGTTTTTGTCAATATGTGAATGCTCTTTGGAGCAACAAGCACATTACCGCTTACCGCTTTGGAACAAGGACAACACCCAGAAGTGAAACTTGAAGCTCCAGGGTCGATGCAAAATCCGAAACTGCTACCTCTGTACCCCCTATAGCTACACCTCTGACAATGCCCTTGCTGCTCCAAAGAACTAATTTGCATATTGACATAAAAAGTAGATATCTGAACAGTGGAGGTAGTGACTTACAAGGGGAAAACACTGTGTGATAGAGATGACCTTAACCTATCTATCTGCGGGGCTGGGGTGATATGCTGGGTCTGGTGACACTAACCTATCTATCTGCGGGGCTGGGGTGATATGCTGGGTCTGGTGACACTAACCTATCTATCTGCAGGGCTGGGGTGATATGCTGGTTCTGGTGACACTAACCTATCTATCTGCAGGGCTGGGGTGATATGTTGGGGTCTGGTGACACTAACCTATCTATCTGCAGGGCTGGGGTGATAAGCTGGGTCTGGTGACACTAACCTATCTATCTGCGGGGCTGGGGTGATATGCTGGGTCTGGTGACACTAACCTATCTATCTGCAGGGCTGGGGTGATATGCTGGGTCTGGTGACACTAACCTATCTATCTGCAGGGCTGGGGTGATATGCTGGTTCTGGTGACACTAACCTATCTATCTGCAGGACTGGGGTGATATGCTGGGTCTGGTGACACTAACCTATCTATCTGCAGGGCTGGGGTGATATGCTGGTTCTGGTGACACTAACCTATCTATCTGCAGGGCTGGGGTGATATGCTGGTTCTGGTGACCCTAACCCAACTATCTGTAGGGCTGGGGTGATATGCTGGATCTGGTGACACTAACCTATCTATCTGCAGGGCTGGGGTGATATGCTGGGTCTGGTGACACTAACCTATCTATCTGCAGGGCTGGGGTAATATGCGGGTTCTGGTGACACTAACCTATCTATCTGCAGGGCTGGGGTGATATGCGGGTTCTGGTGACACTAACCTATCTATCTGCAGGGCTGGGGTGATATGCTGGGTCTGGTGACATTAACCTATCTATCTGCAGGGCTGGGGTGATATGCTGGGTCTGGTGACATTAACCTATCTATCTGCAGGGCTGGGGTGATATGCTGGTTCTGGTGACCCTAACCCAACTATCTGTAGGGCTGGGGTGATATGCTGGATCTGGTGACAGACTCCCATTAAGGGGTTGGACATTGATTTAGCTACCTCCAATAGGTGGCACTAAGGGGCAGCTTTTGTCTTCCTGGATGAGAGATCACTTACTTACTCTTTTTCCCACGGAGCATTGCCTTTTTTTTTTACATCTCTGTGCCAACTGGTGGACTCCACAAGACGAAGCCGTACCTAACTAGATTTGCCGAAACTGAGATACCCCTTTAATGAATTTGTTCCAATCCCATTACTATAAGTCACATTTGTTTTCTTAGTATTTTTCTTAGTAAAGATTCTGTGGACTATAATGGCAGAGTGGAGCTGTACATACTGGCTATAGATAAAATCTGCATGCCAAGTGCACCTGCTTACTGAATGCTATTTTAATACCGCTGTGCCTTTTCACGTGAGAAGTTGTTTAACACATTGACGCTTAAAGCACGTATTGATTTCTAAATTACCCGCCATAGTTTTTCGGTAGGTTTTATGCATCAATTAATCCAGCATGTCAGAGCGGCAGGAATCTCAGGCTGAATGAGAAACTCATGTCAGAAGCGGCAGACTTGATAAACCACGGTGGGAGAGTTCCCTATGATTTTAATTGAGTCGGCTTGATACATGACTCCCGTTGCGCGCGCCGTCTCCTCCTTTTGAATCCTAATTCCTACATTTTCCTGCTTCACTCGGTATCCTGACTTACTAAAGAACTTTTATTAGAAAGTAACTTTCCAAATGGTGCAACGTACACCTCATGCACATACATGCGCAACATCCCAGAGGGCTCCTGCTTGTACTGTGTTTGTCTTTGTGCCTCTGGGTTATGGTTGTATGTCCTGTCTGTATATTATGTGTCACGTGTTGTTGTTTGCAGCTCTCCCCTTGTTATTCCCCTGCTAATATCCCCATTGTCCTACCCCTATACTTGGTACAGCACTGGTCTATCACAGGCCATTGGGGCGGGATCTGGGAGACTTAGGTCTCCAGAGGGACCATTACAGCCTGAGTGTTAGGGGTGATTTTCCCAGCACCTTCTAAAAGGTAACCAGTCCCTGGAGTATAGCCTCCAGTATCTGCTGCTGGAGGAGGCTGAAGAGTGGAGATAGATTTGAAGTGGAGTACGGCGTCAATGGGCATCCTCTCAAGACCAAGGCTGGGAGAGTTGAATTCTGGGAGACTACAACCCCCATTTGGAAGCTGCTTGTTGTATTGCTGTTCGGTTGTTGAGTAAAGTACCACCCTGTTTCAACTACACAACTGCCTGCCTGCCTGGGTCGTTCCTGCATTACCATCAGGGCCCTTCCGAAACCATCACACATGAGGTCCCCTCTCCAATTGGAAGTGCCCCGAAGGAACTAATACTACCACCATCAGGAGTCTGGCCTAGGAGTAGAGCTGGGGAGAGTGGTTGAGAGTACTCAGCCTATCCAGTGGCACAGCATCCGCCACTACTACTCCCGGCTCCCACCATCTGGGCTGTGGCAGCTACGTTATATAATGGGGCAATATATGACCATAAACTACCTCTGTGAGAACATGCCTGTAATAAGACATGCATTGCCACTAGACATGAGCAAAGCAGTTCAGATTGACGCATTCGATCTGAATTTTCCAAAGGATTTGGGCTCGTCTCGAGACGAGATCTTTTGGGGGCTTTGTCATTTCCGAAGCACTATTATTTTAATATCTTTAGACTCCAGAGTATAATAAATGGAGGCCCAGGGAACAGTTATACTCTGGTCCCCGGGGTTCTCTTCCAGCTGCCTCGAGCCTATGGCTGATTTCACGTGCCTCATGGACACTGCTGAGGCCTCACAAGTGACCCAGGGGTGCATGACATGAGCCACAGGCCAGAAGAAGACAACAGGGGACAACCAGTTGCCATGAGAATGCCCAGAAGAGATAAGACAAGGTCTTCCTGGGCCTCCACTTATACTCTGAAGAGGTTGGGGGGAGACTTGTAGACTGGATGGGGCTTGATATGCGACCTTGCACCCAAAATTCTGCAAACATATTGCTGCAGTTTTTTTTGACAGAACTAAGCCTACTAGGTGCCGTAAATATAGACTAGACAATCTAAAGGTACACCGGATTTATCATCCAACCTCTGCAGTAAATCTAGTATATTTTACAACTGTCTAAGTGTGCACTGTCTAAAATGTGTATAGTGTCAGTAAATCTGCCCAATTCTCTTTCCATTTCTCACTGTATTTACAATGTTTGCTGTGAGTAAATGTGAAAATTCTTCTTTCCATTCAGAGCCTGCAAACTTTTATACAGTGCACTTGTAACGCTTGTTTGTTACAGCTCTGAACTTAAGAAGAAGATACATTTGTAACCAGTCCGGGCAATGCTCTGTGAGTTAAACAGCTTTGTACTCCAGATTGATACATTTTAGCAATTTATCACAGATTTGTACTTAGCTCACAGAGCCTTGCCTAGATTACAAGCTGCCTAGATTTCTATCCGTAGTGTCCCAGCAGGACACTACTAGTTGTGTTATATTGTATGTTATATTGTATTTTATTTGATAATAATCCAAGTTTGGCTGATACAGTTTATATTTCTGTCTGAAGCTGTGGGCATGTACAATAAGGAGCAGGCTGCCCCCCTCCCCTTCCATTGCTGATAACTTTCTGCCAGGAATAACTATACAATTGCAAACAAATAGCTGAAAAAAACCCAAGTAACCATTATATAGAATATCCAGGAACACTGGACTGTAAGTACAGTCATGGCCAAAAGTTTTGAGAATGACACAAATATTCTATTTTCACATGATCTGCTGCCCTCTGGTTTTTATGTGTGTTTGTCAGATGTTTTTATCACATACAGAAATAGAATTGCATTCATATTATGAGTAACAGAAGCTTATATTGACAGTTAGAATGAGTTAATGCAGCAAGTCAATATTTGCAGTATTGACCCTTCTTCTTCAGGACCTCTGCAATTCTCCCTGGCATGCTCTCAATCAACTTCTGGACCAAATCCTGACTGATAGCAGTCCATTCTTGCAGAATCAATGCTTTCATTTTGTCTGAATTTGTTGGTTTTTGTTTGTCCACCCGTCTCTTGATGATTGACCACAAGTTCTCAATGGGATTAAGATCTGGGGAGTTTCCAGGCCATGGACCCAAAATCTCTATGTTTTGTTCCCTGAGCCATTTAGTTATTCACCTTTGCTTTATGGCAAGGTGCTCCATCATGCTGGAAAAGGCATTGTTGAGCGCCAAACTGCTCTTGGACGGTTGGGAGAAGTTGCTCTTGGAGGACATTCTGGTACCATTCTTTATTCATGGCTGTGTTTTTAGGCAAGACTGTGAGAGAGCCGATTCCCTTGGCTGAGAAGCAACCCCACACATGAATGGTTTCAGGATGCTTTACAGTTGGCATGAGACAAGACTGGTGGTAGCGCTCACCTCTTCTTCTCCGAATAAGCTGTTTTCCAGATGTTCCAAACAATCGAAAAGGGGATTCATCAGAGAAAATGACTTTCCCCCAGTCCTCAGCAGTCCACTCCCTGTACCTTTTGCAGAATATCAGTCTGTCCCTGATGTTTTTTCTGGAGAGAAGTGGCTTCTTTGCTGCCCTCCTTGAGACCAGGCCTTGCTCCAAGAGTCTCCGCCTCACAGTGCGTGCAGATGCACTCACACCTGCCTGCTGCCATTCCTCAGCAAGCTCTGCACTGCTGGTAGCCCGATCCCGCAGCTGAAACACTTTTAAGAGACGGTCCTGCCGCTTGCTGGTCTTTCTTGGGCGCCCTGGAGCCTTTTTGGCACCAATGGAACCTCTCTCCTTGAAGTTCTTGATGATGCGATAGATTGTTGACTGAGATGCAATCTTTCTAGCTGCAATACTCTTCCCAGTTAGGCCATTTTTGTGCAGTGCAATGATGACTGCACGTGTTTCTTTAGAGATAACCATGGTTAACAGAAGAGAAACAATGATGGCAAGCACCAGCCTCCTTTTAAAGTGTCCAGTGGTGTCATTCTTACTTAATCATGACAGATTGATCTCCAGCCCTGTCCTCATCAACACCCACACCTGTGTTAATGGAGCAATCACTGAAACGATGTTAGGTGGTCCTTTTAAGGCAGGGCTGCAATGATGTTGAAATGTGTTTTGGGGGATAAAGTTCATTTTCTAGGCAAATATTGACTTTGCAAGTAATTGCTGTTAAGCTGATCACTCTTTATAACATTCTGGAGTATATGCAAATTGCCATTAGAAAAACTGAAGCAGTAGACTTTGTAAAAATTAATATTTGTATCATTCTCAAAACTTTTGGCCATGACTGTACATTGCAAATACATGCAGCCAAGCAGATAAAACACAAGGCAAAAAAATCTGTGAGCATAGTCAGTAAAGCTACTTGCTGTCTGTGAATAATATCCCATCTGTAATCACACAAGCAGCCAGAAGAACATACAAGACTTTGCTCACATTGTAAGTTGTGAGAGTTTCAGGACCCTCAGTCTCTTGCACACAGCAACAGTTTGCAGACATATCTGTGCAGGCTGTGAGCAGAATCAACCCCTCCCCTTTTCATTCACTGTGTGAAGAGAGTAAAGGATTGCCCTTACACTCACTGAGACAAGCGAGATGGAATGGAATGGAATGTATCTAGGGACGGACTTCCTTAGTAACAAAAGAGTGAACAGTAAATTAGCTAGATGGGAGACACCTAGTGGTAGGAACTTTACAGAGGTTTTTCGGGCTTAAAGTAGCCACATTGTTAATGAAAGTGCATTATATTTTGGTTCAGAATCACATGCTCTAAGAGACTAAGTTGTCTGACAAGGTAGCGACCAAGTTAGTGGAGTAGGAGAGGAAGAGATTCTCCTCATCTCTAGTATGTGTGTTCTAGCAGTGGACAGGGTTAGTCAATAAAGGTCTTGGTCAGTCATGCAATAGATGTGTGTAAGTGTAGAATTTCTGCGTAGCATCTTACAACTTCCAAGCTATTTTTTGGCGGCTACACTTGCAGTTTTGGAATTGTAGATTAAGTGGAGAGAAGTCACATGTTTGCAGAACAAAAAAAGAAACTACCACACAACACAAACCCCCAATATGACCCTATATATTCAACCTTAGTGAATATGGCAATAGAACGTAGATCTATGTCATACAGGTCTGGCTATGCTGCCCATACTGTTGCCCATACTGTACTTCTGGTATCATGCACAGAATTCTAGAAGATTCCTTCTCTTTCAGCATGCTCCAGCACATTTTTCTTTTGCAATTTTTCTTTTTCTTTTTGCATTTTTTTAGCTGATGGTTGAGCATTTGGGTATTTCAGGCCCCTCAAGCTCTAGGGCCCGGGAGCAAACCAAACTCTGCACGTCCCCTAATTACGTGTATAGAAAACCAATTAACTTAATTAAGATATTTTATTTTACTTTAGCATATTGTAACTTTTGTAGCTTCACATACAGCTCAGATGTTAAGCATCCTTGACTATGCCAGGAGCTAAATTGCATTAATTTTGCCTAATTTCAATAGCTACTTCTACACAGACTAATATCATGTTAATACATTACAAGTCATTACTATACACGACTGATTACACCAAAATGATTATTGTGGTGTACTATCCCTTTAAATCTGGTGCGTCATAACATTAACTAAGCTATCCGCCTATTAAATGTGATGTTAACAATATTACATTAATGATGATAAAGTATTCCCTACGTCAATTAATGCGGTGTTAACCAGGATGTACACCCATTAAGAGCATAGAGTTTTTGTCGTCGCACCCATTATTACAAATGATATGCAAATGGGGATAAATTATATGCATACTCTGTAGTAGCTCTGTATTATGAAGTACTTATGAAGTCTGCTGGAAGAGCGAAATTGGAAAAAGAGACATCATAGTGTCACACTCCAGAAAATGACAATTTATTGTGCTCGGCGAGATTGAGAGGTACATAAGCATCACACAGCTGTAAAGGCGTGAATAGACTGGAGCCTGCAACATGTGAGCCGCGGCTATACTGATGTGCCCCGGTGTGATGTATATCAGGCTACTTTATGTGTTGTCCTATAAGCGTTACCATGTGTCACAACATGGAGTCCTTCATTCTAGGATGTCTAAGAAATAGTATGAGTAGAGAAAGATAGAAATATAGATGATAGGTAGATATGCAATAGTCATATAAATAGATATACAGTAAATAAAGAGAGAGAGAGAGAGATAGATACAGTAGATAGTTATAGATACAGTAGATTAGATAGATTAGATATATACGATAGATATGAGATACATAGGTAGGTGATTGGTGATTTATGACTATTCAACGCCGCTTGTAATTAAAATAATTGCAAGTGGCAGTTTGCTTTTCAGAATAGAACAATGGGCGGCCCACTACCCATGCTATAATTATCAACATTTACCCCCAAAAAGTGTTGTAAATGATGGAAGATTCCACAGCAGCCCCAGGTTGCCGTACATTGTGCCTAGAAGGAAGCACCTAACCTAATTCAGACAGAACAAGGGACTTTGAGACCAGCGTAAAATACGCCAATCTTGATGAATCCCCCAGTATGTCAAAAGAACGTGTAGAAGGTATACATTAGGTATCAACTGTATATCATCACTAGAGATGAGCAAATTTCTCAAAAGTTTGATTCGGCAGTTCGATTCGAAGTTCCAAAAAAATTCACTTCGATCCGAATTACTTTGGGGCAAATAAACAGCTATTTCCGGTGTTCAGAGAGCCGGGGTGGGCGGCAAAATGCCGGAAGCCCTTGGATGCCCCGGTCATGTCTCTCTCTCTCCAGCACGGACAACTTTTATTCATGTGGAAGGATCTGCTAACAAGCAAAGACACGCCTACCCAATCACATCACTAGAGAACATCATGTGACCGTCTGATGTCACAAAGGTCCTTACTAAATATTCGTTATCGCGAAGCATCAGGAAATCCGGAATCATGGGGAATCGAAGATTTCCTGAAATTCGGATCAAATTCCACTTCTGCAGAATTGATTCGCTCGTCTCTAATCACCAACCTGGAATAAATTCCCTAACTGGGTAATGGTGAGGCCAAGTATGTGAACCAATCTAATCTATCGTGAATCTTGACCAATCATGGACATCACCATCCAACCGTCTTCAAAAGTGAGACCTCTGTAGAATGGCCATTTGTAAACTAAGAATCATTCTCTTTACCGGCTTATTTAAATCCTCTTCATTATAAGCCAACGTGAGAGAACGCGAAAAAAACATCTCCGGAAAAATTTATAGGATGGCAGAGTCTTGCAGCTGCACCAAGTTCTATTAAATCATCTTCCTAATAAAACACAGGCCTTATTATCCTGCCTGAGTGCTGGTTCCTGAACTCTGCTAAAACCTATGACTATATTGAAATTCAATCTACTGCCTCCAGGAGGCTGATATCTGGGGTGCACTTAGTTGGGGTCCCTAATACTGGTAGAGCCTGTCCCAGTCACAACTTGTGGCATGGAGAAAATACTATTGCCATCATACGGGGTTCCCTCTCTATGACACACCTAAAATGAAAGGGTTGGTCCCTTATCCGGTGTCTGACCCCTGAGATCAGCTGTAGTAGCTGTTCAAGACTAAGGGTATGTTCACACGGTGGAATTTGAAGAGGAATTTGTGGCAGTATTTTGTCCAAAAACTAGCCTTAATCTGTCTCCCATTGTTTGCAATAGGAAGCAGTGATGGACACTCAAAAAAGGAAAAAACATCCACAGCCGAATCACCGTGAAAACCTTAGCGCAAGGCCTCACACATGGCTAGCCCCATTGTATGCGAGGTTATTCATTTGTGCAAACCCACAGTGGGAAGGCAAGGCTTGGATTCAGCTTTCTGTCATCTTCTTTTCAGGGCTGGTTTTTGGAGAGGATTTTGAGGAACAAGCCCACCTCAAAATCTTCTCCTAAGACTCTTTACACAAAACTTTCACGCAGTTGCATTAAATTAAATTATTTTGGCAATTCACACAACCATATTTTTGACAGTCCATATTAATGGGCCATCAAAAATTAGGACTTATTTTATTTTTTCCTGTTTTCATGGACCCTCTAATAGTCTATGGGGGATCTAACAAAACAGGTGCCCCACAGATTCAAAAGGCCATGAAAACTGGACCATTTCTTCCATATGGCCGTATTTTGGCACGGTCATGCAAAAGAACCTAAGCTTTAGATAAGTTCTCAATTCTCCTGCAGGCATTGCACTGCATCCCTTGAAGCCCGTGAGCCATTCCATAGTCTTCTGAGATATCCATAGACCTAGATATAGATATGTCCTTCCTTCTCTTTCCTATTGTCTATTATACAGATGTAACCTCCATTACCTTTTCTTTTGGCTGGACATGTCCAGATATGTGTGTCACGAAATGAGCAGCTTTTTGTGATATGTTATAACAAAGTGATATGCTATCTATTCTGTATGTATCTATGCCCAGTCAATGGATTACTAACTGCAGCTTTTCATGGGTTTTGTTAACGTCACGATATTGTATTGAGCTATTGTATGTTCCGTAGAGTTGAATTTATAAATGTGCCCTATACTCCTGAACATGGCTCCCATGGTCTTAGAAATCTGAAGTGGCTGCTTGAGCCCCAAATAAAATGACTATGCAAATTCTTACAATATACGCTATAAGCATTTCACTGTTAACCTTCTGTGCTTGCTTAAAATAGATGTATGGTTTGTCATAGTACTTAAAGATGTTTCATCTACAAAACAAACTGCATACAATTATTCTAAAGTACTTGTACTTATGAAATGTATTATAAATTGCCCTCTTTGGCTGAAAAAGATGAAATTGAATGTGAATTGGGATGTTTGCTTTAGAAGAATATTCCTACAAACAAGTTAAGACACAAAGATGTTCATCCTTCAGCCTGTGCTAGGGGGCACTACAGGATAGAAATGGGTTCCTGAGGATTGGATTTGCTAAGGCAATGGTCTGGGACAGAAGAGAAACTACTGCATATAAAGAAGGAGGGTGTCTGATGCAGGGGAGCCGTGGTTAGAGAGATGAACAAGAGTGATGGTCTTAATACCCTCCAGTTGGTTGGCCCCCAATAGGTGGGTTTCAGGAGATGAGGCTACAGTTATTGGATAGAGTAAGTAAGCATGCATCGGGTTTCTGTCCTTCGAGTCCTCATGGGGACCCAAAAAACGGAAACCCTGTCCACTTTAAAAAGAGTTGACCCGCGAAAACCTGCAGACCCCATAGACTATAATGGGATCTGCCCAGTTTCCGCCTGATTTTATACTGGACTTTTCTTTCCGCCTTTTTAAGTGGAATCCTGGACGGAGATAAGCAAACGCTAGTGTGAACCTAGCGTTCATGGTGACAGTCTTTATCTTGATCATTTGTCAAAGGATGAGACCATGAATACAGGAACTTTCTATGATCTGTCACTTGTCATGATTTCCTTATTGTGGACAGGTTATCAGGCAGGGACACTATATATATGAGAAGATGAACCTGACCACAATAAGGACATCATGGCTGGTTATCAGGAGGGGACACTACATGTATGAGAAGATAACCTGACCACAATAAGGACATCATGGCTGGTTATCATGCAGGGACACTACATGTATGAGAAGATAACCCGACCACAATAAGGACATCATGGCTGGTTATCAGGAGGGACACTACATGTATGAGAAGATAACCTGACCACAATAAGGACATCATGGCTGGTTATCAGGATGAGACACTACATGTATGAGAAGATAACCCGGACACAATAAGGACATCATGGCTGGTTATCAGGATGAGACACTACATGTATGAGAAGATAACCCGACCACAATAAGGACATCATGGCTGGTTATCAGGAGGACACTACATGTATGAGAAGATAACCCGACCACAATAAGGACATCATGGCTGGTTATCAGCAGGGGACACTACATGTATGAGAAGATAACCCGACCACAATAAGGACATCATGGCAGGTTATCAGGAGGACACTACATGTATGAGAAGATAACCCGACCACAATAAGGACATCGTGACTGAGTTTCTACCAAATCACACACCATAGAAAGTTCCTGTATTAATGGTCGTATCTATTGGCAACCTATCAAGACAAAAGACTTTCGCCACTAAGATGGTTTGAGATCTATAGAATTCTGCAAAATTTTTAGTTACAGGTGCATCTTATTAAATTAGAATATCTTTGAAACTTTCATTCATGTCAGTAATTCAGTAATACAATCCATAATCAGCGTCTTCCATGATTGTGTGTCCTACTGAACCAGACTGAGGGACCATTTAAAGGCTTAGGAAACCTTGGCAGGTGACACTGAATTTACAATACTGAACTTACAATATTCTAATTTTCTTAGATTTTGGTTTTCATTATCTGTAATCCATAATCAACATTTACAGAAATAAAACACTGAAAGAAATAAATGTTTCAAAGATATTCTAATTTATTGAGACACACCTGTTTATATTTGCAAAAATGTTTAACTTTTAATTGCCTACAAATCTCTATACAATTATGTTTATGGGACAACTTCTTTAAGGCAATGTCTGACTCTATAACAAGCCTTGGAACCTTAACCAGCAAAAAACAAACATGTCTTCCATCTAATCCATTGTTACTTGAACAACTAAAGATGTTGCCATTTACAGTCATAAGACCTGAAATACACACATTAGGCAGTCAATGTGCGGCTGACTTTCTACAAATGCATTTTTAAAAGTCTCGCTATAAAGTGGCGTCCAACAATTTTACATTTCGTATTTATCTTCTACTTCTATAAAAACCATGACCTGACCACATTTATATAGAAAACCCCAAGAAGAAAACATTAGAAGAGAAAAATTTATTTTTGATCGCTGTAAGGATAGCATCCAGATTTATCTTGTAGACCCTGTTTTTTTCTCTCCAAAGACGATAGCTGTTGTTTTTAAGCTTTCCTTTTAACCATGTCACCTTTTGACCTCCTTTTTTATCTATACAGAGACATTTCAGTGAGCGGAGACAAGCAGTGGTGTGTGCTTCTAAAATGGAGCTGAACAATGAGGCACTAGACAGACATCCCCCCCCGCAGGGCGCACACTCCAATGCCGAATGGTAGAGCTTAAAAAACACAGGAAGAAGACTGACTTTTTTTAGTGTCTTTATTTAGGAAGAATATTTTGCAAAAAAATGTTAGCCCTTGGTTTGCTTTGAAGATAGTGATAGTGTATGGTATAGTGTATGGTATTGATCAGTGAGGGTAATGAAGGAATTCAGCAGAGGTGAAAAATCTTGTCCAAAACTTTGGCATCTCATGCCACCATGAATGGAGGCCCTACCAGGGGCACAGAGCCAACATTTTCACCCAATCCCAATTTTCACCCAATAAGCAGAACAAGTGCGTGACAGTATGTACACTGTTATATATAGTTATCCAATCACTCGCACGCTCATGTCATCTCCACCTCAAAAACATCTCCAGAATCCGCCCTTTCCTTACCACAAATACACTAAAGACACTTATTGTTGCCCTGATTCACTCTCGCCTTAACTACTGTAACTCCTTACTAATCGGTCTTCCCCTTACTAAAATCTCCCCTCTACAATCTATTCTGAATGCGGCGGCCAGGCTCATCTATCAGTCTAGACGCTACAGCGAGCCCTCCGGTCTGTGCCGGTCATTACATTGGCTGCCTATTCAATACAGAATACAATCTAAACTTATCCCCCTCCTCCACAAGGCTCTCCATAATGCTCCCCCCTCATCTCTATCGCCCAACCCGTACTCTCCGCTCACTCAATGACCTAAGACTAACATCCTCTATTATCAGAACCTCCCACGCTCGTATACAAGACTTCTCCCGAGTTGCACCACTTCTCTGGAATGTTCTATCCCGGACTATTAGATTAACCCCCAATTTCCACAGCTTCAAGTGTAAACTAAAGACACATCTTATCAGACAGGCCGATCACAACTCCTAATGTAAACCCTTCCATAGTTAGAATCCCTAAAACGTCCCCTCCTCTGTTCACGCTCCCGCATTACCTCACAGGATATGAGGCCATATCAGACTAACTTTATATGTGCGGGCACCGTCTGCACGTTACAGGACACGACTGGTGACAGCTCATACAGCTTTATATATGTGTAATGACAGTAATCTCTATTACACAATTGTCTGATCATTGTACAAGCAATGCTACGTCTGTTGCCGCCCCTGCTACCTCCTGTGTCACCCCCTCTACCTCATAGATTGTAAGCTCTTGTGAGCAGGGCCCTCAGTCCCAGTGTGTGAATTGAATATTTCTTGATAATGTATCTTTTTTATCTGTACTTGAACCCTACAAATTGTACAGTGCTGCGGAATATGTTGGCGCTATATAAACAAAATATAATATAATATTATTATTATTATTATTATTATTATTATTATTATTATTGTTATTATTATTATTATATAGTGAGATATGTATAGCTTTGCTTAGTAGGAGGACATCATTATCATAATCTTAAAGCCCTAGCCCACTTAGTAGTAAGCTTCTCCGGGCCTGATGGTGGTTGGGGTGCCCTTGTGAAGGATGGAGGACTAAGGAGATAAGGTTAATTTTGGTAATCATTTAGCTCTGGCTGGGTGATGGTACGCCATGGGGTCAGTCAGTGTCTAATGGGCAGTCTCCTCAACAAAATGTTTACTTTTATTCTTCCACAAAAACACCAAAAATAACTTCAATGTCTAGAGTGCAGGTTTCAAAAAGGGTGACCAACCTGGCCTAAGGTTCATAGGCTGGGTTGTAGCTATGAGGTCCAGGGATAATTCCCCTCACAGTCTCTGTCATGTATTAACCGTGTTGGAAAGACAAGAGGTGCCCATTAGAGATGGGTGATCTGGTTCAGACCAAACTGGATTTGACCTGATCCCAACATAAAACTTTAAGGGTTCGTCACCCACAAACTGGATATGAAATGATTATACTCTGGGATCTCTTCAGACCCCAGAGTAATAGGTCTGAGCCTTCTTGTGGTGTCCAGCACTCACTCTCTCTCGGTCCTCTTTTTGGTCTCTTCCAACCTCCTGGGTGTCGTCATGCTCCCAAGGTTACCGCTGAGGCCTTTGTACTTAGAAGTGATACCTTTTTGTCTTAGTAGGACGGGCTATGTTTACGCTGATGGTCAGGAGCTCTGTATTAAACAAGAAGAGCGAGAAAATAATCATCACAGAATTTTAGATTTATTTATTGTGTCAAAGTTCATAGAATGTTCTATTATTGTTAGCTGCAGATGTCTCCTTCGTTACCTTTCCTTTCCTCTCAGCTTAACTTATTCTGAGATGTGTATCATGAGTGAACAGAAATTTTGGGTTGAGCCATACCTGAGGTTTTTGGAGTTCAAGACCCATGAATCACTCTTATACTCTGGGGTCTTTTTAGAGTATAATAAGCTGAGGCTGGGAGAGGTGCAGAAGCATAATATACACAGATACCCACCTTCCCTCACCTCTCCTGGGCTTCCTTGCTGTACCCGGCACCTCTTTGGTAATCCTCTGACCTCTTCCGGTCTACTGGGGGTTCACTGAGGCCTGTGATTAGGAATCAGCAGTCATGTGGGGTTCATCAATGTGGGGTTCACTGAGTCCAGGAGAGGTGAGGAAATATGGGATTTATAGAATATAATAATAATAATAGCACTTCCGAAACTGGCGGGAAAACCTCGTGATCTCTAGAGTTAACCAGCTTTAAAAAAAACATGATTTTGTGATATTTTGTCACAATGTGTCTATCATATATGGTTCTCTATACAGCCATCTAGTGGTTTGGATGTGAATTGCAGCCTGTCACAAAATTGGGAAATTGCACTTAAACAAATTCATATAAATTCACATCAAACCAGCCACTGTTCTGTGGATGCACATCTTCTTCTAAGGGTATTTTTGAGGTCAGTAAAATATGGAGTAGAGGGAATTCTTCGAGGAATTTGAGATTTATTACAGCTATTGTGTTTAAGATGAAATTACACTTGAAAAAATATTATTTTCCATTTTTGCATTCCTGAGATCCACTGGGAAATAAAAACAGTGGCGGTTCTATAGTAATGCTCACAATTAAAATGAATAGTCGTATGGCGGTGTTGTGGTTGGTTGATCCAGCTATTCAGTCTGTTACACAAAATTCATACCAAACGCCTTGTTACAAAGAGTCTGCAAGTTAAAGTCTCTCCGTCTGAAGCTCTTTATGCCAGGGTCAGAAGGTTATTTAAAAAGCAGTTTGTGATGTCGCCTCGGCTGCCCATAACTCTGAGTCCTCTACCTTCCCCTGCCCGTAACACTATTTGAACCTGTTTTTTTTTCCGCTGTGATCGAATTAAATTCTATAACTCTTGCAGCGTGCCTGTAAGCAGCCGGAGCGTTAATATTTAATGATGAAAGATGTTTGTAATCACAGCCAGATCCCGTGTGTCTGGCTGTTTTATGTTCTGCCTTTGGGGTCGTGATGGTGAACTCAGGCCTTTCGAAAATGTTAGATTAACCCTTTCACCATTGGATCATTTAGAATTGTGGATTGTTGTGAATGCTGAGATAATGATTCAAAAATTTCTTATTTGCTAATCTATGGCATAACTGGATGAACGGGTAGGGCTGAGGAAGGCCCTGACGAAGTTCTAAAGGGTTACGCCGACTGCATAAAGTGATGGCATATCACTAAGATGGTGGTGTCAGGACCCTTGGGACACCTACCTATCCTAAGAATGTAGGGGCCACAGTGCTTATGCACTTGAATGGCTCTGTGGTACAGGTGGGTGCAACCAATTCTAGGGATATGAATCACTTTAGAAATTGAGAAGAATTGGTAAGAATCTTTCCAAGAAATTGTTGGTGGCATTTCATTATTGTTGAAGGGGTATTCCCACGAACATAACCATTTTTAAATTTGTAGATAATTGAAAGTTAAACATTTTTTCAAATATAAGTAATTTAACATTTTGC
This sequence comes from Leptodactylus fallax, assembly GCA_947044405.1. Lineage (NCBI taxonomy): Eukaryota > Metazoa > Chordata > Amphibia > Anura > Leptodactylidae > Leptodactylus > Leptodactylus fallax. The sequence goes on along the minus strand of CAMRHE010000176.1, from coordinate 1,575,434 downwards.
AGAGCTTTATAGATTTTCTCTAAATATCTTGTGGTCACAAGCTGTTGTCTTGATTGGTTGCCAGTGGATACGACCATCAAGGCAGGACCTTTCTAAGGTCAGAAAATCAGCCATGATTTCCTTATTGTGGCCGATATATCTTCTGAAACATGTGGTGTCCCTGCCTGATAACCCAGCTACAATAATAAAATCATGGCTGGGTTCCTGACAAGTCCCAGACCATAGAAATTTTCTGCATTAGTGGTCGTATCCATTGGCAACCGATCAAGACAACAAAGTATCACCACTAAGATGGTTAAAGAAAATCTTTAAAACTCTGCAGAATTTTTAACTACCACTTTTTAAACATTTGCAAAAATGTTTAACTTTTAATTATCTACAAATATAGATATGATTACGTTCATGGGAATACCCCTTTAAGGGCCATCCATGCCACCGACCCGTAAAAGCAGAGAGACTAACGGCAAACATGAAGATTTCCTGGCACTGCCAACACTTTATTCTAGAGTTAAAACCCTTCTCGATTAGACTATATCTTGTATAAAACAACCATTAAACTCACGTTTCTGTGATGTTTAACCTATTTGACACTCTGAACCAGCTCAGCTGCAGCAGTGTTCGGTATTCTCCTCCCGATCACTACAGCTCTGTTTCTGTATCCTCACGGTCTGCACAGGGGTCAAACACAGGGGTGAGATACAGCCAGTTCTCCCAGTCCTGATGACCTTGTCAGTTAAAACGCCATTGGGTCTCAGAACAAGGAACATGACATGCTCCGACCCAGTTCTGATTCTGGTAAAGCAGGAAGCCATAGACTTCCTGCCCTGTCACTTTCTGCCACTTATCTGCCTATGAGCTGTAAGGTGCGAGAGATAAGTGTCAGTTCATTCTCTGTTCCCTGGCCACTTTTGCTCATTCCTGTTCCAGGAGCATAGGATATATTACAGCAGTGTGCCCGAAGTAGAGAGAGAGCAGGACCGGGGAGCAGAGAGGTGAGTACTGATTTACTATGTGGGGGACACTGTAGGGCAGCCATTAAGCTAAGTGGTGGCAGTGATGGCAGCCATTATACTGTATGAGGGCAATGCTTGTGCCCATTATACTATATAGGGGTAGTGCTGGGGTTCATTATACTGTATGGGGACAATGATGGGGCCATTATACTGTTTGGTGTAGTTATGTGGGCCAGTATACTGTATTGGGCAGTGATAGGGTGATTATACTGTATGGGGGCTGTAATGGCGGCCATTATACTGCACTGTACACCAGTGGGGTTAATTATATTCTATGGGGAAACTAATAGGATCCCTTATACTGTGTGGGTATATACTAACAAGAGATAAAAAACAAAAAAAAGACAGCACCGTGCAACAGATAGTGTATTATCGTTAATGGAGCAGATATGCGGTATTAGAAGAATGTTGCTCACCTTATGGGGTTGTGATTGAGTCACAATCTGAAAGTGAACCGTGTCTTGCGCTAGTGCGCATGCGCGGATTTTCATTTTTAACTTATGTTAAACAGAGACTTCTTATCGCGCTTCTGCGCATGCGCGGATGTCATTAAGAGCTTTTTCTATTCTGTCTACTCCCCATTGGTTTTAGCCTTCACAGTTATATCCCTTTATACAGACATATTATTTGCAGGCCTCCTATTTTCAGACATTCCAAATTCTTCCCACTCATTTGTTATACTGCGCTACGTGATTCCACGCACGCGCCATAAGTTACTTGAATATGAATTGCACATTTCGCTAGTGCGCATGCGCGGACTTTCATTTTTAACTTAAGTTATACAGAGACTTTTTATAGTGCTTCTGCGCATGCGCAAATGTCACTGAGTTTTTTCTATCTTTCCCACCTCCAATTGGTTAGATTTGGTGCTTGTTCCTACCCTCATGCACAGAATACAACACGTGGACGCTATAACACGAGTTTGAGGTACAAATTCGCGTTTACTTCAAGCAATTACGGTTTTAAGAATTTGTTTATGCACTTATAATAAGATACACTTGCTATATTGATTGGATTGCCACAATTTATATATATATATATATATATATATATAAAAATATATAATATATATATATATATAATTTTTTTTTTTCTTTTTTTAATTTAAGTTGTTGATATTCTGAATACAGACCACTCCTTATGGGAGGTTCTTATCCTGTCTACACTATTTAAACTTGATCTGTTCCATTGTATGCTATACACCAAGTTTTACACTTGAGAAAGGAGCAATCTTTGGCTCCGAAACGCGTTGTGTCCTGGTACTAATAAAGATGTTCATTGAAGAAATCTGGGTAAGCGCGGTCCATTTCTCCAAACTCTTTACCTGCCAAGGATTTGAATATGGTTGTGGATCCGGTCCATAATGTCTACATTTATACTGTATGGGACCAGTATAATGACAGTGGGGGTCATTATATTGTATTGGGACACTGATGGGGTCATTATACTGTATGAGGGGGCTTTAATGTTAAAGGGGTTCTATTATCTGGACATTGCCACTGGTTTCAACACTGAATAATATATACTGCATGATCTACTGGATTTCCTGAGCCCTGTTTGGCGGTATTATTTTCAAATGTTATTGTATTGTCGTTGGACCATCTCAGGAATAAAGTGCCCTTATTGCCCATAGAAAACTTCCATACTTTAGTCTTTGTCAAACAGAATGTACTGAGAAATCTGAAATATTATGGGCCATAGTAGCACTTTTCCTTTGCATGAGATCCACTGCAAGTACCATTGGGATCCGAGCTCGATATCTCACAGAAACAAGGCATTTAGAACAAATAGGGCTTGCATTTAGTTAGAGAATAACTAGAACATTACAGTAAATGGCAGAAAAGGTGGCCTAATGGTGAGACAGTACAGATTGTCTTAGTTCTATATCAGTCAGTTCTCAATGCTTGTTATAAATATTCTTCATTAAAGCAAAATTAGCGAGCACATCCCCCGAGGAATAGACGGCATGAATAGGTATTGAAGGGAGATCTTGTCTCACGTTTTGATATCTAAACAATCTCCATCACATCTAAGGCTCTAAAAGTTTCCGCATTGATTGTAATTATCAGTGTAGAATTCCATTAACTCTGTTGTGACTGCACGACCATGGCAGACTATCTCTAGCTACTGTGGTGGTATCGGACTGAAAGCCACTGATCCCAATCAGAGTAGAGCTGAGAATATTGGATAGGAAGAGTAACCGTGTCATCCTGATCATTAGCGCTCGTGGCATTGATGAACCAGCCTCGCTTACTGTCTGTGATACAATATTGGATATTGATTGACCTGCACACGGCTGCATTATCTGCTGGGACCTGATTGTCTACATTGTGCCCATAAGGTTGATTTAACGTTGATTAGCTGATGACAGTCAGTTTAGGTAGAATTATTCTGCCGGGTGGCGGTTATTATATCAATGTTTATGTAGCAATATTCTACCTGTAGCGGTTATCTGATTTATGTCTATCTGTAATATTAGTAAATACAGTTTATATTATGGTGACGATATCTACAGTGTATCTTATGGACAGGACATAGATTCATTTCTGTTTTAGCTAAAGGTGGGGAAACAATGTTGCAAAGTAAGAACACTTTCAAAAATTGAAGGGCTAATAGTTTACTTTTCGCTTCCAGACCCATTTGCACCCATCAGAGCCCAGTCCATTGACTTTCACCTCATCGCTCCAAATTATCCGTTTCCAGTCCACTTTTCATACTTTTTTTGCAATCTAGAGCCGACACCCCTTATGACGATATCAAGGCCACTATTCCAGACTTGTGTAACGCATATCGCACGGTGCTTGCATGGTTGTCTGTGATCTCACTATTACGAAGCATAAGAGCCATCTCCACTGCCATGTTTGTCACTCCAGAACTGATAAACCTTGTGATGAGCTGAATTGTTGACTCTGATATTTTGCCTGGACGTCCACCTCTTGGCTTTTGAATGGATAGACAGACTTCATTTCGTATTCTTCCATCTGTCCTGGCCCTCACATGATGCAGTTTGGCAATTTTCTTGCCCAAGAGACTGCTATCAATGAGTTGGATGAGGCTGTTTCTCTTTTCTTGGGAAATCTTCTTCATGGATGATCCTTGGTTGAACCATTGACTTTTCGCCTGGGAATCCATTAATAACATCCTGAGCTATTAGGGAATGTGAGAACAGGTTGTAATGTTTAGTAGACAAGAAGAAAAATATTTTACCACCACCAGGAACAAAACAGTAACAATGCAGTTATATGAGAAGAATCTGCAGAACTGATCCTATGCTAAATAGTCAGATTTATGCATGAGATAGCCAAGAGGATTGTCTATAAAATGATGGGAGTCTCACGTTCCAAGCTGTAGTGGATGGTGAGATCTGGAGCCTGAAAGTCACAAGTTCTAAACATGGTTACCCTTTTGCTTATCAGTGTATATTTATATATAGTCTATGGGACAACAGCTGTAGTCCTATGAAAAGTGGGCACTGAAACTCTTACTTGCCAGGGGAAATGGCTGATCTGTAATAGTCTGGTAGTTCGACCCCCTTTGATCTAAAATTGATGCCCTATTTTATTTTTAACTGTCCTATCAATAAAAAGCTGGATAACCCCTTTAAAATGGGGAATCCCTTAAAAGGAGTATTTCACCAGGGCCTAGCATATCAACCCATCCCAGCAGAGCTTCTGTGATAGGTGAGGTATTTGGAGCAATGGGGGCATAGCCATTGCTCCAAAGAGGTAAGTGGCAACACCCTTGTTGCTGCACAAGGTAGGTTTGCATATTGACAAACATGTCAATATCTCAGCAACAGAGTCTTCGAATCATAAGAGAAAGCACCATTAGATTCAGGTGACCCGTGGGGCTGGCTTTATGCTAGGTTCTGGTGACAGACTCCCTTTAAGAAAAGGATACTTACGACTTAAGATTTCTACCCAATAGCACATTATTCTATACAAATATGTTTTTCAGGTACATAATATTTTCTTCAATGTCTTATGCTCCCTCTAGGTCTGTTTTGCTGTGGCTACCAAATAGATCTCAGAAACATAATTCAATGCTGATTTTTTTGCCATTCTCTTTTTTATAAATTGTACAAATGGGCTATACAAGGTAACACGGGAATATAAAAGAAATATCTCAATTTATTTCAGAGAACGCAAACCAGTGGTTAATGTTACCCTTGGTCAACACAATTTTCCCTCTCGTCTATTATTATCCTATATTCTTAAAAATGTCAGCCTATTCTGCAGGACCATAAAACGAGGAACGAAAAGTATTGAAAATGACTCAATATAGATTTTACCGTTGGGCAATAATGGCCATCTTCAGATTCTACCTGTATACATGTGAATGACTGTTCATCTGAACACTGGGAGGCAGACATTGTACAATCCTTTATTAAGAGAATTATACCAGATTTGGGAAGCAAATTTGTTCTCTTTTATTCTATTAGCATAAATTCAGCGAATAACCATGTGAAAATAATGTGTCTCTAAAATTCATCTGAAATAGTAGACATGGGACCATTATTTATAAAGTAGCTATTGAGAGATAAAGCCTCAAGCACATGGCTGAGGTACATGGAGCCTCTTCAGCGGCACACGGGGTCTTCATTGGCACATGACGCCTTGTTTTACACCATATTACAGAGAGTAGTTTATGCAATTGGAAGGAATACTCAAGTATAAAGTATGAAAATGTCCTACATGACCTCATTTGTTTAGAGGGTGTCAGTGCATACACTGGTACCCCATTAGGAGAGCATCTAATACAGTCATGGCCAAAAGTTTTGAGAATGACACAAATATTAATTTTTACAAAGTCTACTGCTTCAGTTTTTCTAATGGCAATTTGCATATACTCCAGAATGTTATAAAGAGTGATCAGCTTAACAGCAATTACTTGCAAAGTCAATATTTGCCTAGAAAATGAACTTTATCCCCCAAAACACATTTCAACATCATTGCAGCCCTGCCTTAAAAGAACCACTTAACATCGTTTCAGTGATTTGTCCATTAACACAGGTGTGGGTGTTGATGAGGACAGGGCTGGAGATCAATCTGTCATGATTAAGTAAGAATGACACCACTGGACACTTTAAAAGGAGGCTGGTGCTTGCCATCATTGTTTCTTTTCTGTTAACCATGGTTATCTCTAAAGAAACACGTGCAGTCATCATTGCACTGCACAAAAATGGCCTAACTGGGAAGAGTATTGCAGCTAGAAAGATTGCACCTCAGTCAACAATCTATCGCATCATCAAGAACTTCAAGGAGAGAGGTTCCATTGGTGCCAAAAAGGCTCCAGGGCGCCCAAGAAAGACCAGCAAGCGGCAGGACTGTCTCTTAAAAGTGTTTCAGCTGCGGGATCGGGCTACCAGCAGTGCAGAGCTTGCTGAGGAATGGCAGCAGGCAGGTGTGAGTGCATCTGCACGCACTGTGAGGCGGAGACTCTTGGAGCAAGGCCTGGTCTCAAGGAGGGCAGCAAAGAAGCCACTTCTCTCCAGAAAAAACATCAGGGACAGACTGATATTCTGCAAAAGGTACAGGGAGTGGACTGCTGAGGACTGGGGGAAAGTCATTTTCTCTGATGAATCCCCTTTTCGATTGTTTGGAACATCTGGAAAACAGCTTATTCGGAGAAGAAGAGGTGAGCGCTACCACCAGTCTTGTCTCATGCCAACTGTAAAGCATCCTGAAACCATTCATGTGTGGGGTTGCTTCTCAGCCAAGGGAATCGGCTCTCTCACAGTCTTGCCTAAAAACACAGCCATGAATAAAGAATGGTACCAGAATGTCCTCCAAGAGCAACTTCTCCCAACCGTCCAAGAGCAGTTTGGCGCTCAACAATGCCTTTTCCAGCATGATGGAGCACCTTGCCATAAAGCAAAGGTGATAACTAAATGGCTCAGGGAACAAAACATAGAGATTTTGGGTCCATGGCCTGGAAACTCCCCAGATCTTAATCCCATTGAGAACTTGTGGTCAATCATCAAGAGACGGGTGGACAAACAAAAACCAACAAATTCAGACAAAATGAAAGCATTGATTCTGCAAGAATGGACTGCTATCAGTCAGGATTTGGTCCAGAAGTTGATTGAGAGCATGCCAGGGAGAATTGCAGAGGTCCTGAAGAAGAAGGGTCAACACTGCAAATATTGACTTGCTGCATTAACTCATTCTAACTGTCAATATAAGCTTCTGTTACTCATAATATGAATGCAATTCTATTTCTGTATGTGATAAAAACATCTGACAAACACACATAAAAACCAGAGGGCAGCAGATCATGTGAAAATATAATATTTGTGTCATTCTCAAAACTTTTGGCCATGACTGTACATGTCCAAAATGATAGAACAGCCAAGTTATATGTATGTGTATACAGACAAGGGTATCAGCCAGTTATGGACCCCCTCACAAGTAGTGCAATTTCCAATACTGCAACATCACAGTGTATCCTATCCTTGTGCCGTGACATCACTATGTGCATTATTCTTGTCCTCTGACATTAGTATCTGCTTTATTCTTTTTCTTGTGACATCACTGTTTACCTTATCCCAATACAGTGATGTCATTGTGGTATTATTCTTATGCTATGACATCATTGTGTGCATTATTCTTGTGCTGTGACATCACTGTGTACATTATTCCTCTGCTGGGACATCACTGTGTACATTATCTTTGCACTGTGATATCACTGTGTGCATTAATCTTGTGCTATGACATCACTGTGGCATTATTCCTCCACTGTGACATCACAGTACCCTAGCATCATATGTGCTTTATATTTTTACAGTACTATGACATCCCTGATTAAATTGCCTGTGTACTGTGACATCATTGTTTTATCTGTATACTGAGAATTCACCATGTGTACTTTTGCCTATATTATGACATCACTAAGCTAACGCAACGATTGTCCAAACATTGAGACATCACTTTGTATTATCCCTACACATCCCTATGCATTGCAGAAAGAACATGAAACGGTCTGGTTCTGAAAATAATCATAAGTTTTTGAAGAGTTTTTCCAGGCTTGTAAGATTGATGGGAAGATTGGTGTGGGTCCAACACCCAGGTCAGCTCTTTGAAGAGACTGAAATGTTTGGACAAAAGTTACAGCCTCTCCATTGAAAACCAAGAGCAATGCCATATCTTGTACAGCGGCTTGGTTGTACAGCTCATCCCCATTCCCTTAAAAGGGACTGCGTTGCAAACAGGCCATGTGACCAATAAACATGGCATTGTCACTTCAAACAGCGGATATGTAGGGCCAGGGGTGTAAGTTGAGGGGGTGCAGAGGGTGCAGTCGCACCGGGGCACAGGAGCCTTAGGGGGCCCCTAAGCACTGGAATCAGTATTGAGATTGCAGCATCCATCTGGCCCATAAGTCAAGGAGACCCACAGATTATCCTAACCACACTAAAGTTGATTAAACTCCTTAGCAGCCGTAACCATCACTATCAAGAATTCACTGTAGGGATGAGGTAGGGGGCCCCAGACAAAAGTTTGCACCAGGGCCCACAAGACTTTAGTTACACCACTGTGTAGGGCTCCAAGATTTCAGACCCCCAGTGATCTTCAATTGATAACCTATCCAAAAGATAGATCATACAACATCCATAAAGCCCTTTAATGTTCTCAGATCACTATAGGTGGTTATGGCGAAGGTGGAATCCTTTCCAAATTTCAATATCGGGCCCCATTTCTTATGCCTCTAGCCATATAATCTTTCAAAATATACAAAAAAACCTAACTTAGCATTTTTTAAATTTAAATATTTTCCATATATTCATTTAAGCCTAATATGAAGTCTTCTGGATATAATTACAGACACCAAGACTTTCCCAATATACCTCCTTCCCCGAATTTATTGAGATATCTATAAAATGCAAGCAACACCCTATTAAATATATAGTTTCTTCAAAGTAAGGGAAAATGTTCTTTTATGTTTCCTCCCAATGCCAGAGAAAAATTGCCAGTTTCAGTAGGTAAGACTATTTAGGGTCTCCTGTGGCAGCGAATGGGTTTCTGTCGTCCAGTTGTTCTCGTCAGCAGAATTTCACGAGCATATAGCAGAAACCGAGCCAAACTGCTGGCAAGGAGGAGTGGGTGATTAATCTAAATGATTTGCTCTCCTCAATATTTTGCCTCTTATGTCTTAGCTTTCTCATCAGTGCTGGGGAGAAAAAGTGAGCGAAGTATCTCTCGACAGAAATTGCAACCTACCTAAACCTTGGCTTTGTCTCTTGGCTTCATATTTTTTTTTTAATACAAAGAGTCCCAGAAGATATAAACACTTTGAGAAATTTAGGTCCAGAACTGGCTGATGCTGTCCTCTGTGGAAACAAATAGTTTCCCGATATCATCTGAGCGCACGTCCTGTTACAATCGTTAGTGTTTAACGTCCCTTTCTTCCATGTCTAAATTGTTGCTTACAATTTTACGTGCCACAATGATTTATACTTTTGCCTTTCACTTCTGCCGCAGCCTCTGTTTGTTCGCATCCTTTCCCGAGCTCGCTCTGTTACTGTCCTGCTATGGCTTTCTTCCATTTTGAGGAAACGACTAGATACCTTTTCGTTTTGCTTTGTCTGAAACATGGTGGTGACATCCCGTACATCTTTACTGCAGAATTTTTTTTTGTTGTTGCAGATTTTGCGGTGGTTTTTTGAGCCAAAGCCAAGGAATGGGATATATATAGAAATAGGATAGGGCATAATGTGAAGATCAGCAGAGGTCTGACCATTTTGATCAGAGAAACGAGGGACTTTTGTCCCCCATTTTGAATTAGAGCGTTGGTTGGACATTGTGAGCATTGCTCCATTTATTTGAAGATAGTCAAGTGCTGTACTTTGGCTTTATCTCCAGCCCTTCTGACCACTACTCCATTCAGCGATCAGTGGGGGTCTCAGATGGGAAAGCGTCCCCCATTCATTTCAATCACTTTGTAGCAGATCCATTAAATAGATGCAGAAATCATGTTCTGAAAGGGCGCTTATTGGTGGAGATAGGAAGATCCAGCATTAAGACGAGCAGCTACAAAGAGGGGCTTTTGTCCTAGATAATCCAGATAAGTCTATACATTATATAGTCAAGCCATTGGGCACTGTGTAATACTTTGTTTCACCTGTGTTGGCACTGTAGGAGAATAGAAAAACCTCTATTGGATTTCCTCATAATGTAGATGATAGATGGCTGATCTGTCTCAGTTAATTGTGAGATGACAGCGATAGGATCACCATTTTAAGGTTGTCTCAAAATCCTATGTTTAAGAAGACCACATTGGCTTAAGTGGAGTGGCATGGTTTGAGTATTCTTAAATTATGTATTGTTCCTATTAATACCATTGTGGAAATTTTGGGGGCACGGTACTCGTAAAGTAACAGGAAAATCTTAAATGAGGCTCCGTAGCCATTGCCAACTGCCCATTGAGAAAATACATCGATGTGGTCGGCATTTATCTCTGCAAGGTCGTATGCGATGCACTCTGAAATAGGTATAGCTATTATTGGGCTTACTACTTGTTGTTTTTAACTCTTTTCTTCCCAGAGTATCTGTAACAATGGCTTAAAGGGAGTGTGTCAGCAGTAAGTTGGTTAAAAACCTAATCCCCGTACCTTGTAGAGGGGATTCTACAGTTTCCAAATATGCTTTGGAGCCACATTTATATGTAAGCAACTTTTTTTTATCCATATGCAAATTAGGGTAAGTGTTTTGGGGGCGTATCTTAGCTTGTCTGCCCTTCAGCATAGAGCCATAACATATCAAATAGATAAATAAAACTTAACATTTAATGTAATAGTTAAAAATTCAACAAGGTCCTACGTTGCATGTAAATAGACAAATAATCGGAACAATCTTACCGATTTCAACGGTGGACTGTACAAACATGGCCAAAAGTTTTGAGAATGACACAAATATTATATTTTCACATGATCTGCTGCCCTCTGGTTTTTATGTGTGTTTGTCAGATGTTTTTATCACATACAGAAATAGAATTGCATTCATATTATGAGTAACAGAAGCTTATATTGACAGTTAGAATGAGTTAATGCAGCAAGTCAATATTTGCAGTGTTGACCCTTCTTCTTCAGGACCTCTGCAATTCTCCCTGGCATGCTCTCAATCAACTTCTGGACCAAATCCTGACTGATAGCAGTCCATTCTTGCAGAATCAATGCTTTAATTTTGTCTGAATTTGTTGGTTTTTGTTTGTCCACCTGTCTCTTGATGATTGACCACAAGTTCTCAATGGGATTAAGATCTGGGGAGTTTCCAGGCCATGGACCCAAAATCTCTATGTTTTGTTCCCTGAGCCATTTAGTTATCACCTTTGCTTTATGGCAAGGTGCTCCATCATGCTGGAAAAGGCATTGTTGAGCGCCAAACTGCTCTTGGACGGTTGGGAGAGTTGCTCTTGGAGGACATTCTGGTACCATTCTTTATTCATGGCTGTGTTTTTAGGCAAGACTGTGAGAGAGCCGATTCCCTTGGCTGAGAAGCAACCCCATACATGAATCATTTCAGGATGCTTTACAGTTGGCATGAGACAAGACTGGTGGTAGCGCTCACCTCTTCTTCTCCGAATAAGCTGTTTTCCAGATGTTCCAAAGAATTGAAAAGGGGATTCATCAGAGAAAATGACTTTACCCCAGTCCTCAGCGGTCCACTCCCTGTACCTTTTGCAGAATATCAGTCTGTCCCTGATGTTTTTTCTGGAGAGAAGTGGCTTCTTTGCTGCCCTCCTTGAGACCAGGCCTTGCTCCAAGGTCTCCGCCTCACAGTGCGTGCAGATGCACTCACACCTGCCTGCTGCCATTCCTCAGCAAGCTCTGCACTGCTGGTAGCCCCATCCCGCGCTGAAACACTTTTAAGAGACGGTCCTGCCGCTTGCTGGTCTTTCTTGGGCGCCCTGGGCCTTTTTGGCACCAATGGAACCTCTCTCCTTGAAGTTCTTGATGATGCGATAGATTGTTGACTGAGGTGCAATCTTTCTAGCTGCAATACTCTTCCCAGTTAGGCCATTTTTGTGCAGTGCAATGATGACTGCACGTGTTTCTTTAGAGATAACCATGGTTAACAGAAGAGAAACAATGATGGCAAGCACCAGCCTCCTTTTAAAGTGTCCAGTGGTGTCATTCTTACTTAATCATGACAGATTGATCTCCAGCCCTGTCCTCATCAACACCCACACCTGTGTTAATGGAGCAATCACTGAAACGATGTTAGGTGGTCCTTTTAAGGCAGGGCTGCAATGATGTTGAAATGTGTTTTGGGGGATAAAGTTCATTTTCTAGGCAAATATTGACTTTGCAAGTAATTGCTGTTAAGCTGATCACTCTTTATAACATTCTGGAGTATATGCAAATTGCCATTAGAAAAACTGAAGCAGTAGACTTTGGAAAAATTAATATTTGTATCATTCTCAAAACTTTTGGCCATGACTGTAGTGGGTCCAAATGTGGCAGAGATTGTACCAAAGGATGGGTATAGGGAACTGATAGACTCATAGGAGGAATATCTAGCTCTTTCCCTAATACCCAAAGGTATAAAGCTCCCGCCCTGACAAGGGCAGACCCGAAACTTGCCGTAAAAAAGCCCAATATGCACCTCCTCCTTTGATATGTTATGGATCTAAGCTTCTGGTAATTAATTAACTGATCCGCGAGGAGCTAGTTATTTTGTTCTCCTTTTTTCGTGTTTATAGTTGTCTGACCTTCAGTCTCAGCTCTGTTCCCAGGACTAGCACTTTTCCCCTCATTTGCATATTAATAAAATGTAATTTACATGAAAATGGGGCCCCAAAGCTGAGTAACAAAAGCATATATCGGTAAACTGTAGAATCACCTCTACAAGGTACTGGACTAGGCTACCTGGGTCACTAACAGTTTTAGCATAAGACTAAGTCTACGGTCACACCCGCGTTGGGTGACCGTTCGGGGATTCCGGCCCTCATTTTGCTTGAAAAATGCAAGCAGGTCTTTTGTCTCCGCATATTTGGAAAGAAACCCAGTGGACCCCATTATAATCTTTTTAAGCGGATTTGGTTTCCGTTTTTCAGGGTATCCAAGCGGACCCGAAGAAAAGACACCCCAACACAGGTGTGAACCTAGCATCAACCAGAAAGCAAATTTCAAAGGAGTTCTTCACCCTTAACTCCTGCAAGTATGTGCGGAGTTTACCATGTCCACTGGTTCCATCAACTTTGCTATTGGACAGACAAAGCCAGCACAGGGTTGTGGTGTTAACAAACAAGAGGTGACCCATGCAAAGTACATGGAAGGGGAAACTAACACCCTGAATGGTGGGCCCTTTCTGATGTTTGCTGTAGCCCCCATCTCTTCTCTGTACACCACTGTGACATCATGGTCATCTCCTATCTGGACCAACTTGACGTTAAGACTTACAGTAATTGTTCTTACCATATTATCTTACCAAGGTTTGGATACCTTACTGTGTGATACTGCTTTTCCCTCTGATTGTCTTCAGTAGATGATCCAGCAATATGGTTTGAAGTGCTATGTAATATAATTCCCATAATGCTCACCTGCAATTCATTGTTAAGATCTTTGGCCAGATGCTTCTCCATTATAGCCCAATCCTTCAGTTGTATTGAAAGATATATTTCAGGATTAAGTCGGAGTTTTGTCTTACCCCTTTATTTCTGCTTTTTAATATTAAACCTAGCCTGTTATCGCTCTATGAAGCCGACCTTATATAGAATAGATTCCTGAGCGATGGAAAGGATGCCAAGGCATTACAACTTTTGGCACATAACAAAAACCACAACTGGGTTTTGTTATCTCCAAAATCTCCCAGGCTTATTGTGATCTTATGAGGAAGAGCCATGATTAATAGCAGAGAGCATTGACTTACTTTGTATTATGTTAATGCTGAAACTCATAAACCGAGTCTTTCTGTGAGATAAAGTTAGATGCACATGTACAAGTCAGAACTAAAGCCATACAAGGAGGATATACAGATGGAAGAGAAACTATAATCTCCCTAAATGTGGCAATATTCTGCCTTATAAAAGGGGCATTGTATTACCTGGAACAGAATAGTTGCCACTTCATGACCAGACACATTTTCAGATTTTTTAGTACATGCGGTTTGGAAAGCTATAACATTTTTTCATTGAAGAAATTTGCATAAGATTTTATATTTATTTATTTATTATTTTTTTTTTAACATTTAGGAGAAAAGACAAAAGTAGGAAAAAATTTGTATTTTTCACATCTTTCTTGTTTCCTTGTAGCAGCACAAAGTGTTAAAGTATTTTTTTAAAAAATTGCTTTCCCTCTTCCATAAGGTTGTTTTTATATAGGTAACACATAGTTTTGTGTCACTGGGGGAGGGAGGGGCTAGAACTATGGCGAGTGCTATTTTTTAAATTATTTTGGATTTTTAAAATGTTTTTGTCTTAATTATCATTTTTTTATTGCTGATTTTCCCTTGTGACTGGGACTTATATACAGAGCTGAGCTACGCTCCAGAACCCAGCAGCTCCTGCAGCCTATTGGCAACCGGCAATCATGTGACCACTGGATTGGGCGCTGGAAACAAGAAACAAGATGGTACAGTAGTTTCCATATCTGTGTGCATTCAGAGGAAAAAAAAAGTGCCATGACCTTCTTCAGGCTGATTCTGCCTTGCCAACCCCATTGAAATAAATGGGGAATGGGCATAAAAAACCCTAGTGGATTTTTGCAGTGGTTGTGTCTCCCACTCAATAATCCGCCTGCATAAAACTTCATGTGAACCTAACCTTACGGAGAGGAGCTTGCTAAAGGATTCTTTCATTACTTTGTTTCCCTTTAGGTCTTGTACAGGCGCAACACAGTATACAAGTGTTACGTCCTCACACGTTCAAACTCCTGGCCGCATTGTACGGCGCAGGAGGAGTGTCCGCTCATGATTACCTGCTCCCAGACTCTTGTCATTCTGTTAGGGTTAACTTTTGTGTGCTTGTGAATGACAGCTTATCTGCCAATCAAGCCTGGGGCAAGTTCTGGACTTCCTATAAACAGGTCATCAGCCCACACTTGGTTGCTGGCTATTGTGTCTCTGACCTTGCTAAGCATTTCTCCTTTCTCTTGTATTGTATTACTGACCTCTGCTTTTTGGCTTTTGACTACTCTTTTGGATTGTGATTTGGTACTGTTTTGTCTCTCTGGCTTGACCCTTGGCTTTCTAACTCCTCTTCTTTGTTGTGTTGTCTTATCCTGTTCTGTGTATCATGTATCTAGAACAGGGTTTGTCGTCCAGTTGTCCCTGTCATTAGGACAGTTGCGGCAAATAGGTAGGGACACGGGGTGGGCCTAGTTTTAGGGCTCACTATCTCTGTCTTCCCTTTCCTTAGCAGCTGTTATTGGGAATTACTTAAGGGCAAGTTTGTTTAGTATTTTATATTCCGCGCATTCAGTAGAGGCAAAATCTCTTTTTGTGTCCAAGGCGAAGCTATTAGATCGCTCCCTTGGTTTACATTTTCATTGATTAAACACCATAATTTTCTTTCTCCCTGGAAAATTAGAAATTTGGGTTTGACTGCAATTCAAAATATTTAGCACTTTCTCCTACATAGAACTTAATTAGAAGAAGAATGCCAAGGGACATGACTGGGATTGGGAAATATTTATTTTATGTATCGTACTCGAAAGTTACCGAATAAAAATATACAAAAAAAAAAATCTCCTAATTCATAGACGTTTTGAGGGTCAAATAATGTAAAAGGGGACTTTAGGATGTATATAGTCTGTAAGTGCAAGGGTGTATAAAGACTATGTTGAATATTTTCCAGGATTACAAGAGTTATGGGCTTGATACACCACAGTGCACTGAATTCTGGGAGTTTTGCCCATCGCCACTAGATTTAACAAAACATCGTCCTTTGCAGACTGAGAAATTAGACTTTAATGGCAGAGACAAACAATGTAAGAAGGAAACACTGGCATTGCAAACATCTTGGCAGGCCAAGGTAATATCACCAGGTTGAAAGGTGATGTTTTAGTCACTGTACAGCCTCTAGATACAGTGTCTGAAAAAGATTTCCTACTGAGCTGACTCGAATAGGAGAAAAATGTCCAAACACACTCTTTAATAGATTTTACAATGCTTAGGTATCTTCTTACTTTACAAAGTACAATCTAGTGACATTAAAGGGGTTTTCCATTGAACATAACCATATTTAGGTTTGTTGACAATTGAAACATTTTTGCAAATAAAATTAATTGAAATTTTGCATAGTTTAAAGATTTTTTCTAACCATCTTAGTGGTGACATCTGTGACTGGTTGCCAGTGGGTATGACCATGAGTGCAGGAACTTTCTATGGTCTGGGACTTGTCAAAAACCCAGCCATGATGTCCTTATTGTGCACAGTTTATCACGCAGGGACAGTGCATGGACTATTAGATAATCCGACCACAACACGGAAATCTTGGCTGGGTTTCAGAGTGCAGTATTGTGCAAAAGTTTTAGGAAGGGGTGTAAAGCAATGCTGCAAAGTACTAAAGTTGATTATTAGCAAAATAACATGAATGAACAAAACAGAAAGCTAAATCCCATCAATATTTGGTTTGACGTTTGGTAGGGAGGTTGTTCCAGCACAGATCGTCTGTGAATGTGGGCTTGCTCCAATCCTTCTGTGTCTTCATGTTGTTATGGTTGAGATGCAAGAGATAATTTCAGCAATAGCAGAACCTGGCTGATAACAGCGAGCAGAAGAACAAGCTATTTATAACCAGCACAGCACTACGAGATAGGGACAGACCCCCAAATGTCTTCACCAGCGCTAGCCGCAAGGCCAGTTCGGCTTTTCTGAATTTTGGTGCCCGAATTATCATCACCAGAAAGTTAAAGGGGTTGTCCAGGCAAAAATGGACAACCCTTTTAACTTTTAAATGAGCCGGGGGCATTGAAAATTTTTTAAAAAATGCATACTCACCTGTCTCCGATGATCCAGTGTCCTCCCGGCGAGTCCCAGAGGACACCGGGCGCATGACGTCACAGGAAAGCGCCAAACATCACCGAGGAGGCAGAGACAGAGCACCGAACACTGCACTAAGTTGAGTATAAATGTTTTTTTATTTTTTACACCTCCTCTGGGGCTCCACCTATCAGACTCTGGGATATGAAGAGACCCCAGAGTATATAATAATTTCTCTTTTGATTCTATGAGAACATGTTCGGACCAAAACAAAATGAAGGATCGCTTTGTCTGAACACAGAGCAAAGCGAACCTTCAGAGGTTCGCCCATCTCCAGTTGGAAATTTTTTGGAAATTCAGCAGTTGACCTGTAATGTCAATTCCATAGGAATTTAACTATTACACGTATCTTATTAAAATCACTGGGCTGACCATGTCATGGACTACTGCGTCCACGACCTGGACTACAATCAACTTCCTGTGACAATACCATGTGATTTACCTGCCTACTGGGACAACCTCTTAAATGATACAATACAATGAAGGTGCTGGATACATAGAAGAGACATAACAGATATTAATAACATATTTCATTGTTTTTTTTCTGCTCTGGAGATAATGATTTACATCTTCTAGTCTAAACTACAATCTCCTGTTTTTACGCTCTGGTGCAGCCTTTATGTCTGATTATTGCTGCCTCTTTATGACTTTCTACTGTAGTCTTCTTCCGCGGTCTCTTTGCCCCTAGGTACATCTCTGCGAGTGTAAATAGGAGATACTTGTCTAATGGCACACTGAGCCAATACAAATCATGTATTGGTGTCAGATTTTAATAATCATAAAAATAGAGAGAATTGCAAAGGGTTTCTTGATGAATCTGTGGTGGAAGTGATAGGGAGCATATGGATTCTTCTCGCACTTGGAAGGCTTCTATGTCTTTATCTCAGCGTGATTGGAAAATAACCCTTGAAGCGGGATATTATAGTGTTTATATTAAAAGTGCTTAGAATTACATCCAGCATTGTCATATAATAGACTGTCACGTAATATTTCCTATTAGTTTGCATTTGATTTTATCTCTTGCTATCGGGCTGTTTGTGAGGTCTAGGTACTGTTCCGTTTAATAGGGAAATTCTCCAGTCACATAGTTGGGGTCAAGTGCCCGAGGTACTGCTTGTGGGCACCGCTGGGAAAAGACATTAAGAGTTATTTATACAGTTGGAAACAGTAATGTATACTATCAGATTCATTGTATATGGGGGAGACGAGCAGGTTCGCCACCCAACAGCAGCCTTGCCGGAGCCAGCTAATAATAGGGATGCGAAAATCATTGTATACACATAAATATACATGAATTGTGCACATCACTACTGTCTCCTCTCTGCGTGCCTATTCACCTTCAGTAAGTGTCGTATACATAGCTGGGTTTTGCAGTAGACAAACAGTACCATGTGTACAGATAGCCTGGCAGGAAGGGGCACCTTCTCCTCATGGTTGGGTCAGATTATAGCAACGCAATAACAGGTATAGCTATAGTTTCTACTTATTGTATATACTTGATGCTATACTATAAGATCTGGTAGAGAATTTTTATTATAGCCAGGCATGGGAAAAGTTTAGGTATTGATGAAGTGCTGGCCCTATCTCAATATACTTGAATCTACCAATCAGAATCATCTCACCACAGGATATGTCATAAATGTCTGGAACCTGCACCTATATCCGAAATGAAAGCCAGAACTTCCATAGAAGTAAACGAAGAAAAGTGGGACTCCTATCACAAATTACGACATTCAGAACTTCTAGAATTCACGCCAGAAAACTACTGAGTTATATCAGAATTTGAGTCAGTCTATGACTAGTGTTAGATTTCTATTCCCCCAGAGTATATTAGCAGTTCCAATTCGGACATGTTCAATCCGAATGAAACTGAAGGTAGAACCTCGCAAATATTGTAATAACCGAACCGAAATAACAAAATTACGTCGGTCATCCTGGTCGATGTTCGGTTTCGGTTATTTTTCAATCCATCGCCCGGCCCTACTTTATTGGACAACTCATTGTAACGTAAAACACCTTTTATTATTTTTATTTTAAATATTATATTTACAACAAAATATTATCTTATTCATGGAAGCGAAAAATGTCAGCTGATGTGTAAAAATAAACAGCAATGAAGAAAGACTATCTCCTCATAATTCACTACAGTCTAATCTCTCGGATCCATTACTGCTCGTAAAGTGATGATTTAATAATTTGATTAAGTATTTTTGTTTTCTATTGTATAAATCAGTATGAAAATGAATGATGGAATACTTACAAATGATGTTATTATCCATTGTGGAATGTAATAAAAAATAATTGGCCATATCATAATGAAATCTTAACTGGAGCCAAGTGAACTTTCTTTTGATTACATTTACAGTAACTAAACTGAAAGTTTATTGGACAAATAATAGAATTTTCCAAAAAAAAAAAAAAAAGAATTCTGATAACTGGTTTGGTGCTCCAGATTGCTGGGCTACAGAGTTGCATTCAAAGCATGACCTATCAAACAGTGTTGTTACTTTGATAGTCCCCTTGAGACAGTTGGACAGCCTGTACTCTCTTGTGACATGTTTCTAGATTATACTTGACAAAGGTCTATATCAACCGAAACATTGTATCAATGTGTCATATGGACTGTACCTGTTATTACTATGGATGGACTAAACAATATGTGGGCTTTGCTTACTTGTGTGCATTGAATAATCCTCAATAAACCTTGTGTGTCTTAAGCATCTATAAAGAAGTGTGTGCTGTGGTTTCCTATTGCATACCGGTATGGGTCCGTAAAGCACCACTTGAATGGAGAGTGCGCTACCATTGTTGATAGTGGATAGACAGTCTTGCTTCATTAATTTCAAGCTAACAAGCGTTAATGGTAAACACCAGTATTTTCTCAGTAAACAATAGGATTGGTCATGTTGAAACCCAACAGTCTGATCCTTCTGTCCCCCTACATTGCATGCCATTGGGTCCCATACATATGTATGGGCAGCTAAACTGTTGGGGAACATTTACGAAGACTGATGTTATTAACACCAGTCTTCACAACCCCGGAGTTGAGGATGGTGTGTCTCATTGATGACCATTTCTGGCATAAATGATGATAAATCTGCCTGCCTTCACTTCTTGGGGAAGTGGCAAAGATGGCGCAGAAGTAGAAAAGTCGCAATTTTGTTCGCGCAAATCGTCGATAGTAAATTTGTCCCATTGTGTCTAGAAAACTTTGACTTCGTTTTTAGCGTAGTCATGACTATTAAGAAAAGCAATAGGAAGGGACTTTAGTGTCATCTCCTTGGTAGTCCCAAGGCATCCCAGTGACCAAATAAGATTCTGCATGCGTCTTAACTTGGCACATGGAGTCTATTGTATTTTACTCCATATCTGAATTCTACAGCAGGTGTCCTGTAGTCACTCTATATCCTTATACCCAAGTACTACAGATAGTAAATGTCAATCAACATGTATGCTTTATAAATTGAAAAGGGAAAACGTATTCCATGTAGAATTACCATGGTAGCAAGTACCGGTTAATCAATATGGTAACATTGTGGATCAGTGTCATAAAAGATTTAGGCATCTTATACATTTTAATGGAGAAATATTCTATGTCGACTGCTGGAAAATAGCCTGAGAGCACAATGGCCGAATGTCTCTGCTGCTCCCAAGGTGTCCATCCCCAGATTACACCCAGCTATGATGAAATCTGATTACATTTTTCTCTTCATTAAACATGATATTGATTCGGAATTCACATATATCTAACATGGCTTCATTCTCTTTCATGTTTGCATTGGAATTATTTCCTTCCAGACATACTGTTGGTTTATCAGCTTTGAGTGGAAGAGACACGGGAGCTAAACAGACTGTAATTTAAGCGATCTCAGCCTACAAGCTGCTCGCCCCAATTTCAATTTTTATTAACGACTTCCGTCTTTTATTTTTTTCAAAGACTTCACGAGAGACAGAGACAGAATCTCCGACAGGTTTTTTAGATAATAATGTCTATATGTTACACTGCATCTGCCAAATGAGAGGATTCTGTTAGTAGACAGTCCGATTATTATTATGTTTCTTTTTTAGAAAATATGGAGACGATTTGTGAGGAAAGAAGAGCCGAGGAAAAAAGCTGCAAATAAATTGTGTGCAATTTAACCTTTTCACTGGTAAAAAGGTAAGCACTGTTGTTGCTCAGGGGGATGGACATGTTTTTTAAGAGTACATCAGTGACATAAATGATAAAGAAAAAGAATTTACTGGTGATACTACTGATCTTGAAACTATATATATATCAGAAAAATTTATATTACTAAATATTCATATGTCGAAAGTTATTAGGCAAAATTAATTGATGTAAAATCCATCCTCCCCCCCCAAAAAAAATGGAAATCACCTGTAAAGAACAAACTACTGCTAAAAAAAGATCCTAGACCTCGTGCAAATATGCAACCATGTTTTTTAACGACAGTCACACATCCCTTTTCAGAACAATGGATGTCAAGAGATATATTTACATTTCTGTTATTTTAACAGGCTGTGAATATCGTCCATTAAAAAATAGGACTTGTTCTATTTTTGGCCATTTTCACAGCCTGACCGACCCAATACAAGTCAGTGGTGTTTAATGTCCATCAAAACGGATTTGCATATGAGTGACAGTCATTAAAATGGCCAGTGGGTTGGTCCAATGAAGTTCATCTTTTTACATCCTGTTGCATACTTAAAGATAGATGACAAAAACACAAGACAAATGGATGTTTTAAATGGCCAGACCAATGGAAAATGGATGAAAAAGATGTTACACATGGATGGAACCGCCATTAAAGACAGACAGACTCATCCAATTTTAATGTCCTTATTTCAACATTTGTGTTATGAAGTCTAAGGGTTCCTTCAAACACACTTTTTTTTCAAAATTGTCAGACACTTTTTCTGCCATTTTTCAGATCCTATGGAAAAGCCTATACAAAAATGGCAGAAAAAAAATTCCATGTCCAGAACACAAAGACACCAAAAACTAAAAATACCAACAAAACACTCTATCGTACTTGAATTTTGCATGAATCCAGCTTTTGAGAAAGAGGTTGTTCCCGCCATCTTGGAGAACTAAGCCCAGATCTCCTGTGGATGTTGCTTGCTCCAATCCATCTGTCTCTTCATGTCATCCCAGAAAGACTGGATGATGATGTGGTCAGGGCTCTGATCTCAACCTCATCCAGTCTGAAAGTTTTTGGTGATTTCTCCTTTTTCTATAATAAGTGACTAAATTTAGAAAACTGAACTAGTGTGAATGCTGACTATCTGTATTATTAATCTCTACGCAGTAAATACAATATGTCTATCCATGGCCTGCTCTCTGGTCACACCATTGTCTTAGGTAAACTTCCTATGTCTAAAGAGATCTTTGACGGAGCTCCGTTTGGTTCGACACAATTTCCTTATTAAGAAGAAAGGAAAGCCCTGACTATCTTCTATTATCATATCTCTATAAATGACACATACAGTAGCAGCCGGGTTACCCGAAAATTGTAATAAATAGTGGCATTGCTTCTGAATTATGTATCTATAATAAAATCTATAGTGAGAAAATGAAGAGAAATTGCTTCAAAGAGTAGTGTGCAGAATGCTTCTTACCTGTCCACATTGCATGATATTGAACAAAAACGGCTCAAGATTTTGCAGCCAGGGAAGTGAAGAGGTTGGATATAATAGCTGCACCAACTAATGGTCCAAAACATGGTCAGCCACCTCACACCAGACATGGTCAAGGTCCGAGACTTTAGAGTGGTTATTGATTCCCTCATGTAGGAGTGCAGACTGGCCTAGTAGACTATTGAAATCCAGCTCTAGGATCTCTTCAATCTCCCTGTGGCCCCCAGCTTTGAATGAATCAGGAAGGCAGATGCTTGTGAGTGATGTCACCAGCTGAGCCCACTCACTGCTTTCATATAGACAGTGCTGAGGTCTATTACAGGTGTCGGCACAGTCTTGGACTTCTATTTCACCCTTATTTCCTTCAGTATTAAAAAATAAATAAATAAATATAAAATAATAATAAAAATATATTTATATATCTATATAATGACCATTATGATAAAGCTAGCATATTATTTGTACAGCATGGTACATTTAAAAAAAAATAAATTAATGAAAAAGCGAACACATATTTTGTATGTATTGTATATAAAAACGACCACTCTTCCTACAAAAAATAAGCTCTCAGTTTTAAATAAAAAAAAAGGTAGGGCTTTCATAATAAAACTTGTTTTCATTGATGTACAAAAAGTCATAAAACATAAAAAAAAACTAAAATGGAAAACTGGTATCATCATAGTTGTAACGAACAGCAGATACTTAGATATGAGTTACATATGCCACAGGATGAACAGCATGAAAGAAAACCCCAAAAACAATGGGCGGAAGACATTTTTTTCCCTATCGCTCCCACACTAGAAAAAGTTAATGAATAAATTATATGTTCTCCAAAATGGCTCCATAAAAAAAATGCAACATCCTGCCAAAAACAAGCCCTCATCTAGCTATATTGATTGGAAAAATGTTTTAAAAATCTGCTTCTATATACCAAGAAATATATTGCATTGTGATAGGCAGGAAGAGTGAATACACATGGAAATGATCGACAGGCATAATGTGGCATGCTGTGATCACACAGACATTTTATTATAGAACCAATGTCATGAACATAAATGTAGATCCCGAGATATTTACAGATATTCTGTATTCCGCATCAAAAAGAAAATAATTGTTCCCTATGAGAGAAAATAATGCTCAGTTCTACTTAACAAGTAAAAAATATTAGTAAGAAGAATCAAGAAACGTGGTAAATAAATTAACAAGGCAGGAAATAGGGATATAAGAAAGGCCTATCCGAGAGAACGGTCCATATCATCAGAATAATTCCATTATTTGGGGAAATATATACATAAAAAGATACATAAATCTTCTGACCCTAGAGATGGACAATGGGTACACGAGCCAATTATTACAAAAAATAGGATTTGATGTAAGCCCATAAATATTAGCACAGTTTCAGTTTTCATCATACATATTGTTCCTTTTCTAATCTTAATGTTTCATCTAAAAAATTCTGTGCTGATCAATTTTAAAATCAGATTTTTTTTTGTTATTAATGCATCTTACTAGTGTATACTCAGCCCTAGAGCTAATGATGAGAATTTTCGGACTCCTGCAGCCACGACTTGAAGGAGACGAGGACCTTAGATTAATTATTGAGTCTAATGAGAGCTGTATAAATTAGTATTCTGTAAACGCCTATGCTCCCTCTCATGGTGGCTGTATACGGTATACAGTATATACTCAATATTTTATAACAGCTGTGTGACAGAAATCAGAGAATTGGGAGCTTCAAATAAAAAATAAAAAAAATCTATAACTAAAGACTCAAAAGATCCTTAGAGGGGTATTCTGGTGATTCCAAGTTATCCCTTATTTACTTGATAAAGACTATCTGTAAGATTGTTGGAGGTCTGACTGCTAGAACCCCCATTGATTGCAAAAAGAGGGGTCCTAAGTCCCCCATATTCATCTCTATAGGACTGCTTGCAGCAGATCATCTAATATGTATGGGGTCTCCCAAATCCTATCCAACGGCAGATGTCAGGAGAGAAAGGTCAGGCATAAGAGGTCAGACCTGATTCTTTTGTTCTCGATAAGATGGAAGTAGATCTGTAGTGGAAACATACTTACGCTGCACTCGGGTTTTTGTTCTGAGGGTCCGCTTGGGGACCTGAAAAACGGAAACCCAATCCGCTTAAAAAAAGGTTACCCACAGAAACCCACGGACCCCATAGACTATAATGGAGTCTAGCCAGTTTACGCCCCAGTTTCTGTCCAAAAAAGGCAGAGAGAAAAGTCCTGCTTGCAAGACGATTCTCTCCGCATTTTTCAAGCAAAATGGGGGACAGGATCCCCAAATGGAAAGTGAGCGCTGATGTGAATCCAGCCTTACCCAGAAACAAATTTGTCATTGGTTCAAGGTACAGGTATATATTTAGAGGACCTGGAGGTAGCTAGTACACTTAGCTTACATGCTTTAGAAGGCCCAAAGACCTATATTTCACATAAGAGGACTCCAGTATTATAAATGTCACATGACAGGTGGAAGATCTGTTATGGAGTTTGAACTTCAAGTTGCGCTATGATAAGATGAAAAGTAATTTGTGCAAGAGCTTCAGATGATCCAGGTGCCATAGCCTTGTCCTCGTATGTCAGGCTCGCCAGCTGCTGCACTTCTAAATTCTGTGTGTAGTTTCCTACATGTCTCCGATTCCCGTTTCCGATGTATGAGCAGAAGGTCGTCCACCATGCAGTAGGCCAGAGACTCTAGAAGAAGTAAAATAATCCTGAAGAAGAAGATACAAATGTAAAGATATTGTAAAGCTGAGATATAAGTACCACGCTGTCCAATATATTCCATTTCCACTTCTATCTAATGTATTGGAATTAACCTATAAAACCGCTCAGCTTTCACACCATCTCTTTATAAAGTGTTTTTTTTCAGCACCGAGATTCGTAATTGACTAATTAATTTGGATTTTATTTCACATTTCAGATTGTAGTTTCAATACATTTGATTGTGTGTGGATTATTTTCCACCCACATACAGCAAAAAAAAATTATTTTCCTAGACAAAAGAATGTTCCCTATTGAAAAACTAAACATTGCGGTTGTGAAGTCTGATTAATTTGCAATTATTATTTTCCGGGAATTTAAGCTCTCAATACATTTGAATTGAATAGTTTCAAGGTAACACATTTCTGTTATTGTTTTAATACATACATTCACAGCACAAAAGGAAAATATTCCTCCTTTAAAGGGCAATGAGAGAAAACATGACATTTTCCAACCTCAAGAAGGTGACTAAACTATAGCTTTTAACGTTAGATTATCACCATAGACTAAAACACCAAAACAGAGATTTTTAGATTTAAAGGGATATGCTATAAAGTCATTTGGTAGTCATAGAGAATAGAGACATAGAAACATAGAGAATTTACAGCAGAAAAAGACCATGGTCCATCATGGTCTGCCCTATATTAGGGCCATATCAGGGTCAGATGAATGAATAAAGGGTCTTGGGAGACTTGGTTAGGTATTAGAAGCAGTTTCAGACTTGGGTTCCTTGGGCTCACTAGAAGGATCATCTTCCACTTATAGGAGGAAAACATACATATCCACTGCTAGTATCATCATGGCCTTTGTCTCATCAGATCCTCGACCGAATAGAGGAGAATTCTGCGGTAAAACCGAAATGATCCTGATCTGAACTCCTTTTGTGGCTTCCTAGAGATCTTTGACATAGTACATTTGTGTCCTCTCTTACTTTTCCACTTACTCAACATATCCTGACATGGGAATTAAGATGACCAGCTTTGAAAAAAAATATGATTTTGCTATACTCTGTCTATGTATATCCTATATTATTCTGTCTGTGACCATATAGTTGTTGTGTTGTCAAAGGTTTTGCTGACAAGTTGAGATATAGTATTGAATTGGGTTGAAATATTGTATCTTGAGAAACTGGGGTTCTTTACCAATAGATCATGGAACGTTAAAGGTAGACATACACGCGTGGACAAAATTGTTGGTACCCCTCGTTTAATGAAAGAAAAACCCACAATGGTCACAGAAATAACTTGAATCTGACAAAAGTAATAATATATAAAAATTCTATGAAAAAGAACAAATGAAAGTCAGACATTGCTTTTCAACCAGGCTTCAACAGAATTTTTTAAAAAAGAAAACTCATGGCCTGGACAGAAATGATGGTTCCCTTAACGTAATATTTTGTTGCACAACCTTTTGAGGCGATCCCTGCAATCAGACGATTCCTGTAACTGTCAATGAGACTTCTGCACCTCTCAGCAGGGATTTTGGCCACTCCTCATGAGCAAACTGCTCCAGTTGTCTCGGGTGTGAAGGCTGCCTTTTCCAGACGGCATGTTTCAGCTCCTTCCAAAGATGCTCAATAGGATTTAGGTCAGGGCTCATAGAAGGCCACTTCAGAATAGTCCAATGTTTTCCTCTTAGCCATTCTTGGGTGTTTTTAGCTGTGTGTTTTGGGTCATTATCCTGTTGCAAGACCCATGACCTGCGACTGAGACCAAGCTTTCTGACACTGGGCAGCACATTTCTCTCTAGAATCCCTTGATAGTCTTGAGATTTCATTGTACCCTGTACAGATTCAAGACACCCTGTGCCAGATGCAGCAAAGCAGCTCCAGAACATAACAGAGCCTCCTCCATGTGTCACAGTAGGGACAATGTTCTTTTCAAGATAGGCTTCATTTTTCCATCTGTGAACATAGAGCTGATGTACCTTGCCAAAAATTTCAATTTTTGTCTCATCTGTCCATAGGACATTCTCCCAGAAGCTTTGTGGCTTGTCAACATGTAGTTTGGCAAATTACTTTTTTCAGATTCAAGTTATTTCTGTGACCATTGTGGGTTTTTCTTTCATTAAACGAGGGGTACCAACAATTTTGTCCACGTGTGTATCTGTAGCAAATTGTTATGGCTCTATCGGAGTATGAAAGTTATGGACATCTTCACTAGCGTCTAAGGGATGGGTCTATTTACCAAGCCCTGAAGCCCCTTTGTTATGGACATTGGTAGAGGTGTCAGCTAAAGAAAATACAAATGTGCCAAAATGCCTTACAATAGTAATTCAGAATTATAGTCTAGTGATTATGATAATTTTAGAAATCCTTTAAACTAAGTTATAGAAATGTCCTGTTTAATACTACGGTCCCCCAATTTAATCTCTGAACTTTATGGTAAGCCCCTGGATGGAAGTAAATTCAGTTACCATATCGACAGATTGAGACTGGCCCACCAGAATAACAGAGGATATTCCAGTTTGCCTTTGTTCTAACACAGTAATGGCATACAAAGATCAGACAGAACACCACATCATTTAGGGACACTTCTCTTGGAGATTTTTACCTAAAATTCACCTCTCTAATATTGTGTAGTTTCCCTTCATGCAAACAAAACAGCTTTGATCTGTCCAGGCATGGCCACTACAAGACCTCTAAAGGTGTCCACCATTAAGTCTTCTGGCAATTTCTGCCATGATTGTGACCACATGTAACTGACCTCCAATTTGATTAACTAATGCAGTTTCTCATGAAGCCAATTCAACACAATGAGGGGGATTTATCGTGCCTTAGAATCCAGTTTTCTGGCATACAACACTTGAAAAAGTTGCTATTTTTTGTGCAATTTGGGTTCTTGCACAAAAATTTGCAACCTTTTTTCACTTTTGCACCACTTTTGCTACTATGGAAGTAAAGTGGGTGTGGTAAGTGGTTAGGCTTGGACTGGGTTACTAGCCCCACCAGATTTAGTGCAGATGAACCTTTTGCCGATGCTGGGGACATGAAGATACATTGTAACCTCTGACCTAATATCATACATACTAACAAAAACCTTGAAAGACTGCAATTCACTCCACCCCCACTCCATTGGGTAGTCACTCATAGAAACAAATAGGATACATAGTATATCTTTTTGTGTTAACTTATCGGGCAATCATGTTGCTTTTAGAAAAGCTGCTTAACTTGTGGAACTATCCAGCCAAGTGGTCAGATAATGGAGGACACATCTGCATAGAACCTTAGTACCATAGGAACCTTTTCTCCCCGATCAATGAGCCCTTGAGTGCCCATGATCCTGTCGCTAGTCCACCTGTTGTCCTTTCCTGGAGTCGCTAGTTCACCAGTGGTCCTTCCCTGGATCACTTTTAGAAGGCTATAACCAATGTCTACTAGGAACACCACACAGGACCTGTTGTTTTAGAGATGCCTTTACCTTATCGTCTAGCTATTACAACCGGCCCTTGTCAAAGTTCCTGAGATCTTTATGCTTGGCCATTTTTGCTGCTTTCAATACATGAATTTCAATAACAGACTGATCAGTGCCTGATATATCCTAACCCTAGACGGATGCCATTGTAATGTAGCGGTTTTAACATTGTACTTTATATTGATGATGAACCTCTAATTCATTTCCTGTGATGGAGTAAAGATTTAACTGGTCATCCCTCGTTGAGCTCCTTGGGTACCAAAGCGTGTTTGGGTCATAGCTGTGGTACTGGTACATGGAAGGAAAGAACATTTGTAAAGTTTATTAGCATAAATAAATGATGCTAATCCACCATTCACTGGAAATTACCATATTCTGTTCCTGACAAAATTTAGAATTTCAATTTTAACTTAACAAGTGTACTTTATAAGGGTTTTCTAATCAGATTCACGAGCCCAAGAACTGGTGAACCCTAAAGACATAATATCTCATTACCAAAACGCATTTCCATGCAAAATAACTATCTTTATTTTTGAGAGATGGAACGAAATGCAGAAGATTGAATGCAAGGAGGAGAAAAGAGACAGCCAAATGTAGGACGGAGGACCATTGCATTATTCAGTGGAGGAGAAAATTGAGGGAGCTGAAGAGAGATGTAATTAGACTTAAATAGGTCTATGGTCAATGCACAGCGAGAGATAGACAGACTGACACAAAGTAATAAGAGGCTGTGGAAGAGTTAAATTACCTACATTCAGACGGATAGAGATAAAGACATAAAGAAAAGGCAAAATAAGGACGGAATATATGCCAAGATTCTCGGTAGCTTTTGTCTTTACGTCCATTTATGACTGGGAGCCACAGGTCAATTGCTTCGTGGAGATGATGTCACGTGGAGGCGCCGTGAAGCCTGGGTTCCTGCGAATAAAAAGGTGAGATGCAAAGTCAGGCTTGTGACATGGAGTCATCTTCTTTATGCCTGAGTCCACTGCAATTACAGACGTCTATTTGACAAAAAGCACTTATCTGGAAACCTCTCGAGTGAACTTTAAACTCAGCTGAAGCTTCTTACCCTGCGCTGATACAGGATATTTCTGTGAAATTGGCTGGCCCTGTGATGGTGTTTACACTGCTACAGCTGCTTCCAGGATAATCGTATTATGTATATAAGCCACAATGTATGTAAACAGGAACGCTATAGAATTTCATTATAGCAACGCGATGACCATCATTTTTGGGATAATGTGTGTGACTTTAGTCCTCTTGTCTTATGTGTTTAGGGCTTTAGTCATGGATTACATATAATAACATAATAACATATATGGTAAATATAAGAAATCACATTCTATATGTTTATTTTGCAAAAGAATATGCAAATAAGGGGCTGTTCACAACGGGAAAGTGAGGAAGAATTCTTAGGCAGTCTTCCGGCTTGGATTTCTCTACATTTTCCATCACTGTTCACCTTGTGGCAGAAACCAGAGCATAGCACTGGCTTTCTGCTGCGGGTTTACTCGCTCTTTAACCCTAGACACGATGGGGCTATTTAGGAGTAGTTAAAATAATGGGAGGCTGATCCAGGCTGGAATTTGGAGCCAGTTTTGAGGCAGACTCCTCCTCCAAATCAGCTCCAGATTTTAGGTTTCTTGAAAAGGTGGGTTTTCAGGTTGCCTTTTAAAAGAAGTCTGCCAAAAGAACCCAACATATCAGCATATTATCCCACACCACAGATAGATAGGTTAGTGTCACCAGAACCAGAATATCACCCCAGCCCTGCAGATAGATAGGTTAAGGTCACCAGAATGAGCATATCACCCCAGCCCTGCAGATAGATAGGTTAGTGTCACCAGACCCAGCATATCACCCCAGCCCTGCAGATAGATAGGTTAGTGTCACCAGACCCAGCATATCACCCCAGCCCTGCAGATAGATAGGTTAGTGTCACCAGAACCAGCATATCACCCCAGCCCTGCAGATAGATAGGTTAGTGTCACCAGAACCAGCATATCACCCCAGCCCTGCAGATAGATAGGTTAGTGTCACCAGAACCAGCATATCACCCCAGCCCTGCAGATGGATAGGTTAGTGTCACCAGACCCAGCATATCACCCCAGCCCTGCAGATAGATAGGTTAGTGTCACCAGACCCAGCATATCACCCCAGCCCTGCAGATAGATAGGTTAGTGTCACCAGAACCAGCATATCACCCCAGCCCCGCAGATAGATAGGTTAGTGTCACCAGTACCCAGAATATCACCCCAGCCCTGCAGATAGATAGGTTAGTGTCACCAGTACCCAGCATATCACCCCAGTCCTGCAGATAGATAGGTTAGTGTCACCAGACCCAGCATATCACCCCAGCCCTGCAGATAGATAGGTTAGTGTCACCAGACCCAGCATATCACCCCAGCCCTGCAGATAGATAGGTTAGTGTCACCAGAAGCAGCATATCATCCCAGCCCTGCAGATAGATAGGTTAGTGTCACCAGAACCAGCATATCACCCCAGCCCTGCAGATAGATAGGTTAGTGTCACCAGAACCAGCATATCCCCCCAGCCCTGCAGATAGAAGGTTAGTGTCACCAGTACCCAGAATATCACCCCAGCCCCGCAGATAGATAGGTTAGTGTCACCAGTACCCATAATATCACCCCAGCCCCGCAGATAGATAGGTTAGTGTCACCAGAACCAGCATATTACCCCAGCCCTGCAGATAGATAGGTTAGTGTCACCAGAAAACAGCATATCAACCCACATAGATAGGTTAGGGTCAAATAGAGTAAGTAAGGGTCACATAAATCAGGTGCTTTTTCCTTGTGAATTGGTGTCTCCATTATCAAGGTATTACATTTTGGATTAAAGGGGCATTGTCATTGCTCCAAAGTGGTCAGTGGCAACACCCTTGTTGTTCCAAAAAGCTCATTTCTTTATTAACAAGAATTGCAATATCTCAACAATGGAGGCACGGATTCACGGGGTAATGAGTTTCAGAGTATGGAGGACCAACAGAAGCATTATTGTAGATAATATAAGGAGAAAGAAGGAGGAGGTCTTGTAAGGATCCGAGATTATGCGCGTGGAGATACTATACCACTAGAATGGTGCACTTAGAGTGCCGGGAATAGAAGTAAACACAGAATCAGTGCAGGTCTTTGGTTTATTTCTAGCACTTTCTTGTAACAAATTTCTATATTTGTGCATACTTAGAATATTTTCTTCCTTGTTGTTGTTGACAGTGTCTTTACTGTTCTTGTCATCTGCAGGCTCCAGGCTGAGTGTAACTCCCTCCCTTCCAGCTCCTGCTCCGTGTCAGCTTGTATTAAACATAGTGGCCTTACTTTCAGGCCTTACATACTGCCATGGGGGGTTTAACATAGGGATGAACATTTTTTTTTTTTTCTCTTTGGTGGGGGGTCTCCTCATCTGCAAGATAAATATTTCAAAAATTTTTTTTTTTTTTTAAAAAAAAAAAAAAGAAAGAAAAAAAAAAAAATTAATAATAAAAAAAACCAACCCAAAAAACACCCCAAGCCCGAATCCAGTTGAAGGACTATGTCTTCTCCGTCCGAGTCAGAAGTTGGTGTGGTAAGGGGAGGATCAGTTCCAATGCCTGTTGAGGTGTGCCTTCTCTGCATTTTGTTTCACATCATTCACAAGTCCCCCCCCCACCAAAAGGCTCATCAAATTTGCAAGGTGTTAGCACCTATGCATATTCCCAGCACAACAATGCAGCTGGGGATGGGCAGACACACTCAAGAGCTCTTACTTTCTTTTGTTTACACTCTCTTACAAGACCTGAGGTGGATCAACACAATTGCCCCCTGCAGATTCCTCAGACATGGCCACATTTACAAATGAAAGGATGCAATTGGAGCCATCAGAGTTGTCGTTTGGACTAGGGGCGTTTTCCCCCTTTTGGGCTTCCAGGGGGGGGCTCGAAATTTCTGGGACTTCTAGTGTTAAATGGGATGAACTTGGCATTGCTCCTTCTCCGTCCTTGGGGGGGGGGGGGGGCACATTAGGCCCACATCATTCACAAGTCGCTATGGGCTGTGCTATATAACATATGTATAGTAGGAAGAGACTGAGGTCAACATCGCTTTTGCATACGGTACCAAAATTCCTGAAAATGCAAAGTGCGGAAAACACAGATATACTGTAAATGTCACCAACTCCAGTTGACTATACAATTGTATGATGCACATGATGATATTTAATTTTTGCAAGGAGAGATTTTCCGTGCTTCTTTCAGAAAGTTCATTGCCCCCATTGGCTACCGTCTCCAGTGTCAGACTGGCCCACCAGAAGAGGGCTCTAATACAATAAAAATCCAGCAGAAGACACATGAAGGGTACAATAGTCTATTTCCAAGGGGTGGTTGGATGGTGGACCCACCAGATATAATGATTCTGTGGAATCTCAGTTCGACACTGACTGTCTCCATATTCAGAAAGCAGATTTTAGGCGTCATTTGCTGTTTTCCTTAGAAGACTTTATTTTTTAGTTTATTTTTATTGATTTTTGAACCATTTACACCCATATGAATATGAAACATTCCATCAATTATAAAACATTTCAACTTTGCAATATAACTTCCCAAAGAAAAATGCTTTTATCTCCATTTATCAGGCTATTTTTCACCTTAACTATCTGATATCACTCTCCTTTTGTCTCCATCCACCAGCAACTCCTCTCCATCCCCCCTCTCTATAAACTTCTATGGTCAAGTGAAGTAGCTTACTACTTTGTAGCAAGGGCTATACTCTCATTGCTCCAAAGAGCTCATTTGCATATTGGCAAACCAGAATTGGCAACAGAAGGGAAGGGGAAACCACTGTTTGATCAAGGTGGCCCTAACATATCTGTCTGTGGGGCTAGGTTTATATGCTGGGTTCTGGTGACAGGTCCCTTTAAGGTGAAATGTATTCTGATAAATGGAGAAAGAAGCATTTTTCTTTATTAGATATATTATAAAGTTGTTTTATGTTCACTTGTTCTATTTATGAATGGTTGTTCTATAACTGATGATATTATTGGAATCACAACTTTTAGCTGGTAAAGTGTTCCAATCAATGAGATGTAACAAATATGGAAAAGTATCGAAACACAGAACACGCACTCCTGGCTTATAGCGTGAAATCTGTGTCCGTCTGATATTTACCATTGAGGCTTTCTAGCACATTTGTTTTTAGCATCTATGAGATGAATGCCGTGATTGTTTCCTGTGTTTATCAGTCTATTTTTATAAGGAATTTAGTTTTACATAAAAGGCTCCAGTTTCTTAAAGCTTTTAGTTCAGTATCCAGGAATGAAAGAGTAATACATTCCCAGCACTCATTGGAAACAAGCTTCAGTCATCTTGACTTCTGACATTTGCACAAACTATTAGCAATTGAAAGGAATGAATTTGAGTTGCCAGAATATTGTTATGGAATAATTGCCTAAAATTAGTAACCCAACCCCCTACTCTGCCATTTTATAGTATAAAGAACCAGCATTCCAAATACGCACCTTATTGTTAAGTGTTTGATTTCCATTTATTCTACCGTAGTGAAATAACTTTTTAGTTTCAAAGGTATTTTTTAATTGATGGTAACAGGAAAAAACATAGTATACAAAGTAGCAACAAGATACAGGTTGGATGCGACATGATAGCCATATGAAATGTCAAATACAGCATCACATATATCAAGGTAATACATATCAAATACCAAGCGGAAACAGGGAGGAAATAAACAAATATAATTCAACCCGGGATGGGGAGAATGGAAAAGAGGAGAAGGGGGAAAGAGTAGCGCAACAATGTATAAACATAGCAGAATAAGTAGGGGGAGTGAGAACTCAATCCGGTCACATGGTTAGAGTCGGAGACAATATGGGAGACCTGTGAACCCAGTGAAATAACTTTAGAGAGGCGCACTGGCTAAAATGTGTATCTTCTGACCCATTGGAAAAGTATATGATGTCATTGTGGTGAAGATAATCTGGATACTCCTGGTTGTATTTGTGAGTTATCCACTTTGTTCTAGTCCTCAGCTGTGTCATGTGACCAACAGTCCCCAACTGACACAGCGTCTAAAGGGTGGACAGGAAGTCAGTTTCTCAATAGGTGTCTCGAAGGAATGAACAGACAAAACTGACTTCCTATCTGCACATAAGATAGTGGAAGAAATTCATTATTCCCTCTACATCAGTTTTCTGGCATAGAGAGATCATATTTAGGAACATGTTTGTTGCAAGACCATTTTTAAAGACAAACATGTCCCACAAGCCCACCTCGCCCACCACATTGTGCGAATGAAGGAGGAAGGGATTGGGGCAGGCTGAATCGGGGATGCCTCTGTCCGATTTATTATAGCTCACGCCAGTTTTCTGGAATGAGAGAGAATGGAAATCTACGTCAGTTTCCCATTCTGGCCCCAGGACATTCGACAGATTTATGAAAAGGTTGTGGTAACCTCTTCATAAATCTCCAGTTCCCTGTGCCAGCCGTTTATTAAGAATGGTGTACAATACACCAGTCTTAATAAAGTTTTCCACTGTGTCCATTAGAGAGTAGGATCTTCAGTCACATGACACAGCTGAGGACCAGATGGGAGTGGATCGCTTACAAATACAGCCACCAATAAGATGATTACACTACAATTATGTCATGTCCTTTTTGGTGAAGTGCTGCTTTAATTGTGACATCTTAGCATTTAATAGGTCTAATTATTTGTCATTTATTTTCAACATGGAGATGCAGTTAAGGACAACCCTCTTCCAGCTCCATGCAACCCATAATAGTCTATGGACCATACTGTACCTCCAGTGAGGTGTGTAGAGGTTTTACATATGACTATGATCCTGGGAGTCGGGGTTAGATCTTGGAATTATGGCAGACCCGTGGTCTGTATTTGACAGGCTGATCACGACCACCCAAAACCCACCTTTGCCACCCTAGATACTGTAACTAGTAATATTCATCTTCAGCCCATAAGCTATCCAAGATCACAGGAACAGTAAACAGTTTTAGGTCATCCTTGTCCTCCAGTTTGAACCTCCAAGATAAGTTAATTGTAGAGATGTCTGCAGAGTAGTTAGGAGGAGGATCGACTTTTTAGGTGCCTATACCTACTGTGTTATTTATAAGACTATTGGTGTCTTATGTGGTAGAAGTTGCTACTTTCTGGAGAATGAAGGAGAATGTTGACCTAAAAGTCTATCTTGTCACGTGAGAGATTTACTGTTTATAAAAAAAACTAAAATTCTCCCCCACTCTCTGTACATTTGTGTATATAGTATTGTGTAAAAGTCTTTGGCACGTATGGAAAAAATGTTGCAAAGTAACAATGTTATAAAAACTAGAAATGTAAATAGACAACAAAATACAAAATGAATGAACAAAAGAGAAATGTAAATACCATCAATATTTGGTGTGACCTTCCATCAGTTCTTCTCGGTACTTGCAGACAGTTTTTGGCAGGACTGGGCAGGAATGTTGTTCCCACCATCTTGGAGAACTAAGCCCAGATCTTCTATGGATGTAGGGTTGCTCCAATCCTTCTGTCTCTTCATGTCATCCCAGACAGACTGGATGATGATGAGATCAGGGCTCTGCGGGGGCCGGATCAACACTTCCAGGGCTCCTCCTCCAAAGGGCAAAGGTTACACCAAATATTGATGGGATTTACGTTTATCTTTGGCTCATACACTCGATAAAAATAAACTAATAACACTTCTATTTTTTAAAGCATTCTTACGTTGCGGACTTTTTTCCCATACCTGCCTAATACTTTTACCCAGTACTGTATATATATATATATATATATATATATATATATATATATATAAAATATATATAAATGTTCGCACCTCTGTTCAGTAATGGGTATGTCAGGATTATAACTGAGATGCCAATTAGTTTCTTAGCTGGCACACGGCACTGGCAAGCCTAGCATCCTCCTACAAAGATCACTTTTATCTGTGCTCGCTGTTACCTCTTCTGTGCCTGCTGCTCAATCCCATGAGAATTTCCCACAGCAGATTTGCTACCTAAAGACCAGCACAGTGTTAGCTGGAGGGCACAGGGCTACACTGCTTGTTTTGCCAGTGCAGCTTTCATTATGCTCTGTGTACTCACTTCTCAAAATCTCATCAATGCTTAAGGTTCCCTGTAGGTTTCTCTCTGTGAGAAAAATAAATAGAAGGTGTATTTTGTCATTCTTGTCTGTGTCATGGGGAGGCATGTAATAGTTACATTGCATTACTTAATAATATATAGCTAAATCAGATGACTGCTGTCTACACTATATATACCAGCACTGTATACCTGGATAAGATTGAATTTAATAAGCCTCTTAAACAAACCATACAAAGCCCAAAATTCAGTTTTTCTGCACTGTTAGGTTTGTTGCTACATATCTGGAGTGCTCAGAATCCTTAGGGTTCACGCCTTGTATGCAAAAAGTGTTAGATGGGGGTGTGCCTAGCCCAAATAAAGCAGATTCTGCAAATAGGGTGCATATATATATAACAGTGCCTTGCGAAAGTATTCGGCCTCCTTGAACTTTTCAACCTTTTGCCACATTTCAGGCTTCAAACATAAAGATATAAAATTTTAATTTTCTGGTGAAGAATCAACAACAAGTGGGACACAATCGTGAAGTGGAACGAAATTTATTGGATATTTTAAACTTTTTTGTAAAAAATAAAAAACTGAAAAGTGGGGCGTACAATATTATTCGGCCCCCTTAAGTTAATACTTTGTAGCGCCCCCTTTTGCTGCGATTACAGCTGCAAGTCGCTTGGGGTATGTCTCTATCAGTTTTGCACATCGAGAGACTGAAATTCTTGCCCATTCTTCCTTGGAAATCAGCTGGAGCTCAGTGAGGTTGGATGGAGAGCGTTTGTGAACAGCAGTTTTCAGCTCTTTCCACAGATTCTCGATTGGATTCAGGTCTGGACTTTGACTTGGCCATTCTAACACCTGGATACGTTTATTTGGGAACCATTCCATTGTAGATTTTGCTTTGTTTGGGATCATTGTCTTGTTGGAAGATAAATCTCCGTCCCAGTCTCAGGTCTTTTGCAGACTCCAACAGGTTTTCTTCCAGAATTTGGCTCCATCCATCTTCCCATCAATTTTAACCATCTTCCCTGTCCCTGCTGAAGAAAAGCAGGCCCAAACCATGATGCTGCCACCACCATGTGTGACAGTGGGGATGGTGTGTTCAGGGGGATGAGCTGTGTTGCTTTTACGCCAAACATATCGTTTTGCATTGTGGACAAAAAGTTGGATTTTGGTTTCATCCGACCAGAGCACCTTCTTCCACATGTTTGGTGTCTCCCAGGTGGCTTGTGGCAAACTTTAAATGAGACTTTTTATGGATATCTTTGAGAAATGGCTTTCTTCTTGCCACTCTTCCATAAAGGCCAGATTTGTGCAGTGTACGACTGATTGTTGTCCTATGGACAGACTCTCCCACCTCAGCTGTAGATCTCTGCAGTTCATCCAGAGTGATCATGGGCCCCTTGGCTGCATCTCTGATCAGTCTTCTCCTTGTTTGAGATGAAAGTTTAGAGGGACGGCCGGGTCTTGGTAGATTTGCAGTGGTCTGATACTCCCTCCATTTCAATATGATCGCTTGCACAGTGCTCCTTGGGATGTTTAAAGTTTGGGAAATCTTTTTGTATCCGGACCTGCCTGGTGTGTTCCTTGGTCTTCATGATGCTCTCTGCGCTTTATACAGAACCCTGAGCCTATCACAGAGCAGGTGCATTTATACGGAGACTTGATTACACACAGGTGGATTATATTTATCATCATCAGACATTTAGGACAACATTGGATCATTTAGAGATCCTCACTGAACTTCTGGAGTGAGTCTGCTGCACTGAAAGTAAAGGGGCCGAATAATATTCACGCTTTTTATTTTGTACAAAAGTTTAAAATATCCAATAAATTTTGTTCCACTTCACAATTGTGTCCCACTTGTTGATTCTTCACCAAAAAATGTAAATGTGATATCCTTATGGTTGAAGCTTGAAATGTGGCAAAAGGTTGAAAAGTTCAAGGGGACCGAATACTTTCGCAAGGCACTGTAAGTGTTTGCATTGGGTGTCATGCAAAGAAGCAACTTACAGAGTTACTTACAGGGCTTGTGCCAGAGACACCTTTTTCTATCCACTGAATGGGGGATATGTGTCAAATTATTCGGAGACCCCACAGCGATAAAGAGAAAGGGAGCCCAAATGTCCTCCCTGTGAATGAAGCCCCAGTGTGCATGCATGACTTGCTTTCCATTCAGGGTGGCTTCAGGGGAATTTTCGGGCCCTTGTTCTACTGATCATTAGGGTGTCCCACAGTGATCTATCACCTATCCCTTATCATGTGCAGTACCATGGTGGCTCAGTGGTTAGCAGCCTTCCAACACTGGGATCCTTGGATTGAATCTGACCAAAGGAAAATTCTGCATGGAGTTACTTCCGGGTTGTAAGGATCTTGCCAAACGTAGCAACCCTGACACTACTTCAGCGGTCTGGGAGGAAGGACAGAAACAAGTGAGCCCTAATCTCACCCCAGCCACTGTCCCTTCCTATTGCCACAGTTACCCTAAACGGTAAAAGGACAACCTGAAGACAAGCCCTATACTGGGTAAGTGACACAGAGAACAGGACAAGACAAAAACAACACAGAAGCAGAGTGAGCAAGCCAAGGGGTCAGTAACAAACGAGCAAAGCAGTACAAAGTCAAAATCCAAGAGAATAGTCAGGGGAAAGCCAAAGGGTCAGAGAATCAAGTAACAAAATATCAAGAGGTATAGAAAGACAGCAGGCAAAACACAAGTGTAATAACCGGCAACCTGTTGAGAAATGACATCCTGTATATAGAAAGTCTGGGACCAGCCCCCAGACCTGATAGGTACACAGGCTGTCAATCACACAGGCCAGGAAGAGATTAACTCTATGCAGTCCAGAGAGAAATGTTCAGACACGGGTGGCGCTGGAAATCAATTACACTGACTAGGACCATGTTCAGACTGAGCAGCAAGAAACTTACACAAAGAATCAAACTGAACACGCCTCCTTCGCCACAGCGTGCGAGCGGAGGGTGGCGCCGAGACCCGAAACGGCAGAGACGTTACACGGGTATTCCAGTTTCCTCCCACGTGCCAAAAGTACAGACTGGCATAGTAAAGCATCTCATCCCGACCATGCATATATATGATAAACTGGGTAGATTATTTAACAATATATCCATTTTATCATTGTGTAGATGTATTTGGTGGTTGAGTTGACATTCAGATACAGAGACAGGCCAACTAGTTCTCTCACTTTCTGGGCTTCACCTTCTAAATTCTGGTGTGGGGTCTGAGGTCTCCCGTTGTGTTGGCACGTATTCCCGGCTCACAGATCTAAGATGGTTCTAGTCCAAGGAAAGAACCAGTCCGCAGACTAGGACAAGGGCCCCCAGGACAGAAGCAGTTTAGGCAGCGAGCTACTGCTGAAACAACGTGTCTGTGCAGTTTTAGGAAATTTGCAAATGTAACAGTAATATTTACAGGTAGCTATACCGTGGGGCCGACAGAATGAATTTTACCGGTGGATCCTTTCCACCCCAGATGGAAACTGAATTAATATGTCCATTTACAGTAATTGTCAAATGTAAGCTAGGAGCGGCTTCACCTGATGACTGCCAAGGGTTTCTGAAGCTATTGTAGAATCACAATGATCAGCAGATCTCTGGTCCAGCTTCATTTGTAAGAAGAGTTCTTTATATAAAGCTCAATTTGGTATTAAGGAATAACAATTTGTAATGTCTGTTTTTGGTACATGGAGTACCCAGCGTAAATCCTCCTCTAAACATATGGCTATAGAGATGTAGCGGGTTTGTTTTGACCTTATGCGCAGTTTGGCCGCTATTCACTTTGCATGGAAGTGGATACACAAAGTGCATAGTGCAGATATTGTGACACAAACATTTGTTAGGCTAGAGGTCCCACGATTTTGCCATTTTACAGTCCTTGCAAAGAAATGGCCAGAGCGGCGGGACATCGTCCCTTAGCGGAGCAGAGCATGACTGCCCTTGTAGGAGGTGCACGGGGTGGCGTGGGGAGACATACTTACAGGACCTGCGCGACATTGCTCCTGGTCTCCCACGCTGAGAGCAGTAAAGAGGGGGGCGGAGCTTAACTAAGCTTCCGGCAAGTAGGCTGGAACTTCACTTGGAGGTTAGACAGCACAGAGAGCGGACCCCTCCCTCCCTCCCCTTTTTTCTGTTTTTTCTTGCAGGTGGTGCAGAACGCTTGCACCTTTGGGAGTAGTCTGGTATGTTGGCTTGGACAGTTGTGCACACTGTGGCTGTAAGAGGGAGAGTTTTGTTTGTGGAAGACGTCACGATGGCCTAGGCAGGCGGGGGTCTTTGGAGTTGGTTACATTTGGTGGGGGGGTAAGCATCATGGTGGGTTCTCCCCTGTAAAATTGGTCTGCTTATGGTGGTGAGTGGCCTGGCACATGGTCGGTCTTTCACAAGGTGGAGTCCCTTTAACTTGTTAGCCAGGTGCGGTGCCACTGAGCTGGGGGTAACGACTGGTGGTAAAAGAGTTGGAACTTGGCTAGATCTAATGGTGGGCGCCAGACCATTCCCCCTTTTTGTAGCTCCAAGGACCTCCGCTCAGGATGGGTATTTAAACTGATGGTTTTTCTACAGTTGTTCATGTTGAATATGTTTGTAAATAAACTGGCTGCTGTGGCCAAAATTATCCAACAAGAAGCCTCTGTGTCGTTATTTAGGGTAAGGTGGGTTGGCCATAGAGTCAGGGTTAAAAGGTTTGGGAGGAGTAAACTTTGGGGGAAACTTATGGGTTTAGGGGTAAGGTTATGCACCACACTCTACAATGGAACAGTCAAGTGAATGGGATTCTGGCTAATTCCATCCACACATTACAGAAAAATACCTGCAGCGGGAATTCTGTGATGTCCAAAACCGCTACGTTTTGCAAATCGCAGCATGTCAATTATAATTACAGATACACTGGCAGTTTCTGTATAGGTATCATCAAAGCAGAAAGTCCGCAGAGGAAAACGCTACGGATTTTCTGTGAGAAGTGCTAAAATCCCCTGGCGGGGTGTATTCAGAATCATGGCGCTTCAGAAATGATGGTGTTTCTTTAAAAAAAAAGTCCACCTTTGATTACTTTTAAATAGGTTTGACAAACATATAAGAAGTGCAGGAACAACTTTACAGAAGATCTCTAAGTTTTATCATCATACGTATTTTAGGTCCAGCATTCTGTGCGGAATAATTTCTTGATATTTTTTTATTGTGATAAAAGGC
Organism: Leptodactylus fallax; assembly: GCA_947044405.1. Lineage (NCBI taxonomy): Eukaryota > Metazoa > Chordata > Amphibia > Anura > Leptodactylidae > Leptodactylus > Leptodactylus fallax. The sequence goes on along the minus strand of CAMRHE010000176.1, from coordinate 1,533,292 downwards.
CCCCCAAAGAGACAACCATAGTAAAGATAAGTCCCCACGTTGCAGAGACGCTGCTTTTTTTGTTCCTGAATGGCCTCCATATTTAAATACCCGACATCCGCCATACTATTGCGGTGGATGTTGGGAAGGGGTTAAAAACTGTGAAAAAGAGACTTGTTTCCCATCTGTTTTTCTTAAATCGTTTGCAACGATTTAAGTCCACTTACAACTAAAATAGTCACTAGTGGCATTCTTACGCCACTTATGTCACCCGTGTGTCCATCACATGACCATGGACTGTACATCACATGACCATGGACTGTACATCACATGACTATGGACCGTACATCATTTGACCATGGACCGTACATCATTTGACCATGGACCGTATATCACAGGACCATGGACCGTATATCACTTGACCATGGACCATATATCACATGACCATGGACCGTATATCACATGACCATGGACTGTATATCACATGACCATGAACCGTACATCACATGACCATGGACCGTATATCACATGACCATGGACTGTACATCACATGACCATGGATTGTATATCACATGACCATGTACCTTATATCACAGTACCATGCCGGCTGATTTTTACCCACCGTAAGTAAGCAGAATTAATGACAGAAGCAGAGATCTAGAAAACCGCAAGGAATTCATACAGAAAGTATATTGGAGAATTCTACAACTTTATATTATATAAACAATAACATTTATCTCTTAATATTGGTCTGAAAGTGGCCGACCCCTTGCCCTAATCCTGCCACTTACTTCCTCTTCCTGTTCCTGTATCAGCAATTATTTGACCGCAATGGGTAGAGAATCTTACCCTGTTAAACCCCTTGCGGTCATATAGTTATTGATACAGGCGGGGAAGGCAGCGATCTATGATGTGACACTGTGTCCATATATCAGGACTCAACTACAGCACTTCCTGTGACATATGACTTAGAAGGAAAACACAGGATCTAGGGACATCTTTAGTAAAAAAAAAAAAAAAAATACTTTGATTTTGATTTGTATCTAAGTGATAAAATCAGCGGAGAATAATGTATTACCGCCCGATAAGCACCGTTACTGTGGGCTCCCATGCTGCCGCCAGTGGCAGATCCCGGTAGCCAATATGTTATCTTTTAAAAACATTCTATGCAGGGTATTTGGATCTCTGTATCAGGAAAACAAAGCTCCAACCACTATAAAAAAAAAAAAAAATCTAAAAGGGAAATCAAGCAACACAAAATCAAACCCATCAAATGCAACGTAATTGGCGCGTAATTTCTCATTCTCATCTTTTCTACTGAAACAAAGTGAACAATTGCCACCTCGGACTCAATGTAACATTTTCCTCTGCACTTTAATCTATTAATGACCATCCATCCATTCCTACCCTATCATTTTCCATTATTTATGTTTTTTCTCCTCCATTCACATAAATTGCAGATCGCATCGCAGCCTATAAAGACGAGACCTTGTGTTTGTTTTCCGCCGTAACGTCTATTGACGAGATTTAATCCTGTAAATAAAACCCGGCGCTGCCCAATTAAATATAGAAAAAAGTCAAATTGCCGGCTTCAATCATTAATTATTATAATAAACAGCTCGGTAATAATTATTACCAGTAAACAGGAAAACAAGTCTCGTCACGTCCTCATTCATATACAGCCTTAAATGGCAGTTAATTAAACATCGAAACGTCGCACAAGCCTATATATCTACAAGGTCAGAATAGATAAAAGCACAGAAATATGGAATTAGCCGCTGTATGTTTTATATAGTGTTTGTGCTAAATACGGAGCGGCCAATTTGTAAAGCTCTCACTAAGGTTCATTGTCTAACGAGTGGAGATGGAGAAAAGCTAATTGATGATTGACTGCGAGATTTCTACTTCCTGGCGCAGCTCTTTATGGCCTTAATTGTTTTTCATCTCTGCATTCTCAAAACCATAAGTTAGTTAGATTTTTCAAGAACGGAGCTTGTTTTTTATGGGACGAGGTATATTTTTTAGAAGGACCCTCTTGCAGAACATATAATGTCTTTATTATGGTTTGTTTTCTTTTTGAAATTTTTGTAACCGTTTTATTTAACCTGTTACTTTTCTTTAGTCTCACTAGGGGGCGAGAGCATATAGGCTTTTTATTGCTAATACACTAATCATTTTGCAATACTCTGCCTGGGTCTTAAAGGAGTACAGAGGTGGCAGATCTGGGTAGGTTTGGTAGTTTGGAGGCCCATCAGTCAGTGACCCACCATGGTGTCACAGGGTGACCAATGAGCTATAGTACAAGGACAGTCACTTTTATGAGGACATGACAGTTAGCATTTGTATAGGCATAGTAGGGAAACTAGAGTTGTAGCTTGGCTTTCTTTCACCCGGGGCTATGGATCAGTTCACTACCCCTACATAAAAAGTGGCTCATTGCCCCCCCAGACAACCAGCATGCCCAGGTTGCCACCCTCCACCCCGACTCTTAGTTATGCCCCTGTAGATAACTATGGCTTACACTTATGAGACTGATATCTACATTGGCAAATGAGAACTCTTCAGGTGGGTCACTGTGTCTAGCACAATGGTGGTACTGCTGTCTATTATGGGGGGCATAGTGAAAACACAAAGAGAAGAGATTGGCGAGCCGGTTCATAATGCATTGCGTTAGTTATGAATTTTCTACGAGTTTCAGGTTCAAACAAAATCAAACTTTTTAGGGTTTGCTACCCACAAATTATGGACCCGATGAACAGAAGAGGCGGGAGAATGTCTGAGAATGAACATTGGATGCTGCAATGGAGAGGAGGGTGAAGGTGAATACGAGTGTTTATTTTTCTGCACCTCCCTTGGTCCTGGCAGGAACCTTAGAAATACCCATTTCTATGAAAGAGGTATCACAAAAGGATTAACTGGAAGGGCCAAGGGCTAAATAATGTACATAACAGGGATGCTCTTGACTATGTGTCATGTTCGAATGTGGTAGAAGGAACTTTGGGGGCTTCTGCACCTCCTACAGCTACGACCCTGGGTATTCCCATAGGATATGCCATAAATGTCTAGTTTTGAGTGATCCAACCTTCAGGATTTTGACCTTTTAGGAGATTGGGAGTGCAGTTGATACTCAGTGCTTGAATACAAATGGAAAGAGGCAAGGAAGACCTCAGCACACAGGCATCATGTTCTATGGGAGTTACAAAAGAATATGTTACTGAGAACTATGGATGAAATTATAAAGTGTGTCTGCTTTCACCGAGAACTGAAATTATTGGAATTTACCATTTTAAATCCAATGCTACCCAATCCATTTGCTCAAGGAACAGAATCAAGTTGTGCATAAAAGTGTTGGAGTTCACCTGAATTCACTTTCGAGCTGTCAGCCATCTGATCTGGGTCAGATTTATTATGTAGAAAACTCTTTCATATATTAATAAGAACTCAGTTATACACTTATTGTTCTATGAATTAATTACATGACAAGCAGTCTTACCTTTTCTGCACCTATTAAACTTCAATGAGAGCTCTTTCCACAATCAATGGATATTTAATAAGAGCGCTCATAACAGAAAAGATTTGATTAAATATAAACGAAGTACTTAAAGAACTCGCCTTGTTACAAAGTAGCCACAAAGTAATTCACGGCAAAAACTTACAAGTGTTGTCGGCAAAAACTGGAACATTTTTGAAATGCCAAAAAATTACGTGCACTCGGAGTTTACCATCAATTTTAGCATTAAAACTTCCTGTCAAATCCTGATACAACTACGAACTACTGAGGCATAGACCTGGCACCAGGGTGTTATCAGCAGGTGCTCTAAGTTGTGGGTTTTTCTAGCACCTCCCATCAGTACAAGATCAAATTGAGATCTGAGGAGTTTGAAGGCCAAATCAACATCTTGAAATCCCTCATGCTCATCAAACCATGTTAGAAGTTCTTATCAGTGTGACAAGGCGCATTGTGCAGTTGAAAGAGGTCACAGCCATTAGGAAATATCGCTGCCAAAAAGGGATATACTTGGTCTGCAACAGTGTTTAGAGTCAGTAAGTGGTTTGTGTCAAAATAACATTCACACGGTTACCCTTTTACTCCTCAATCAGGGGCGTAACTTGAGGGAGTGCAGTCGCACCGGGGCCCAGCAGCCTTAGGGGGCCCATAAGCACTGGCATCAGTATTGAGATTGCAGCTTCCATCTGGCCCATAAACCAAGGAGACCCACAGATTACCCTAACCACACTAAGGTTGATTAAACTCCTTAGCAGCCGTAACCATCACTATCAAGAATAAGCTGTAGGGATGAGGTAGGGGGCCCCGGACAAGAGACTGCACCGGGGCCCACAAGACTTTAGTTGCGCCATTGTTTAGAACTTGTACCTTTCAGGCTCCAGATCTCACCATCCACTACAGCTTGGAACGTGAGACTCCCATCATGTTATAGACAATCCTCTTGGCTATCGCATACATAGATTTGACTTGTAACTATTTAGCATATGATCAGTTCTGCAGATTGTTGTCATGTAACTGCATTGTTACTGTTTTGCTCCTAAAAATCTAAATTTTAATTATTTTATTAGTATTTTGAAAATCCACCTTTGGCTTTCACCACAGCCTGAATCCTTCTGGGCATGCTCTCGATTACATTCAAGCATGTCTCGACCGAAATCTGATCCCAGGTCTGTTCTACACGTTCCCAATGTTGGTGCATACTGGTCGACTCACTTGGGTACTAATACAACTTTTTCTTCAACACTTCCTACAAGTGTTGGATTGGGTTGAGGTCTGGGGACTGTGGGGGCCAATCCAGTCGCACCGGGGCCCAGAAGCCTTAGGGGGCCCATAAGCACTGGCATCAGTATTGAGATTGCAGCTTCCATCTGGCCCATAAGCTAAGGAGACTCACAGATTACCCTAACCACACTAAGGTTGATTAAACTCCTTAGCAGCCGTAACCATCACTGTCAAGAATAAGCTGTAGGGATCAGGTAGGGGGCCCTGGACAAGAGACTGCACCGGGGCCCACAAGACTTTTGACGCTGCTGCCTGGTGGTTTTCTTTCCATGCAGCATCTATAGTATCTGTACCCTATGTATTATTATTTATCTGCTTTCAAGCCCTATACTCTGTTTTGGAGTCTGAAAGTCAAAGGTTCAAAACACTGCGAACCTTTCGCTCATCCGTGTACATAAATGCTGGGAACCAAGGTGTCCCAGCAGAACATTGTCCAGTGCATTACACTGACTCCACCAGCTTGTCCTTTTCCCTAGTGGATCCAGGTGCCATCTCTTCCCCTGTTAAGCAACTCACATGATACTGATGTAACTGTGATTCATCATACAGACCACCGTCTTCCATTGCTTCATGGTCCAGTTTGGATACACACCCATGGTAAGTGCTGCTGGAGTGGACAAGAGTCAGCCTGGTTTATAGCTACGCAGCGTCTTGTTCAGCAAGCTGCAATACACTGTGTGTTGTAACATCATTCTGTTACAGCCAGCATTAACTTGTACTATAGTATGTCTTCTGCTAAGAACCGGAACCTCTGCAGCGATGACTTACCCAACCACACACAGATGACCACTGAGGCCAGTAATAGACTGCAGCAGCGATGTGGGGGGTCGAGACATGCCATTGCTGAAGTATCAGAACAGAAGACCAGCGCTAGACACTAAGGGAGCTGCAATTGTGACAATGAAGCCAAGGGCAAGTCAATGTGTCTTTAACCCTTTACCTACCCTCCCTTTCACTTCTGGGCCAGAAAGCCCCTTTAAGCACCTTCTTAAATACAGTAATATTAACGTTGCTAAAAATAAAAAAATAACTATTTTGTGATTTTTTTTTTTTTTTTTTTTTTTTTTTATATTGAACTTTAATAAAGTATGGAAGTAATAACATTCTGATGAATTAATTAGAACCAAAGGGGCTTCAAAGTGGGGGAAAGGCACTTAACATTATTGAAGAAGCTGAAACTCATAGCGAGTGGATTAATGTAATACGCTTTGATTTTCATTATATCCGTGCATATTTGGGCGCACTACTAGCCCTATTTTCATCACAGAAGAGATATTCATTTCTTTACTGTGATACACACTGAATGGGCACTTTTTTACAGACACCCACTTTTTGGACTTCTTTGGGCTTTCAGAGCTGCAGCAATTTGTTGTGGAATAAGATAACAAGACAAGACAGAACATTATTAATCCCAAAAGATATACAGGTAACACCCCATGTATCAGAGTACCCAGGGACCCATGCATGCTAAGGAATGATGAGTTGTGCATTCGGACATGTGTTGTATACAGCTCCGAATTGCTTTAGTACAAGCCTCCCGTTCCTCAGAATGATTGGTGACGTCCTCCTCTGAACCCTTTCTCTGATATGATGTTTACTTCTTCAGGATCTCATGTTATCTGAATGTTTTTCATTGATCGCACCATTCTCTTAGGCTTGGCCATAATGACCATTGTTACATTTGGAGGAAAAAGGGAGAAGCTGGTAAGAGAAGACCATCCCAACTGTGACACCCGGGGGTGGCAGAGTCATGTTGTGGGGTTGTTTTGCTACAGGAGGGACTGGGGCACATCACAAAATAGATGGCATCCCGAGGAAAGAACATTATGTGGCAATACTGAAGCAACTCAAGACATCAGCCAGGAAGTTAAAGCTTGGGGGCGCAAATAGGCCTTCCAAATGGACAATGACCCGAAGCAAACTGTCGAACTGGTTACAGAGTGGCTTCAGGGTAACAAAGTCAATGTTTTGGAGTGGCCATCACAAAGCCCTGATCTCAATCCTATAGAAAATTTATGGGCAAAGCTGAAAAGGCAGGTGCGAGCAAGGCGGCCTCCAAACATGGCTCAGTGACACCAGTTCTGTCAGGAGGAATGGGCCCAAATTCTTACCAACTATTGTGAGAAGCTTCTGGAAGGAGTTCCAAAACGTGTGACCCAAGTCATACAGTGTAAGGGCAATGGGACCAAATACTAATGAAATGTACTGTGTGGAAACTTTTGACTTTGCAGAAAGTAATAAAATGCCTTAAAAAATTCTCTCTTTCTCTTATTATTCTAACATTTAAATATAAATAATTTTGGTAATTTTTCCTAATTGACCTAAAACAGGAAAGGTTTATTCTGATTTCATGTCAGATAGTGAGAAAAACATCCATATGTGTCTTTTTATATAGTGTATGGAAACTTCTGATTTCAACTGTATACAGTATGTATAGCTATTATATATCTAACTACATATGTATATAACTATATATTATATAAATCTATACATATATATATATTGCTGTGATTGCATTGACCTGCCGAATATAGGATATATATAATTTGTACCACATGGTGAGCACTGTACAGATTTAGTTCAGGTTTCAGGTTCATCACGTGACCATGGACTGTACATCACATGACCTATAGACCGTACATCACATGACCTATAGACCGTACATCACGTGACCATGGACTGTACATCACATGACTATAGACCGTACATCACGTGACCATGGACTGTACATCACGTGACCATGGACTGTACATCACGTGACCATGGACTGTACATCACGTGACCATGGACCGTACATCACGTGACCATGGACCGTACATCACGTGACCATGGACCGTACATCACGTGACCATGGACTGTACATCACGTGACTATAGACTGTACATCACGTGACTATAGACCGTACATCACGTGACCATGGACTGTACTGTATATCACGTGACCATGGACATGATTTTTACTCACTGGAAGAAAGCAGAATGAATGACAGCAATCAGAGATCTAGAAAACTGTAAGGAATTGATACAGAAAGTATTTTGGAAAATTGTATAACTATTCATTCCACAGACAATAACATTTACTTGCTGAAACTGGACAACCCCTTTAAGTGGTTAAAAATGATCTGTACATAATATATGTTGGAACTGGATATCCGGTCTTTATAAGGGAGTGCTCTTCTCATAGGGTTGGTCTTTTGGGGAAGTCTCACTGTTATAAAGGAATAAAATAGAAAATGGATTAACCCTTTAATCTGCCATTGGATCAGATAATTTACAGGGACGTCCATTATTTGTTTGATTAGCCAGCATATTACACTTTGCGGTCTTGCGAGAGTCACAAGTCCGCCATAAACCCTTTGAACTTTCCTGTGTTATTTCAACCCACTATGTCAACTCTGACTTCACCAGACAAACACAAAGCCTCTGAAGGGAAAGCATTTAGCAGATTAAATGACATGGAATTACAGAGAAGGAGCCACATGAAGGAAATAATTAGTATCTTTTTTTTTTTTTTTTTTTTATAAAGCAGGATGAATATTTTTAATCCTTTATCTGTGGTGGATGATTTAATTAGGTGCTCACTTCTCATTTAACCGCACGCACATTATGCAAATAGGTCAGCAAAACTCAAACAGGCATGGGATTAAGTCAGGTTATTCCCACCACGAACCGGGTCAGCTGTGCGAGAGGGGGGTGCGGAGAACGGCAGCAGGGGGACCTGGATAAAAGGGAACGGGGAGGGGGACACAAATATCATCATCTGTCTAAACTGTTTATTATAAAGCAAGCATGGCTGGATCTAGATAAGAACCTGTGAAAAGATATTTTGTTACAGCTTGTCATTTATGGAGGAAACACTAAAGAAATATTTGGATATCAGGAAAATGGTGCCAAAGACTCTCCTGTTTTCCATGGGCTTATTTCATGACTTGGCTTTTTATTTAATTTTCATGAAGAGTCCAAATACTTTGGAGCTAAAGATTGATTTATATTGGCACGCGTTACAGGAAAATATCACATCAACAATCCTGCCATGACCGAACACAATGTATACTCAATGTATATTATTGGGCAGCACGGTGGCTCAGTGGTTAGCCAGAGGAAAAGTCTGCGAAAATACAATGAAAAATGCTGCGGAAAAAAAACGCGATGTGTTTCCACCTTGGATTTTCCCACGGCGTTTTTTTTTTTACTGCGTCTCGCTACATGGGGTCTTAGCCTTAAGAGGTTTCCTGGATAAATGATTGATGACCTATCCTGAGGATAAGTCTTCAATGAAAGATCATCAGGTGTCTAACACCCAGGCCCCCCAGCCGATCAGCTGTTCCGATGAGTGCTGTAGCTTCTTCAGTACTTATCAAGCACTGTGCCGTACATTTGTATAGCTTCTTCGCTTGGTATTGCAACTCAGCCCATTCACTTGAATGGGACTGAGCTTCGAACATGCCATGTGACTGATGATGTTGGATTTCCTGTGAAGCGGAAGCGGTGCTCAGGGAGTGCATCTGTCACTTCAAACAGCTGTTCTGTGGGGATCCCAGGTGTTGGAACCCCATAGATGTTCAATTGATGTCTTACCTACGAATAGGTCATCAATGAAGAGATATCGATGCTGTTAGTTTTGGCACTGACATCCCTGTACTGTCAGAGGGGCAGTGAGGAACACCCCCCCGACAGTACAAGACTATACAGGGTGAGCCGTAAGTATGGATACACCCAGATACCATTGAATCCAAAATGGCGGTTTTGCAGATGGCCGCCATGGGCGTCATCCGGCCTCAAATGTTTTTCCCCCTCCCATGTACTAATATGCCACAAACGGTAAGGTGATATCAGCAACCACGTCCATTTTATCTGGGTGTATCCATACTTATAGCCCAGCCGGGTGTATCCATACTTATAGCCCAGCCGGGTGTATCCATACTTATGGCCCACCCGTGTAGAAGTATAGCCCCCCTGTCAGGGGGGGGTGTTTGATAAGTTTGGAGTATTCTTTCACTGTCTAGTCTAAGTTTACATCTCCTATTAGCTGGCTTAAAAGTTTTTGACACGCCACACCCCTTTCTCACAAGGTCACACCTCTTTTTTGTTCAAGTTGTAAAAGGGTCAAAAAAGCATCTAAGACACATAAATGTGGCACACACATTGCTGGACAGTTTTTTTTGTGCAAATTACAGCAGCATTCTGGAGCATTTTGCTTAATAAATCTCCCTTATGTTTTTTATAAGTCAAGTCAGGGAGACAGTACTATCTGTGCCTACTTCATTTACAGGCCAAAATCTGGTAGTAGTCTGAGTCTTTTGTTATTACTGGAAGGTAATACTATCTGCGCCTATATCATTTACATGCAGAGAAGAATATCTATCTAATTTACAGACATGGGAGTGACACTATCTGTGCCTACATCATTCACACAAATGGACAGAAAGTGGTACTATCTGTGCCTTTGTGATTTACAAGTAACAACAGGCAAGCAGTATGTCCTTCCTGACCTGTCCTCTTCACTAGAACTGTGCAGTTATGTATATCACAGTTTAAGCAGATTTTCTAAAAACAACTTGATCTTGTGATCACCATCGTATTTTTGTGACCCCCAGTGGGGGGGGGGGAGTCAGTCTTTTTCAAGGCTTTTCTTAGCATGTTATGATATTGTGTTGATTTTGAATTGGTTTGATGAGAAATGGGGAGCAATAATATATGTATCTATATGTACATTATTTTCAGAAAGAGATAGTAAGGCAGTAATATCTGTGCCTATACAATTTTCAAAGAGATAGAAGTAGATAGTAATAGTTTTTGACACAGATTTGATGCATTTTACAGTAAGGTTGTAACATTTATCCTTAAACAATTTACATAAAGACAGGAAGTCAGTATTACCTGTACTCATGCTTTTATAAGAAGAGACATGGAGAAGGTACTATCTGTGCCTATATGGTTTACAAGGTATCTTCTTTCCAGAAGTATTATTTGTATCAATTTTCAAACATTGTGGCAAATGTAATTTTTGAGTGTGACAAAATATGGAGATAGTCTCCACTAAAGCTAATAAATTGATACCAGCATTAGCTTTATTTCCACTTCAGCTATGTCTTAATATTCCCGAAAAAATATGTAAAATGTAAATAAATTAGTTTAGTATTCTAGTAATAAAACTGATATGATCTTAAGTTACAAAATTCAATTTTAATTTTTACTAAGAGTCAAACATTTTCAAATCTACCTGAATGATGTTGCGCTATGGAAGTTATCCCCGAACTTATCTTATTACTCTGTAAAACCTCCACTTTTATTGCTCACTCATGCAAATGACACTAAAACCGTCACAGTTCCCCTGAAGCAATGTGCTGCAGTTTGGAAACAGAGAAGGATACTCAACCTGACACATCTAGCATTCATTTACTGTAATGAGGGAGAGCTGAGGAGATTGGCGCAAAACTTCAGAAATCGTGAATTAAATATTTATCTCTAAGCAACATAGGTTTGTCTGCTCCTATACATGGCCGCATATAGTAGGACGATCGTCATAGTTCATTCATGTTTTCTAGGCGGCTTAAGAATCAGTTTAACAAAAATTTGTAACTTTATGTCGAAATAATTTAAGCAAAGCGGATATACAACTTTCAGAGGCCTTAAAGGAACACTCCGGTTATTTGATGCTCGTGTCTCTTATAGAGTATCGCCAAGTACTCAGGTGCAGAGAGCTCCAAACCTCCTCAGGCATCAACATGAGCACAACAAGTATGCGTAGATTTCCATGGCCAAGCACAATGCCAAGCTTCAGATAAAGTGGTGTAAAGCACAATGCCAAGTGTCGAATAGAGTGGTGTAAAGCACAATGCCGCCACTGGGCTCTGGCGCAATGGAAACGTATTCAGTGGAATGATGAATCACACTTCTCTATCGGGAAGTTGATGGCCAACAAGGTTGGTGAATGGTAGGAGAAAGTTACCTGACCATATTGTACCAACTGTAAAGTATGGTAGAGGAAGGGTAATGGGGTTGATTTTCAAGGGTTAATGGGGTTGATTTTCAAGGGTTGTCCTAAGTCCTAGGTTGTCCTAGTTTCAATTAAGGGAAATCCTAATTCTTTAGCATATCAATACATTTGGGACAATTGTATGCTTCCCTCTTCTATTCCACCATGACTGTGCCCCAGTGCACAAAACAAGGTCCATATACAGACCTGGACAAAATTGTTGGTCCCCCTTGTTTAATGAAAGAAAAACCCACAATGGTCACAGAAATAACTTGAATCTGACAAAAGTAATTTGCCAAACTACATGTTGACAAGCCACAAAGCTTCTGGGAGAATGTCCTATGGACAGATGAGATAAAAATCAAAATTTTTGGCAAAGCACATCAGCTCTATGTTCACAGATGGAAAAATGAAGCCTTTCTTGAAAAGAACACTGTCCCTACTGTGAGACATGGAGGAGGCTCTGTTATGTTCTGGGGCTGCTTTGCTGCATCTGGCACAGGGTGTCTTGAATCTGTGCAGGGTACAATGAAATCTCAAGACTATCAAGGGATTCTAGAGAGAAATGTGCTGCCCAGTGTCAGAAAGCTTGGTCTCAGTCGCAGGTCATGGGTCTTGCAACAGGATAATGACCCAAAACACACAGCTAAAAACCCCCAAGAATGGCTAAGAGGAAAACATTGGACTATTCTGAAGTGGCCTTCTATGAGCCCTGACCTAAATCCTATTGAGCATCTTTGGAAGGAGCTGAAACATGTCGTCTGGAAAAGGCACCCTTCACACCCGAGACAACTAGAGCAGTTTGCTCATGAGGAGTGGCCAAAATCCCTGCTGAGAGGTGCAGAAGTCTCATTGACAGTTACAGGAATCGTCTGATTGCAGGGATTGCCTCAAAAGGTTGTGCAACTAAATATTAAGGTAAGGGAACCCTCATTTCTGTCCAGGCCTGTTTCATGTTGAAGCCTGGTTGGAAAGCAATGTCTGACTTTCATTTGTTCATTTTCATAGAATTTTTATATATTATTACTTTTGTCAGATTCAAGTTATTTCTGTGACCATTGTGGGGTTTTCTTCCATTAAACGAGGGGTACCAACACTTTTGTCCACGTGTGTAGGTATGGTTGGGTCAGTTTGATGTGAAAGAAATTGACCTCAAGTCTATCAAAAAGGTTTGGCATGAACTTGAATGGAGTTTGTGAACCAGGTCCTCTCGTGCCTGACCTCACAAATGGTCTTCTCGATGAATGGCCAACAATTCCAAGAATCACACTCTAAAATCTTATAGAAAACCTTCCCCGAAGAGTAGAAGCTGTTTTAGCTGCAAAGGGAGACCAACTCCATATTAACGCCCATGGATTTAGAATGGGATGTCATAAAAGCTCCTGTAGGTGTAATTTGTAGATGTCCCAAAAATTTTTTCCATATAGTTCAGCTGAAGCTATCAAAGTTTATGGCTTCAGAGCTATACCTGTAAATGTTGATAGATGCCCTACCAAACACTCGGCATAATGAACCTTTGGAACTCCTCTAAACTCTGTGATAACAATTGACTTGTTCTGTATAATAATGGTCCAGCGTAAATTATTGATAAAATAAAAAATATTGGCAATATTACTAAAAAAAAATGCTAAAAATCTGCAGTTCTCTATGAAGCAGATGAATTATCTTACAAATAATGTTTCACCAACAACTTTGCTTCGTGTTCTGACCCTTCGCTTTGGGTCAGTAATCATGTATAGCATCGAGGTATTGCTTGTCTCCCAGGGCAGTCGAGGCACCGATGTGGAGACTGTTGGTCACAGCTGTCTGGCCAGCTCACGTGTTTACTAGATTAGAAGGGAACACAAAGAGTAGTAGAGATGGGTGGCCACATACTACCTCCAAGGCTGCCACCTGTCTTTATTCAAGCTGCATAAAGCATTATAGTCTTATCAGGGACACATCTGCTGTCACCTTCATGATAAATGTACCTTTTCACCTTCTGCTCGGAACATAACCTCATGTTCACATGGAATGTGCATTAAGATCAGGACAGTTTCTGAAAGTAGAGATTTGTGAACTAGGTTACAATTCTTAAAGAGACCAGTTTGAGGTTTGAAGACATTTAATCATTTAGAAATGTGAAGAATGTTCTATATTATTTAATCTGTAGTAAAATACTGTAAAGCGCTGCGGAATAGGAGGGCGCTATATAAGTAAGCAAAATAAATAATAATAATATTACTGTCCGACATCTAGCCAGAATGTATAGCCAACATTAACTGATACTATGTTGCGTTCTGCACTGTTGATATTTATTATAGGCACCTCTGTAAGTACAATGAGGTTACCATACAGTATAATATGGACATACTAATAGGGAATGTAGATTGTGAGCCCTATATGGGACTGACAATGTCTGTAAGCGCTGCGGAATATGATGGCACTATACAGTACAAGTAAGCATAATAAATAAAATAAAGAAATAAAATAGTATGTAAGTAGCTTCATGTCTTAACTACACTTAACATAAGTTACCTGATCTGAAAGGGGCAGATATTTTTTTTATTTATTTTTTTTACAGGGAGCTCATAATGGGTTAGAAAATAAAAGTAGCAAAACTCAGCAATCTCCCGCCTCAGACAGTGAATGGTTATAGGGGTTGTCCAGCCCAACATGATAGGTTATCCGTATGTGATGTGTTGGGGTCTGACACCCGGACCCCACACAGATCATTTCTTTTAGCATCCTCTGGGTGTCGGAAGTTGCTAGTGAATGGGCGACACATGCAGTGCAACTCCTATACAAGCAATAGGAGCAATGGTGTGTGCAGTTCACCAGAACCACCACTATGCTATAGATGGGGCTGCTGCACCTCTCCTGTTACTTACTCATTTTCTGGCTGCTAGAACAGATGATCTGTACAGGGTGCGGGTGTCGCACCCCAGCAGACCACATACTGATGACTTATCCTGGGGATTGGTCATCAGTATGAAAATTCAATTTGGGGACGGGCAACCCCTTTAACCAATTACTGTCTGAATTCATAAGCAGAATGAAGAGGCACCAAGAAGTACAGACCAGTTAAAGACCCAGACAGCATCAGAATGGAAGTGACTGTTTATTGGTGACTATAGATTCTTGTATTCCTTGTAACCCATTCTGAGCTATTGGTAACAACAATTCATTTTACTATTTCCCTATGTCAACTAAGTGTTTCAGCATTGCCAACCGACAACCTTAAAGGAAATTTCCAGAGTTCTAACAACGTGATTGTTTTCCATCAAAAACAGCGCCGTACCCGTGTACAGGTTTTTGTATGGTATTGCAAGTCAATGCCATTCACGCCAACAGAGCTAAACAGAAATATCACAGGCAACCCATGGACAGGTATGAGCAAAACTCATGTACAAATATTTCCTTCCATAGCTTTCCTCTTGGCTAGACATATATAGATATGTGTGTCATGAAGATGACCAGCTTTTCAAGACAACATGATTTTGTGATATTGTGCCACAAAGTGATATACTACTTGTTTCTATGTGTGGCCACCTAGTGAATATGTTGTGAATTGCAGCCTGTCAAAGAGTTCATTAACCTCATTAGAATCCTTAATGATGAGTAAATGTGTCTATCTATTTATCTATCTATCTATCTATCTAGCTCATATCTATCTATCTATCTATCTCCTATCTATCTATCTATCTATCTATCTATCTACATATCTATCTCTTCCAGCTCATATCTATCTATCTATCTCATATCTATCTATTTATCTATCTATCTCATATCTATCCTATTTATCTATCTATCTCATATCTATCTATCTATCTCATATATATCCTATTTATCTATCTATCTATCTATCTATCTATCTCATTATCTATCTATCTCATATCTATCTATCTATTTATCTATCTATCTATCTCATATCTATCCTATTTATCTATCTATCTCATATTTATCTATCTCATATCTATCTATCTATCTCATATCTATCTATCTCATATCTATCTATCTCCTATCTATCTATCTCCTATCTATCTATCTATCTATCTATCTATCTCCATATCGATCTATCTCATATCTATCTATCTATCTCATCATCTATCTATCTATCTATACTATTTATCTATCTATCTCATATCTATCTATCTATCTATCTATATCTATTTATCTATCTATCTCCTATCTATCTCATATCTATCTATCCTTCTATTTGCCTATTATTGGCCTATATTTCTTTAATTCAGAATTGATTTAATATTCAGCTAAGTCTGTCTACCATGACAAAGTCTCTATAATAATATTTTACTTCTTTCTTAGAACAATTTTAAAAATTAAACATTTTTCTCATCGGGGATAATAAATGAGTAAAACAAAGCATGGCTACACTCAAATGCACATAGTTATTATATGTAAATACACATCAAATTTACATTTAAAATCAGAAATTTATGATATTTTTGTGTGTAATCATTGTTTATTTTACACCCATGTTAATGTATCAATATATCGCTTTATTATTGAAAGCATTTATACCATTCTCCTTATGGTTTCTCCACAGTCCTACAGCTTTCCACAGTCTATAATATACTCCCTGCAGATCTTATGGTCTATAAAAATTTTTATGAGGACCAAAATATTCAGAATCCATTAAATTGTATGCAGAAAGCTCCGGGGGTATAATTCCCTGAACATTTGCCTGATGTGTCATGAAATGTCCTGCTGTTACATCAAATATGCTGCACAATTAATATCAATGTGTTGGTAACAAGTCCACCATTGTTGGATACGCACACAAGAAAGCCGTGATAGATGTTGGATGGGTTGGAAGGCAAGAAATTAAAGTAATAGAGGAATATAGTACCCAGAAAAAAATAAAAATTATGGTTATTGAGTTTAGAAAAAACACAATCGAAGGGTGGCCTAATAACCATGAATAAATATCTCTTCACTTTCAAGTTTTTTTGTACATGTGGTTTTGCAAACTTTAACAATTTTTCTTTGGGTTATTAAAAAAAAAAAATAGATATTTTAAATAAATAATTTTTGCATTTTTTTCAGTGATAAATAGGACTTTATTTTCAGGTTGTTTTTATTTTTTCACGTTTTTTCTTTAGTTTAATATCCAAAAAAGGAGGGAAAATGTCTGTTTTTCACCTTTTTCATGTGATTTTTTTTAATAGCACAAAGTGCTTTTTTTTAAAAAAAAAATAATTTCCCCCCCTTTCGTATGGTAATTTTTATATAGGTGACAATTATTGTTGTGTCACCATGAACTTGTGACATGGGCGTGGTACTAGAGGGTTTTTTCCACTTTATTTCCATTCTATTTATTTATTTTTTTACACATTGTGCCCCCGCCCTATAAGATCATAATAGACCTTTGAAGGGTGAGAAGGGCGTTTTATTTTTTTTTTTTTGGCAGATTTCTCCTGTAACCAAACCTAATATATAAGCCCCAGTTACCGGAGAAATGCAGACTTCTATCATGTAAGCCCGATTCATATCTGCGTTCGGGTTTCCATTCGGGAAGTCCGCTTGGCGACCCCCCTGAAAGGAAACCTATACGCATCAAAAAGCGGTTTACCTGGGAAACCTGCAGACCCCATAGACTATAATGGGGTCCATGTGGTTTCCACGGACCCCATTATTTCCTCTCCGCTCGGTTTTCGCAAAAAGCAAGCGGAGAGGAAAGTGCTGCATGCACTACTTTCTTCTCCTACTTTGCTTCGTGCAGGAAACCACACGGACCCCATTATAGTCTATGGGGTCCATGGGTTTCCCAGGTAAACTGCTTTTTGATGCGTATAGGTTTCCATTCGGGGGGTCCCCAAGTGGACTTCCCGAATGGAAACCCGAACGCAGATGTGAACCGGGCCTAAGTGAAGAGCTAATATGGGTCATCATGCCGGCTCCCATAGTGGTATACCCCACGCTCATTGAGTGTTGTGTACACAGCGATTGGAAAAGCTGGGGCGGTAATAAACCAGATCTGTCTTCCCTATTGGAGGTTTGGCTGTAGCTGCCCAATTCCCAATATATATATGTCCTTGTAGTGTTAAGAGTGGACCACCCAGTTATATAAAGTCAGTGGGTGGTGTGAAAGTAGTGAAAGAGCTCAGAAGTGACATAAGATATCTTTCTTGAGTGTTACAATATTACAAGTCATAGATTCTATATTTACAGAGATTGTTCCAGGGATTTATTTTGACTGACAAACTTGAAGTCAGTCGGTATTTTTTCGATATAATGTGTAAAATTGCCTTTTACCGTCCACGAGTTTCTTTGCCTTCTTCTGGATAATCACTGCAGGATAATAGGCTGAAGTGGATGGACATATTGTACAGCCTTAGAAACCATGTCAAGGTGTCAAGAAACCATTATATTCTTACAAGTAGTTCTTTTTTCCCACTGCCCATTTCTCTTTGGTTAATTTTAAATAACCCAAAATACCTGCTACATATTTGGTTTGCCCTAGTGGAGAATAACGAGAATATTCTCATTACCGAAGGAATTTAGTACATGCTTTGGATTATTGTATTAGTACTGTGTTAGCAAACACATCCTAGTAATTGATGGGATAGGTTATGGGAAAATAAATCTGATTCAGAGTAAAATCTATACATGCAAACTCAGCCTCAGGCCATGGGACTGGAAACAGAGATTGGCTGGTGGATGATTGAATGGCATCATTGGAGAAAATAGCATTAAAATGGGGGAAATAGAATTAAAATGAGTAATCGTTACTTATGGTGCTCTATAAATTGGTCCTAGTGCAAAATGTATAACAGCCCCTACCTACCCCGTACCATATAGGTTACTTGTATCTTATGTAGTAGTCATGTCCTTGGATACTGGAGACAACTGCTCATGGTGGCTTTACACATTGAAGTAATGTCACCAGACCTATGATCTACTGTGTATAGGTCATCCTGACTCTCCTGCAATGGATGATGTCAGTAATATGAAGAATTGGACATGGTGAAATTTAGTGCCTGATCCTTTTATCCTCAGTGACGATAAGTCATTTCCAAGAGACTGGCAGTTACTTTCTCCCTTCTCTGTATGAGGAACACATGCATGTGCACACGTAAGCACATTTATGGGGAAGTCAAAAGAAATAGCTACATCTGTTGAAAGTGTATGACCAACTTTAAGGGGTTGTCCAGTATCCGAAAAATATTGAGACGTAGGTTATTGTTTGTGTAATGAAAAGTTGTACAATATTCCAATATACTTTCTGTATCAATTCCTCATGGTTTTCTAGATCTCTTGTTGCTGTCATTCATTCTGTTTACTTCTAGTGGATAAAAATCAGTCCATGGTCATGTGATATAAAGTCCATAGTCATGTGATATACAGTCCTTGGTCATGTGATATACAGTCCTTGGTCATGTGATATACAGTCCATGGTCATGTGATGTATGATCCATGGTCATGTGATGTACGGTCCATGATCATGTGATTTATGGTCCATGGTCATGAGATGTATGGTCCATGGTCATGTGATATATAGTCCATGGTTATGTGATATACAGTCCATAGTCATGTGATATACAGTCCATGGTCATGTGATATCGCCATGGCGGACGCCATCCATGGTCATGTGATGTACAGTCCATGGTCATGTGATGTACAGTCCATGGTCATGTGATGTACGGTCCATGGTCATGTGATTTATGGTCCATGGTCATGAGATGTACAGTCCATGGTCATGTGATGTACAGTCCATGGTCATGTGATATATAGTCCATGGTCATGCGATATATGGTCTATGCTCATGTGATGTACACACAGGGGCACAACCTATTATTCACAACACAGTAATTAGACATCTGCCTTGTAACGAGCTGTGCACCTGAGATCACATGACCATGGACTGTACATCACATGATCATGAACTGTGTATCACATGACCATGGATTGATTGTTATCCACTACATTCAAGCAAAGATTGACAGCAAGCAGAGATCTAGAACAAACAATAACATTTGTCTCTCAATATTTGGCTGAAATTGGACAACCCCTTCAAGCCTGTAAAACTTGGTGAAAATCTTGACTAAAAAAGTCTCATACTGTATAGGAAAAGTATGTATTCACTATAGATGTGTGAACCTTGCAAGACTCATTTTGCGAATGTTCGTGAGGTTTGTCTGGCCGCTTAGATTCAGACTGAGCTTGTCTGCCATTATTATTCTGTAGGGTCTCTTCAGACCTCAGAGTATAGAAAGTGGAGGCTCAGGAGAGGTCCTGGCCCCATTGCAGCATCTGGCGCTCCCTTGGGGTCTCTTCTTTAGTCATCTCCCAGCCTCTTCTGGCCTCCTGGGTGATTTAACGGCTCCAGGGGACCATTAAGGTCTGTAATTTTGGCCTCAGTGGTCACTTAAGGTGATCCAACTTCATGGCATTTTAATACAAGTGTCATGGTGTTGGCGCGCCCTACGTGATGTCTGACACCTATGATTTGCCTGTAACATCACTCTGGAGGCTGGAGGATAACCAAAGAGGACTGCAAGGCAGTGTTTATTATGTGTCCGCAGTTCCCTTGGGACTCCAAAGAGACCCCAGAGCATAGTATTGATTTGTAGGTGGCGAACGCCAAAAATTTCAGGTTCGGTCAAACCCACAATTTTGGGGAAATTCGTAATAATTCCCATTTGTTACAAACCTGTTTCCTCATTCCTACTATTAACCTGGATTATGTAAAGATTTGATTGTTTCATGGATTTTCACATTTCTTGCACACTCCGCTTCATAGTAGTGAAATTTTCACTAAGTGATCCATCTGGTCCATGTATTCTGACCAACATCTTGCCTGTCTAAATCACAGCATGTCATTAAGGGCTATCAAGCCAAAATGGTCTGGTACGGAAATTGCTGAAGAGAGAGGAGAGGCAACAGAAGTGTTGAATGGAGATATTTTTATATGCTCATCTAACAGCTATCACATTGTAATTCAAGGACAAAAGGCTTCTCTGTACAATGTAAAACTGCTATATTGTGCCTTAAATACAAGCACAATACATATGCACGCGTTCACTGCAGGGTAGAAACTCACTCATGAATGAGAAATGTGCCGCAATGAAAAAACTGTAGAGCTTATCATCAACCTAGCAGAACATTTCCAGCTTCCTGCCACGTAAGATACACTCCTGCAAGTCCGATATCCCTCTGTGTAGGAACATTCATCTACACGACTAAGAAAACAGCCTTGTAGAAATCTTTAGTTTAGGTAAACCACAATACAAAGTCACTAAAGTGTTTCTATTTGAGGATGATATCAGTTAACCCTGAAATAGGTGGAAATTGCTCCATTAGATCATAGAAACATCATGGTGGGAGCGATTCTTCCATCTGCAGCCCACCATGAGCTAGAGAATAATAAGAACTGCAAACACTTTCGTGGGTCGGAGCAAATTGCATGGCCGTGTATCGTATGATCAACCATTCGACTGAATGGGAGACGTGTAATACTACATCTACCCAGTATTGTCTGCGGCAAGGAAAAGGAGTGGCTGACCAGAGCTTGACCGGATAATCGCCAGCTTCATTCTTAGAAGAGATTGTCTGGTGGGCCTCCAGCTCTATAGTGCCTTCCCCACCATTACAGTCTTTCTTCGCACATCTTTCTGTAACCAGATATTACTGCAGCATCTTATCCTTTGCTTCATGGATAGCAGCCCCTTTTAGGACATTGTCATCTCCATAGTCTGAGTGCTGGTCTGTTACTTGAAAGAGGCAACCAAAAGAAGATTCTGTTATTAGCTATTGGGCTCTATCCACAAAGGTCAGTCTTTGTTATGGCCAGATTGAAGAAGCACTCAGTGTAGTTTGCTACATTCCCGCTCGGCTGCATCCCTAACTTTTCATATAGACACCTGAGTCATCTGATCACGAGTCTGATCATCAGTCGATAGCATGCTGGCCTGTACAGATATGTGGTCAAACTCTCCCCTGTGATTGACTTCCTTTGAACTGCAGAATTGTATCATTATATTCCTCCCGGCAGCTCTCAGCACAGAACTCTACCTTCCCTGTTTCTCAGTATGTCCCACATTCATAGAAAGCTGTTAAAGGGGTTGTTTGGGATAACTTGATCTTTATAACGTAAGCTAAACAGCCCCTCCACCCCACCCCCTGCCTACTTTCTAAATTACTTAGTGTCCTAGATCTCCTGGGTGGTCATTTGACTGCCCCAGGAACATTTTCTGATTTTCCGGTGATGTTCCATTTCCAGAAGGGGGAAATGGAACGTAACCAATACTAACCCACCCCATCATTCTTACCTGTCTTCCAGTCCAGATCTTCTGGGAACGGGACATCACTTCTTTTGGACAGCCGGCACCTCCTCTTCTTGATGTCTGGTGGCACTTTGACTCTATTGCGCAAGCGTGGGCGGCCGGCAGACGTCAAGAAGAGGAGGTGCCAGCCCAGAAGATGTGACATCCCATGCCCAGAAGGTCCGGACCAGAAGACAAGTATGTATGATGAGGTGGGAGGGGGAGGTTGAGTTAGCTAGTAGTGGGCAGGCTAGCTAGGGAAACAGGGAGGGGGTGTGAGTGAGAAAGAGAGGAAGAGGGAGTGAGAAAGGGAGATGGAGGTAGTGAGAAAGGCCTAACGCTAAGGTCCCACATAGCAGGCCGCAGCAAAAAAATGCTGCGGGAAAAACCATGGTGGCAACACATCATGTTTTTTCCCACAGCACTTTTCACAAAAAGTCCACAGAGGTACCGCCAGCATTTCCGTAGGTATAATTGACATACTGCGATTTTCAAAACCGCAACGGTTTTGGAAATCACAGCGTGTACATGTACACTGCGTGTATTTTTCTGCAAGGTGACTGTAAAACGCTGCGTTTTTACGCCACATGGGGCCCCGGCCTAAAGGGGTTTTCCAGAAAAAAACTACACCATGAGTCGGGTATCCTGCAGTTTAGTCTAATTGACAACACGCAACACCAAACCCATGGACTGGTTAGGCGCTGTCCTTGGAGAAAAATAGCCCTGTTAGCCTAATATCTGATGGTTTTTCAATAAGCCGTTCATATTACATTGACAGAAATTACACGCTAAGTAACAGCCACCTATCTCTTTAAATAACATTAACACATCCAGAGCTGAATTTTAAGCTGTAATTCGGCAAAGAGTAAAAAAATGAACTCAGGTTCATGCGGCAGTACATAGCGTTCTTTCAGATCCGCATTTACAGCAGCAGTTTGTAACAGTAATGAGATTAGGTCGCAGCCTCATCTCAACGCTCCTAATGTTTAATACAGAATATATTATTTTATTTTTTAAATGATGCATGGTGTGGATACACAGCCTTATATTTCTAGCCGGAAGCCCTTACACACGTCTTCTGCGGAAAGTAAAATAATATTTTATTATTTTTTATTCAATTAGAATATTTTATTTTTTCAGAACCCAATAAATGTGGTGATCGAAGAGCCCTACAGATGTTTTTTTTAATTGTTGGATTATTCAGAGCTGGTTACAAAAATGTAATTCCCCCCCCCCCCATCCCTAATAGTCTATTCCGCTTTGCTGAAAGTTCCGTCTTGATGGACGCTGTCAGTCATGTGATGAATGAGCAGTGACAGCACCGCAGTCAGAGTGACAGCAAGGTCCACTGTAAACAAGTCTCAAGGTCAGATGGAAGTCAGTTTACGGATGAGCTAATTATACTCCGACAGCCCGTCCGCACTGACCGCCCCCGGAGCCAGCATGCTTTAATTAGCATGATTAATAACATTAAACTTATTAATTATCTATTTCTGAGACTCTTACTAATCTCATCTGGTTCTCCTTGTCGATATCTGGTCGTCTTGTGTAGTTCTTTAGATGGCTTTTAAAAGTCTTAAAATCTTTAATAAAACAAAGTTACAGCAACAAGTAGATACCACGTACGTGGTGAAGTTCCGTAGTCATTGGCCTCATAATGGGACTTGATGCCTGTTTTATCTCCATATAACAGCAGGAAGACTATATGTCACGTTACTATCTCCAAACTTAAAGGGGTTGTCCAGGATTTATTTATTTTTTTAAAATTAGGCTGGGGGGGGGGAAAAAAAAGTAAATTACTCGCTTGTCCCGGTGCTCCATTGTCCTCCCAGAGCGGTCGGTCCTGCTGTGCCGATGTGTTCTCGCGGTGGAAGTCCTCGCCGGCTGTGATGTCCCAGGTCCCTTCCCTTAGCAATCACATGACCGTTGAGGCCAATCAGCAGCCTCAATGGCTTAAGGAAAGGATCTGGAGATGTCACAGGTAGTGATGTCCCGTGTCCTTCGCTGAGGCCACTGAGTGGCAAGGAAATCTACAGCAGCAGGACCGGACCGCACTAGGAGACACCAGAGCATCGGGGACAGGTGAGTGTGTTTTTTTTTTTTTTTTTGGTTTTTTAACACCTCCTCCAGCCTAATAGTAAAATAAAATTTATCATGGACAACTCCTTTAAGTTAGAGGATAATTCCACCATGGCAAACATTTTTATTATGGCTGTGTCATGATTTCCATTTTTCTACTTATCCATTATAGATATTGAAAAACAGAAATCCTAAAGGAGATGGATCCATCATATGACGGGAACAAACAGATCCTAATGGTGTCCTTCGGGTGTCTCTTATGTTGTCAGTCTTTTTTCTGGACAAAACAAAGTCCTTTGTGCTCCTAATGAAATCTCGGAGGCAGAGCTTACTGGGTATCTAGAATAGAAACGGTAACTTTGTAGATAGTTTTTGGTTTAACGTTTCCTACCATTTTATGTCTTCTACTTGTGGCCTAGCTATCCGTGGTGCAGCTTCACTCCGACCAGACCCAAAGCTCTTTCTGTCACATAAGACACAAGTTTTTTAAATGATATTTGGCAGGCGATGAGACCCTGGCATAAATTTTGCTTTGGGGGCTCAAAAATAGGGGAAAAATGGAACATCTGGCCTGACCAGATGAAACTGTCCCATTGGTTGGAACAGGAGCTGTATACACAACACGGCAGGATATTTATAGCCAAGACTACTTTAAAGGCAGCTTCATTTCTATTTTAGATACACTGGGGGGAATTTATTAACTCAACTAGGCCAGTTTTCTGGTGTAAATGGGTGTTAATGTGGAGCAATTTTGGCACACAGCCCTTTCTTATTGTGAAAGTGAGAAGGGGGAGTGCAAATTTGGTTGAGGTCTTTAATAGGCTTCTGACAACCTATTGCTACCCTCTTAACCCCCTGATGACGCTCCAAAAGGGTAGATGATCAGGAGCAATATGGTGGCGCCCCTGTGTCGCTGCTATCAGCTGTGATTGGTTCAGGTACTGATTTATATGGTAACATTTATAGGTAACATTTATATGTTACCCATGGGTGCCAGCTGTATAAAACAGCATTCAGACAAGATTTTTAGTCTAGTGCAAGATAAAAGAGAGACTATATATATATATATATATATATATATATATATATATGTTTGTCTTCATTTCATAATGATAAATTCAGGGGCAAATATGTCATGAAGTTGTCTTCATGGTCTGCTAGAAATGAGGAATCCTGTTATTGCTGGCGGGGACTCCATGATGTCCCAAAGAGATCTATTAAAAATTCTGATTCTGGGTAATATTGATTATTTATTGAACATATAAGAATAATTCATTTATGGCATTCATTTAGTTGCCCCCCAACTATTCCATTCAATCCATACATATTGGGGTGGGAATGGAATTCTACATTAACTGATCTGTTGTACTTTTAGACTTCCACTAGATTCTACTCAGTTCTATAGGCTTCAGAGCCGAAATCTTACAACTGTGGTACACTCGGGTGTAGGCAGAACTATCGACCTTATTGTAATATATGAGCCTGTCTAAGGTATTTGACTGTTTTCCATAGCAGCCATGATAGCTGTGAATCGTATTTACAAAGCTACTCAGCATGCAAAATTATATTGAAAGGTGATCATTGATCAGGGGTAGGCAACATTCGGCGCTCCAGCTGTTGTAAAACTACAACTCCCACTGTCGGGTTTGGGATGAGCCCAATATTCGGGTCGAATCTAGTCCAATCCAAACCGTTTCACTCATCTCTAATAACAACTAAAAGTACAATTTAGGTTTTCCTTACCAAAAAGACTTGTCTTAGACTTTTCCAATTTATACGTTTTTTTTTTTTTTTTTTTCGATCTCTACCCAAGACTTATATCTGATTACTAAAGCTTCTGGTTGTAAGTAATATTACCTGGAACCTCTCTCTAGAGAAATCGCCTAATGAAGGAGAGCTATTATCAAATTTTAATGCTCTATTAAAATGTGTATTTTACTATCTGCTCCTTTTACAATGCAATTTTCCCTCTTTTTCCTTTTATTCAGCTAATTAAAGCAGCAGGTTCTCTTCTAGGTACATCACATCTGCGGCACAAACGCATTTGTGGATATATTAATATCGCCAATTTGTAAACATCTAAACATTTACATGTTCAGCAAACGCTCGTTCGCTTATATTAAAGAGCATCAAAGCCCGAAAATTAAATTTCTCGGATATATTGTTCTTTAAGACAATGGCCACCTACCGAGGAATACATTTTTCGATGTAAGATCCAACTGTTTGTATAAACCTTTTCCTGGCTGACATTGAAAAAGCTTTTTATATCTCCATGTGAGACTTGTATGTTTAGAACCTTATATTATATTTAGATTTTCTTATTAAATCAATTGTTGTTCTTAGGTTTAAAATAGTCCGGAAATGTTCAGAGTAATGTCATATAGGAAAATAAAAGCATTAAATAATTCTGCATTCTCTTTACTGGCTCCATTGTTGTGAGGTTATGTTTGCATACAGCAAATTTCTATACAATTATCTTCGTTTAGACAACGGTGTCATAGGAAAAGGTGATTTATACGACACTATAATACAGTGTCAGACTGGGAAGATCCATCAATGTACCCTAATAAGATAATCGATATTCCACCACATCAAGAATAGATCTTAGGTCAACCCTGAACCAAATAACACTCGAAGCATTTCTACCCCTTTCCATCGATTAACATCTGTGCAAGATGATTACTGAACTGGGTCAAGAAGACTTGTGGATGGGTTGGGTACAACTATCCTTGGTTTACTCTACGAAAGGATCCTCACTCTAATTTAGAAGGGATACCAAGGCAGTGTCGGACGGAAATTCCTTGGGACAACCAGTTAAAAGGATTTTGGAACCCATCCTTTATCAACCTCTAAGAAATAGACTATAATAAATGGTGTCTTGTGCTGGACCATTACGATGTTATAGCCTATACCTACTGGTAACCTGGTGAGCCAGTCCAACACTGTACCTAGTAATACTACCCCTGAAATGGGCAAGACCTCCCAGCAGCTGGTCCTGGTAATTTCCCAAAGTTAACACTAGAAATCCCTCTTTTACATCACATTATTCCAGACTTAACAAAAGAATAAACTTAACGGGTTACTGACACCTGTTCTGCGATATAGTCTTGCATTTCTCAGGTTTTATGTAATATCCGAATAGCATAGGGGTGTAATAGAGGTCCTCAGCTTGGCATAACCCTAAAGCAGACATCCTTTGTGAAGAATGTTGAAGGATTCGCCTTATCTAACCATTATACAGGTTTTTGCTTAAAAGGATTCGGTTATAGCCACTATAGCTATAAAGTTGCAAAGGTTACACCAGGAATGTGGAGCTTCGAGGAATCCAAAAGTTCCCACTTCTTCATATGAGGAGCACAGTACTATAACAGATGGATCATACTTGCTCAATATTTTGCATTGGGGCCCAGGAGCTATAAGTTACCCTTTGGTGTAGAATGTAAGGCTTTATTCCTGCAGGGGAAATGGAGTGGTTGGCTAGTTCCAAAAGTAGCTGATCATGTAGGGTTCTGATCCTCATAAGATGGATAGGGGCTTGTAAACCTCCGGATAACCCCTTTAACGTTGACTATGGTTTTCAGCTCAGAAAGATCCACTAGAAACAATGGAAGTCTGATTATTTCAATACTTCTATTGTTATGTTTAGAGAAACTCATGAAATGTATCGCTATGGTCCACGCCACACAACCTTACTGACAACAAAAAGAACAAGTAGCACTGCAAAAAATGTGAAAAATCTTACAGATGTGTCCTTAAAGGGGTAATACCATGAACAATATTTATTCTCTACCCTAGATGCAGTGATGCCCTCACTCCCATATACTGCAATGGAAGTGCTGAACATGGAGGAATGCTGTACTTTGGCTCCAGTGCCCCCCTTTGAAGTGAATGCAGGGGTGTCCACCAGGAGTTCAGCCTGTTTTCTCACATCTACATTGACAACAGGAGTAAAACACCCCCCTATTCTCAGCATCGGTGAGTCTCAGATTGGTCAGACCCCCACCTATGGATAGAGGGTAGATATTTTTTATGGTATAACCCTTTCATGCCTCTTGGGGTATATTTTTGTAACCAAAGTTTATTTGTGGTCAAACATTTGGGCAAGATGCGTGAATAAAAGACTCTTCTTCATAATAGAAGATCTAAGCCATGGATAGGTGAACATAAAGTTTTTACTGCAGCTTTATAGAAGTGCTTTCTATGTGTTTTAAAACTAGAATAAGTTTAAGACTTCACTAGACGATCACCTCTCGTTTTGGCTAAATGAATAGCAAACTGCCGTAAGAGCAATTTGCTAATATGTTTTAATTATAGGAAATGTTCCGCTTGGCTGCAGAAGTGACTCAAAAATATTCTCTGCCTGTGTATCAAATTCTATATTTCTAAAGGTTCAGTTCTTGGAGTCGGGATCTGTGTAGACTTATAGACTGTTCACTGCGAACTGCCATAAACTGGGCACATGTGTAGTATGAGGGGCAGAGAATTTAGTAATACACCAATAATTGCCATAAGATTAAAAAAGGGTTGATCTCACTCGGGGTGGACGACCTCACTTGTGCCGAGTTGGATTCAACCCGAATTTTCCAAATTGTTCATTTTTTTACGAAACCAAACAAATGGACATTCGTCTTAGGTGAACTAAAATAGCCGCCGCATTATACTCTGGGGTCTCTTCAGACCCCAGTGTATAGTAGGAGGAGGCCAGGGAAAGTGAAAAAAATAAAAAAAAAACTTTCATACTCACCTTCTCTTACCTTTTTTGGGCCTCTTCACCATGTACCCAGGGCTGTGATTGGGCCACTGGCGGTCACATGGGCAAGCGACTTCCAGAGTACCAGGGGATCCTCCAATGGACTCAGGCACTAACGTAATGCACCAGCAGAAGACTTCTAAGTTTGAAGGGAACTATGGTCTTTTTCCTAGGGGTTGTTGGAGGGTGGGTCCAGGGAAATTCAGTCTGTGCTGCTTGTAGCATCTTGGACCTGAATGATTTGTTTCTTGTAGCTCTATTTTGTTCATGTGGTTTTATCTACTCCACTCTGAGCCATGTAGTACTTGTTTGTTTCTCCTGAGGTTATCAAAGTAGCGGAAACACTGTCAGTACCCAGAAAACAACTGCTATGGGTGAAGTCCACTTCTAGTGTCCAGCTGACATTGTTACATAAAGTTCATACATTATTGTCTTATTTTCCATACATGTCATATCTGAACATTTCCTGTCCAAAAAAAAGAGTAATTCCCATCTGGGGATAGTAAGAAAAGTGTACGATCCCATTTATCCATTAGACATCCCCAATGTACAAGCTAGTACTGGCTCATGAAGCGTCCACCACTGCGTCCAATTTAGTACAAAGGGAAGAGGATTCCAGACAGAATTCAGAGCTGATTTTGAGGCAGAATCCAAATTCTTCAGTATGAACGTAGCCTAATAGATATAGATAGATAATAGATACAGTAGATAGCCCTGCTCTGTTCTAGGTATTGTCCATGCCTTGGCTCAGTAGTACTGCAAAGTCTGTTCATTGCTCTGGTGAAATAAACTTTGCAAGACTGAGCGTGAGACCATAGATCATGTATAATCAGCTTAATTGTACCGTACAACTTATCTAGTGAAATACTTACTGTGCGAACTAATCATATGTATATTCACCCTGTCCACTCAATTACGGCCAACTATAAAGGAGATTCAGTGATTATTGCGCATTACAAGGGTGAAACTAGAAGAATAAGGTCATTAAAGAAAAAATTATATATATTTATGTACACTGTATATGGTGTAGCTAGTGGGGCAGAGCGCCTGGTGATAAGGGGTGGGGGACTGGTCTGAAGACCTTAGGACAGGAAAATTTTCAAATTTAAGAATTTTTGTAAAAAATTTGCAAGAGTCCCTAAGAGCTTCACACGATTACTGTGTTTATGTATTCCAATGGTGATCCTTATAATGTCTTATAAAAATGGCCTGTAGACTGAAGCAGTTTGCAGTTGACGTCCCTGATTTATATTATTGGCTAAAAATGTACAAACCAATATGTAAACTTCATAAAAAAAATGGCCAATCCAATTTCTAAGGGTTAGTTATCCAATACTGCGGTTAGACTACAGTATTTGTCAACTACTTGATATGATGCCATTGGTGATCGTTCAGTCTCATCTCGGACGTGAAGACTTTTCTAAGTGATTTTGATTGTGGCCTATTGACATATATCACAGGAAGTTCTCGGTTTCCAGAATACTATGTTTTCAGTCCCAGAGCTCCAATGGAAATTCCCCCACCCACCATGTGCCGTTTGTATAATATTGGTGGCTTTTTATACGTCAGAGACCCTATTGAGCTGCCTTAGGCACTTCAGCTTTGTGCAGCTTCTACCTCTGACTTATATTGAGGCTCCTGCTTGATATTGTAAAACAAATTTTGTGCAAATCTAGAATCCTTATTTTATGTGTAATACAAATATTTAAGAACATGTCAAGATGGACATGTCAGGAAAGCTGATAGATCATCAAATAAGGTCAGGGAGAAATGACAAGATGATGAGTATAAAGACTAACCAGGACGATCAAAATATTAAAGTCTATCTGTTCTTGACAAATAGGTCACAAGTTTTCCATCACATTATATAACATTACACTTCTAGCTTCCAAAGTCATGATGTGAAATCATGTTGTTTAGAAAAGCTGGTCATCCTGAGTCACATCTATCCAGACATGCTCAGCTAAGGCTAGGTTCACAGCTGCCCTTCGGGTTTCCAAGTGGACCCCTGAATGGAAACCTAATCCGCATAAAAAAGCGATTACCTTAGGAAACCTGCGGACTCCATAGACTATAATGAGGTCCGCGTGGTTTCCGTTTAGTTTCCGCCCGAAAAGGGCGAAAAATGTGGAGAGAAAAGCGCTGCATCTCTCATGCGGAGAGGGGAACGGAATCCCCCAATGCAGTACAAGCGCAGATGTGAACCGAGCATAAGAGGAAAGAAAAGAAAGGGCAAGAATGTGTCTAAAATCACTAAAAACAACAATGTAACAATGTATTGAAAAGAAGTGTAAGAAGGTCCTTCCTTACAAATTAGGTTCTACCCAAAATGTAAAGGAACAATCCCGAGGATGAAAGATCTGGGTGTGCATGAGGGTCCACAGGACAACTTTGCTGGAGTCCCCAGACAAACCTGGAGTTGGTTAGGTTTTATGTTAAGATTGTAATCGTAATTTAAGCTAATATTTAGTGATTCTGCGGTGCTCTTGTATTAGGCCTACTGAGTTTGCAGGAAATTGTTTCAGGCTGAGTAAGGCCAACGGGGATTCCTTCTTACTTAATGCCATATTTCACACATTTCTTCCACTAGAGCCACATAAAAAGGCTCTCAAGCAGCCTTCCAGTTAACAGCCAGATAATCGTCAGGTTTCCCTAGCAGCTAATGGGTTGATGGAGTTGTAGTCTGCAGATTTCTAGCAGTTAAAAGAATGATGGCGTGTAATAGTTTGCATCCCTTTAATGCTATTGATCTATTGCCGAGAGAATAGTCTGCAGTGCTCGGAAAGCCGGAATGTTCTGCACTGCAGAGATCCATTTCTGGTATGAAATAACATGTGCTTATGGAGGATTTGAGAAATGAGAGAGAATCATAGTATTTCTGGTAATTTAAGATAAATGAATCTTCACAAATATCCAATCTTTTCCGATATATCATAGCAGGTGAAAGCGGAGTTATGTGTGAGACCTGCAATAGCTCATAGCCGTTCTCTGGGGGCTTCTCATTGCTGTAACGTAGAGAGATCTTTAGAAGAACCCCTTCCCCCCAACGCCCCCTCCGTCCATACAACCCCCCCACTAACTGCAATCCTATGGCCTGTATGAAGTCATATTAATGATACCCCGTAAAGCAGGGGCTACACCGACTGCTGCATCAGCATCGCCATGCTCTCCCTGCCCCCAGCCTCACACCTCGCATTCAGCACTTCTTTCTCAGACATAGAACCGTATGAAATATTCACAAGTCTGCCTGGACCAGCAAGATGGATGGGATCCTGCGTTAGCACAAGCCCTTATCTGCAAAAAGGGGCTTTGCCATGTTTAATCATGTTATTTTTTATTGCTCGGTGATGCCTCCATCTATTGTAAGTCTATGATATTATACAAGGTGGATATTGCTGATATTATCCGGGGAGTCTGAGCCAAAGCTAAGCTAATGACTATACTTTAGGCTATTAGTCTAAATGATTTAACCCTAGATAGGTCTCATTTAACTCTTTGTGACCATGGATGGTACAGCAGATCACACCTGATCTCAGATATGGAAATTGCATATTTTTAACAAAGCAACTCAGACTTTAGTAGGTTTAAGAAAAAAAAATTAAAATAAGCATTTGGAATAATTTAAATAGTAACTTACAGATATAATGTCTGTGGCCGGGTGAACGATAAGTATCTACTGCAATGGGGGCTATACTGATGTACCGAGCAGTGCGTATGTACTGCAGGGTGAGCTATACATATCTACTCCATGGGGACTCTACGTATTGACTGCATAGGTAGCTGAAACTTATTAACTGCAGAGGAAGCCATGCTTATCTATGGCAGAGCGAGCTACACTATAAATGCAGTATCTACTGCAGGGAGAATTCTACATCGTCACCCAGATAAACATAAAAATCTCAGCATGCAGTTATGTCTCTGGCAGATATGTAGATGATTTCGGGTGTGGACTGGTTAGACACTGGGTTTTGCCACATGTGGGCATAAAAGGGCATCCCTCGTTGCCGTATAAAAAGGCTCTGAGAGGCTACTTTTGGGTAGTGTAGCTCTTAGTGAGAGATATACAGTAGTAGAGGCCACCTTACCCCGGATTCTTCTTATGGTTCTTTCCATGCACGAGAAAAAAAAAGTCCATAGGTAAATTCCAATCCAAAAACAATCATTTCCAGCATGGAGCGGATTCCATATAAAACTTCGCCTTTATTCACACCATTAAAATGGCATCAGCAAGGCGCTGAAGCGACTGCTAACGCGTTTCAGCGGACAGCCTTAGTCATAGCATGTGACTCTTAGTGAGAAATGTTTGACTGTTAGTCATGCCTCTACCGCACACTCAAAAACATTGGGCCAGTTGACAGATTTTGAGAGAGAGCAGATTATTGGACTGAGAGAAGCAGGATGGTTATTTGGAGAAACTGCCCGCCATCTAGGCTATTCTGACCTAGCTGTTAGGAGAGCGGTTATGAGAGGGCATGTAGACATGGCGCACAGGTTCAGATAGCCACCTTTGGAAGGCATCATTTGATCTGCAGCTGACACAGTTTCCTTGTCCACCATTCAGACGCAGGTGACACCTTCATTACCCCCCCCCTGTCTCTGCCCGGACCATTTCCAGGTGCTTAGTAGAAGGGTACTTGGTGCCACGGTGCCCATTCTAAAGTTCTGCCATTGGCAGCCAGCCACCATTGCCTTTGTTTGCAGGAGTGCCATGAACAAGAAACCTGGACTGCTATGGACTGCATCTTTAGCGACAAATCCAGGTTCTGTTTGGGATTCAATGATGGTCGGGTTCGAATATGGAGCCTTCATGATGAACATTTCTATCAATCCTACCTTTGCTGTGAAGCAACACCTTCTCAACTGCTGGCGAGATGATCTGGGGAGCCATCGCATATGCCAATTGGTCGCCCTTAGTAGCCATATGAGCTAACATCTGAGCGATATGTACAGGACATCCTATGACCACATGTGTTGCCTCTCCAGGGTTTCCCAGGAATGTCCCAGATTACAATTGTTCCTTTGAATTCCATCTATACTGTGTCCAAAAACATCCCAGTGAAGTTCTATACACTACCGCTTTAATTGATTTTTTTCCCCTAAAGTGGTACAAAATAGGACAGTGTGGTGTGTTATTAAAACAGGCTGTTACCCCCCCGGCTACCATCCAAATTCCCGTAGCCATATCTGTTACATTAGTAACTCTGTGTTTGTGTTAGAGAGCTAGAAAAGAGTTAGAGTCTTAGGAGTCCTGAAGCTTTATACACGTCTGTTTAAGGCAATTTACACTTTCAGTTCGGGCTGAACCTGCTCAGACCAAATCAAACTTCTCTCTAGAGCCATCAGAACCCGAACTGGAAAGAATTCTGAAAGGTTTCCTTATGTCTAGTCATAGGAAAGAATCACATAGTATAAGAATGGTAATGCAAGTATAGCAAAGTCTCATAATTGGTCTCCTCTGCTGAGTCTTTTGCCTCTGGTCTTGTAAGATTCCTAATGATCTGCCAGATTTACAGAATTGCCTTATCAGCTGTTTGCCGGAGCTAAAATGTAGCAGAGCTGTTCAGCTCTATACACTTTATAGAGGCAGAGGAAGGTACAGCAAGCTCAGGTCCATTCACCTGTCAGATATTCCTTCCACTGAAGGGTTTGGGTCTTCGCATAGAAGTGAGAAGGGAGTCCACCACCAAAATTGTTTATAAATTTGCTGTTTTATGGGCGGTTAGTGGTATAGTGGACATACCTTATTGTGTAAAAGTGCAACCTTGTTACCAAAAAAAACCAAAACAGTTAAAGGCTCCCTGTAGCAAAGTGCAGCAAAAAATTCTGCAGAACAAAAAACGCGTCAGTAATGCATCACAACATTTTTCATTGTGATTTTTCAGTTTTCCTCTGCGGACTTTCTGCCCCTATTATACCTATACAGAAATGCCAACATTTCCGTAGGTATAATTGACATGCTGCGATTTTCAAAAACATGAGTGTTTTTGAAATCGCCGCATTTCCGCTGCAGATTTTTTTCTGCAATGTGTGGATGGGATTAGCCAGAATCCCATCCACTTTGCAGGGACTGTAAAACGCCGCATTTTCGCAACGTGGGACTTCAGCCAAAAACAACCTCGCAAGATCAGTCTATGAACAAGGTTCGTCAAGCAGTTTTGTTTCGGACCTAACTTGTTTGCTCCAAGCCAAAACTTTTTTTATTATTCTCTTCTGACCCCAAAGTATAATAAGTAGTGGCCCAGGGAACGTTTGCGAGCATAAAAACATAGTCTTATGCCTTATGCACACGGCCATCCCGTTTTTACAGATGTTCATGAAAAATGGGCGTGTCTGTCCGTGCAAATGGCCCTTATTCACATGGCAGTGAATAATGGCCATGCCATGGCTGTCACATGCCCATTCTAGAACCCATGAATTTCAGTTCCTATGGCCTTATTAATGCCCATTTTCATGGCCACCACATGACGCCGGCACACCCCATGTGACCACTCATAGGCTTCAGAGGTCCTCTGGGTCTGCTGTTGTAATTTAAGAGGCCGGAAGGGGCGCTTAGACATTGGCATGCCCCCCATGACCGCTGAGGCTGAGAGCTGCTGACATCATTGAAGAGGCCTGGAAGAGGGTGTTGAGGAACTGAAGAGTTACCAGAGTGTAATAGTGGTTTGAGTTTGGCTGGACCTGAAAATTTTGGTAAAATTGTAACGAACCCTGTTCATTATGAACCAATTCACTAAAATGGACTAAAAAGCTATTTTTTTTCACTTTGATGCAAGAAAGGTCTGCCACTAACTCCCACAGCAGCATATAAGTGGGACTAGAGGTGATATTTAGTGGTGGACTTCCTTTAAATACAATACATTGATGCTATGCGTGGTACTGTGTGTACTGTAATTCTATGGATGGCGGTGTGATCTTACCAATAGGAGGTTAATGAAGCGAATACACTTCTCAGTCTGAGGCTCTGAATATTCCTGGCACCATTCTGCATTACATTGTGGTGCCTGCTCTGTCGGTCAATAGGTTTTTAGATAAAATTGTATGCAGGCATGTGGCCTCAATTATTCATGTGAATTTTTAATGTAGCTCTTCGATTTGGCGGATTAATGAATCAGACCTGGTTTTATGTATTTAACTTTTGCAGGAGAAGGGTTAAATTCACAAAAACAGCAGACACGTCAAGCAATGTTCAACACACAAGGACTGCAAAATCTGGCCGTGCTCCATCCAGGCTTTAGAACCTGATTATTTATTTGGGCTTTTTTGTCTGGACTAAAGAACCAGAACAAAGGCCTGACACATGGAGACAACTTTATGACAAAGTGTTGAGTCTTATGCACGTAACCATTCCATATGGACGTATTGGTCCTTATTTGTCCTTATTCACATGACCACGAATGACGTGAAAAATGGCCATGTTACGGCTGTTTTTGAATGGCCATCACACAGCCATGAAGGTCTATGGGTGTATTCACTGTATATGTCTGTTTTTGTATCCATCAGAGCGGACAAAGATAGACCAATTCGCTCTCATTGATCAAAAACCATCCATCACATGGGCCTTAAATTTGCTGTCAGGAATATGTCAATTTGGCAGCCATTGTCTTTGGTTCCTGATATGACATCATGTTGGATAAGCCCTGTTCACATGGTAACAACAATAATCTTTTTGACTATCAATTACCTGATACTGTAAGTCACTCCTAGTTGCCAACATGATCTAGTCACTGTCCTTCAAACAGCAGGAAATGCCCACAAATTGCCCACTTTGCAGTAAATCTGTACAGGCTCCTCCCCTTTGACTGTCAACCACACCCCTTTTCCCACGGACTATGGTCACTGTGCCTCCACTTTATAAAGTCACAGTAATACACAGTACTGTACATGTATGATCAAGAGTTCTGGAGGTCCATCAAATGTAAAAAAATATCCTACATATGACTATTATTACATTAGAGATTGTATCGCTTTTCCCATGTTGCAATATTGAGCTCTTCTGAATATTAACTTTCCCTGTAACAAATATGGAGTATATTTTCTTAGAACTCAGTATCGTGCCGTTCCTTTTCTGTTTCGCCTGAAAATTTTTCCAAAAAATTTAGCAATTCCCTGTGTCAAAGTGGTGACTAGTACTGACATCCAATTGTCAATGGGTATTACATTATAGACACAATATCCGGAGGGCCTGGGCTGAGGACCTTCCTCCCTTTATAGCCCCTGAATGACCTATTAGGGCACTAAAAAGAGGTTGTCTTCATGAGATCTTTTTCAATCCATTTTTATGTCCCAGTTAGAACTACAGAAGACATTTAGAAAAAGATAATAAACATTGTCAATACTAGTTAGAGGGAGTCTATCACCTTCCGTAGCCCCTTCAAGCTGCCACCATATCGTTGTAGGCGCTGTGACATGCTTCCATATAATACCTTCATTATGTGTCACGGTCCCGTGGATGCATCTCAATAGTATCTACAAGGAGCAGAGAGAGACCTCCTGTTTACACAGCAACCCATGCTAGAAAAAAAACAGGTCTCACTGTGATCAACGAAAGACTATTACTACAGAGGGGATGGTCTTTCAGACAATCCAATGACTCAATAAAAAATATCACCAGAGTGTTCCTTTAAGTGGTTCTTCCATTTTTCCAGCTCGATGGTTTGCATTGCGGGTCCTTTGCTGTCGCACTGCCAGATACAAGTTCAGAATAACTTTTTGACTTGACTTTTCTAGGAGTATCTATTGGTTTTAGGAGACTAAACTGCCCTAATGAGCCGGCCATGCCTGCAGCCGTGTCATTACCACGCCACCAATGGTTATTGGAGTAGTCAATCCCCACCGGTTATTAGTATACAACTCCTGCTCCTGATCAGTACTCGCGCTACTTTAACAAGGAAATAAACAAATGTAACATTGTAACATAAATTGTATTAATATGACAACTGCACCATGTTACTACACAATCTTAATTATGTCTCATTAAAATCTCTGCAGCTTATACTAGAAAATCTATCACGTTTTGTTGCATGAGATGGATCTTTCCCCCATGTTAATTGCTCGAAACATGCAACAATTTCCCACTCTGACCATTAGTTTGCTCATCGTACACACTGTAAATCTGCAAATAAGTGTTTCCCCTTGTGATATCAGAGCAGACACGGCCGGTGGACACTGACTGTGCGGAGACCACGCAGTATGTTTGTCATTAGCAAATATCACATTAATTAAAGCAGCCATCATAAGCAATAAGTAGATGGTCAAGCATCATGGGAAGTGTAATAAATACAATTACAGATGTTTGATATTTGGTTATTTTGTAGCAGTTGCTCCCTTTTGGATTTCATCTTCTTTAACCCCTTCCCATTTTTTCGATTTTCGTTCTTGACTCCCCGCCTTCCCAACCCCATAAGTTTTTTACTTTTCCGTTCACAGAGCCATATGAGGGCTTAATGTTTGCAAGACAAATTGTTCTTCATAACGGCACCATTGACTATTCTGTACAATGCACTGGGAAGCTGGAAAAAAATTCAGAATGGGGTGGAATTAGAGAAAAAGTGCATTTTGTGCGACTTTCTTACGGGCAACGTTTTTACGGCGTTCGCTGTGCAGCTAAAATGACATCACCTGTATTCTATGTTTTGGTATGATTCCGGGGATACCAAATTTATATGGTTTTATTTACATTTTAACTCCTTAATAAAAATCTAGAACTTTGCCAAAAATTTTTTTTTTCTAAAAGTCAACATATTCTGACTTAGTTTGTTGCTTTGATCACTTTTTATTAAAATTTTTATCAGAGGCAAAACAGCATAAAGCAAACTGGCATACAATTTAATGGCAGACAAGCCTGGGAGACTTCAACAAGCTCTTGGCTGTCATGACAATGGGATCTCGCTCCGGGGGCCGGCGATCCCTGGCTAAATGGCGGCGCCAGCAAAATGGGATTTGTGGGCACTGACCACCGGGTTATAATACAGTAGAGACCAGGTGACTATGGTGGTCACTCAGCTCCTAAGCAGCCACCATATTTACTACTATTACGACAGATGTCGGGAAGGGGTTAAAATGATTCCTTTACTATAACATCAAGAACTTAAAGGGGCAAAAATATTGGTGACCTATCCATATGGTTAGATCATCAATCTGATGGGGTCCAACACTCATCGCCCTCTCCAATCAGCTGTTCTCAGCAGCGCATACACAGAAATAGAGCAGGAAGCAGACAGCGCTGTTCGCTGCGTAGTGGCAGAACTGAGTCACTGCAGCTTATCTACCATTGAAGTGAATGGGAGCTGATTTGCAGTACCTGGTCAGGCCACTACAGAGAGAACAGCGCTGTCTGCTTCCTGCTTCATTTTATGTCTATCAGCTGCTGACAGATCTGATATTGATGACCTGTCCTTAGGATAGGTCACCAATATTTTTAGCCTGGAAAAACCTTTTAACCACAAATATGCTGCCTATCTAGAAATTTAGTCTAAGAAGATCTAAAATTTACCGCATAGGACAAGTTGCATAAGGACCATGTGATAGCACAAATACTAACTAATCCATGTGGGGCAATATGGATAAGAATGCACCTTTCTATATAGATTTGTCCACTCTTAACTTTAGCTCTGTTTTAGTTAAAGACTCAAATTTCTTATGTAACCTGTTCAATACAATCTCACAACATGGTAATGAAACCCTTGAAAGGCTGCAATTCACAAAACAACCACTAGTGACTGCTCATAGACACTCATAGGACAGACAGCAGATCACTTTGTGATACCATATCACGTAAAGCTGCTCATCTTATGTATACATGTATACTATATCAGGACACGTCCAGCCAAAGGATACATCTGTAGGTAAACGGTGTAGAAGGGTAATATGTTATTTGGGCAGGGGCTTCATCAAATTTTTAATTAACACAAAGGTGTGGCTAGAATTCAAATGACCCCATAAAAAATGAGCTTGTTGCCTTCCTCCATGTCTCCTGCCCCTTGCTGTATACTGTATATGTTGTACTTTGTGTGGCATGACATTATTTCTGTACTGTGACATCACTGTATACATTACGCCTTCACTATCACTGTACTATGACATCACTCTGCACATTATGCTTTTATTGTGACATCACTGTGTGCATTATCCCTGTATTGTAGCATAACTTTTTGAATTATCCTTTTATTATAACATAGGTATACTTTATCCCTGCCATGTGCAAAGAGGTGTTTTCCTCTGCGGACCTCTATTATACCTATACGGAAAATGCCGGCGTTTCCGTAGATATAATTGACATGCTGTGATGCGCAACAATTTTTGAAATTGCAGCATTTCTGCTGCGGATATTTTTCTGCCATGGGTGGATGGGATTAGCCAGAATTCCATCCACTTTGCAGGGACTGTAAAACGCCGCGGTCTTCTAGATAGTCTTTTGTCTCGATGAGTTTCCAATGGATACATCCATGAATTCTCGGAAACCCAGCCATGATTTCCATTCCAGTCATTGTGGACAGGCTACTACATACAGGAGAAAATAAATGTAAACATGAACAAAATTATATAAAATACCAAAAAATAGCAAAATAATAAAATGATGAAAAAAATAAATTAATAATAATAATAAAAAATGAATTAATTGAGAAGGCTCCACATCTTCTTCTTCATACTCCGCAATGTTTGTATTCGCAGTAAGTCTCATGTACAAGTCGCCGCAGTGAAACAATATTTTACAATTGATTTTCTACACGGTTGGAATAAGCCATTTGGAATAATAAAATCAATGGTTTCCCACATCCCCGGCAGAAGGTGCGATCACTTGTACATCGATGATTAGATAATTCATTAGATTCATTAGATTCATTAGATTCTCTGGTTGGTTCATTTCTCACCAAATCATAAAATCCAATCGGCCCCTGGTCGGAATCGGCGAAATGTGATTTATCCCCTTACTGGCAATCATTCTCGTAAACAAATGAATGCGCTGAACGGGTTTTACTTTTTGGAAGTTGTAAACGCATTTTACTTCTTAATGCAGTTTCACTAATCCCCTTGATATATAAGCACAGTTAAATGGTTTTCACAAGTCTGTATTGTAAGGATCTAGCAGAGTTTGGACAAATGTTCCCGGCTCGCCTAGGAGTAATGTGGTCTGTCACTTAGATAACAGTCAAGGCTAGACTGTCTCTGGCAGGGAACGGGGCATTGTACGATCTTCTTTTAGAAGGAATTAGTGATAATGATGCAGGGAAATTGACTTCAACATGAAAAGTATAAATCAACATCAGTGGCTTGGGGACTCGAGCGTCTAATAGTATGTAAACTAGAGTTACTTCAACTAAAAAGAATCTTACGAGAGCCTTTCCTATAGATATAGGACTGTAAAACCTTTATGATAAATCCAGTTGAACCATGGCAGACCTATTTATCTACTTCCCATTGCCTATATAGCGCCGATATAATCTACTGAGCTGCGCACAGACTCAATTCATATCAGTCCCAAGGAGGCAACAAGTCCAATTTCTTAGATCAGATACAAGACCAATTTTATATGCACATTAACCTACAAGAATTGCAAATGCGGGGAGAACATACAAACTCCGTACAGATGTTACCCATGGTCAAAGTTGAACCCATGACTTCCCTTGTTTAAGGGAGTCTGTCATCAAAACTAATGATGGTGCTAGATAGGTGAGATTTTAATGGTTCCAACAAGCTTTATATAAATCAATAGTATACTTGACTATAGTAGTCCATGACTTCAAGCTGAAGATACTGTATATTGGGTGATGTAACAAGACAATGACCCGAAGCATAGAAGTAAATAAACTAAAGGATGACTAAAATAGAAGCTTTAAATCTTGACCATCTCAGACTTTTGACCTGGCCTGAAGAAGAGTAGAGGCTTGTAGATGCAAGGCATCCAAGAAATAGTGCTAAAAACCTATTTGCAGTGAACAAATTCCCCCTCAAATCTCACTTGCAGCAATCTAGATTAATAAATTCAAGGGTTCACTTACTTTCTCCTTGTACTGTAGATGGTTTCTCAATGAGATGTGTGTTTCAGCAAATAAATGTTATTGTTTCTGAACTGAAAAGTTATAACTTTTTCCAATATACTTTCTGTATCAATTCCTTACAGTTTTCTAGATCTCTGCTTACTGTGATTCATTGTTTTCCAGTGGAAAAAAATCAGTCCATGGTCATGTGATATACAGTCTATGGTCATGTGATAGACATATATGTGCATGGCTCATTACAAGACTGAACTCTGATTACTGTGCTATGACTGTAACAAGCTGTGCACCTGTGTGTCTATCACATGACCATGGACTGTATATCACATGACCAGGGACCGTACGTCACATGACCATGGACTGTATATCACATGACCATGGACTGTATATCACATGACTATCAACCGATTTTTATCAAGTCAAATTAAACAATGAATCAAGCAGAGATCTAGAAAACCGTGAGGAATTGATACAGAAAGTATATTGGAAAAAGTTATAACTTTTCATTATACAAACACTAGCATTTTTGGCTGAAACTGGACAACCCCTTTAAATTGTGTTTCCCTACAGTTGTGATCACATCAAATTTATTATTTCAAAAATCCAGGTAATTCCAAAGGGTTCACTTAGTTTTTATCCTGCAACTGTAAATAGGGTTGAAATATCAAACATACTATACTAGACTATTCTATACTATACTATACTATGCAATACTATACTATACTAGACTAGACTATTCTACAGTCATGGCCAAAAGTTTTGAGAATGACACAAATATTCTATTTTCACATGATCTGCTGCCCTCTGGTTTTTATGTGTGTTTGTCAGATGTTTTTATCACATACAGAAATAGAATTGCATTCATATTATGAGTAACAGAAGCTTATATTGACAGTTAGAATGAGTTAATGCAGCAAGTCAATATTTGCAGTGTTGACCCTTCTTCTTCAGGACCTCTGCAATTCTCCCTGGCATGCTCTCAATCAACTTCTGGACCAAATCCTGACTGATAGCAGTCCATTCTTGCAGAATCAATGCTTTAATTTTGTCTGAATTTGTTGGTTTTTGTTTGTCCACCCGTCTCTTGATGATTGACCACAAGTGCTCAATGGGATTAAGATCTGGGGAGTTTCCAGGCCATGGACCCAAAATCTCTATGTTTTGTTCCCTGAGCCATTTAGTTATCACCTTTGCTTTATGGCAAGGTGCTCCATCATGCTGGAAAAGGCATTGTTGAGTGCCAAACTGCTCTTGGACGGTTGGGAGAAGTTGCTCTTCGAGGACATTCTGGTACCATTCTTTATTCATGGCTGTGTTTTTAGGCAAGACTGTGAGAGAGCCGATTCCCTTGGCTGAGAAGCAACCCCACACATGAATGGTTTCAGGATGCTTTACAGTTGGCATGAGACAAGACTGGTGGTAGCGCTCACCTCTTCTTCTCCGAATAAGCTGTTTTCCAGATGTTCCAAACAATCGAAAAGGGGATTCATCAGAGAAAATGACTTTCCCCCAGTCCTCAGCAGTCCACTCCCTGTACCTTTTGCAGAATATCAGTCTGTCCCTGATGTTTTTTCTGGAGAGAAGTGGCTTCTTTGC
Source organism: Leptodactylus fallax (assembly GCA_947044405.1). Taxonomy (NCBI): domain Eukaryota; kingdom Metazoa; phylum Chordata; class Amphibia; order Anura; family Leptodactylidae; genus Leptodactylus; species Leptodactylus fallax. The sequence goes on along the minus strand of CAMRHE010000176.1, from coordinate 1,489,861 downwards.
TGCCCTCCTTGAGACCAGGCCTTGCTCCAAGAGTTTCCGCCTCACAGTGCGTGCAGATGCACTCACACCTGCCTGCTGCCATTCCTCAGCAAGCTCTGCACTGCTGGTAGCCCCATCCCGCAGCTGAAACACTTTTAAGAGATGGTCCTGCCGCTTGCTGGTCTTTCTTGGGCGCCCTGGAGCCTTTTTGGCACCAATGGAACCTCTCTCCTTGAAGTTCTTGATGATGCGATAGATTGTTGACTGAGGTGCAATCTTTCTAGCTGCAATACTCTTCCCAGTTAGGCCATTTTTGTGCAGTGCAATGATGACTGCACGTGTTTCTTTAGAGATAACCATGGTTAACAGAAGAGAAACAATGATGGCAAGCACCAGCCTCCTTTTAAAGTGTCCAGTGGTGTCATTCTTACTTAATCATGACAGATTGATCTCCAGCCCTGTCCTCATCAACACCCACACCTGTGTTAATGGAGCAATCACTGAAACGATGTTAGGTGGTCCTTTTAAGGCAGGGCTGCAATGATGTTGAAATGTGTTTTGGGGGATAAAGTTCATTTTCTAGGCAAATATTGACTTTGCAAGTAATTGCTGTTAAGCTGATCACTCTTTATAACATTCTGGAGTATATGCAAATTGCCATTAGAAAAACTGAAGCAGTAGACTTTGTAAAAATTAATATTTGTATCATTCTCAAAACTTTTGGCCATGACTGTATACTATTCTATACTATACAATACTATACTATGCAATACTATACTAGACTATACAATACTATACTAGACTATACAATGCTATACTGTACTATACTATACTAGACTAGACTAGACTATTATATACTATACTATACAATGCTATACTGTACTATACTATACTAGACTAGACTATTCTATACTATACTAGACTATACTATACAATACTATACTATACTATACTAGACTATTCTATACTATACTATACTAGACTATTCTATACTATACTAGACTATACTATTCTATACTATACTAGACTATTCTATACTATACTAGACTAGACTATTCTATACTATACTAGACTATACTATTCTATACTATACTATACTAGACTATTCTGTACTAGACTATACTAGACTAGACTAGATTAGACTATACAATACTAGACTAGACTAGACTAAACTAGACTATACAATAATATACTATACTATACTAGACTATACTATACTATACTATACTATACTATACTATTCTGTACTAGACTATACTAGACTAGACTAGACAATACTAGACTAGACTAGACTAGACTATTCTATACTATACTAAACTATACTTTGAGTTTCAATCCCTGGCTGTCATTAAATAGAACCTTTCCTGTCCTCTTCAGAGTGTGAACATCTGCCATGGTCCTGTCCTGCTACCACAGGTGTCCATTTCGCTACAGTGTACTAGACCCCCCCCCCCTTGTAAGGAGCCGTACAGCTCTGTAAGTTGGACATTTGCATTTTCTATTCACTGACTGCAAGCAGAGACCTTGAATAAAGGCGTATATAAGGTGAGTGCCTAATTCTCACAGTGCTCTAGAAGGAAAAGTCTTGTCAAAGTGAAGCAAAGTTCTTTCAGTGGCCATTCCACTGTGCTCCCTGCACTGAGCACCTCTCTCACTCTCTCTCTCTCTTTCTCTCTCCCTCCCCGGGTTGATTAGACTTTGATTCACCGCCACGAAGCTCCCTATGGGAGTCATTAGCCCTCTGTGTACCTGCCTTTCAAGCATGGGAACCTCTAATCAAAGGGAAAGGAGGGCAGAGAGAGCAGAAGAGCCAGATGGATGCGATCTGATCACGATACATAGAGTCCTGTGTTAACCCTTGAAGGTTCACCCTTGAAGGCACCAGCACAGAGAGTCAATGTGATTCGTAGTGATAGTGCGTGCTCGCAGCCACATGCATGTAAGAGAGTGTTTATCCAGACAGTGATACATCCCCGTGACAGCTGCAATGAGCTATTCTATATTACTGATCAGTGGTATTTCTGCTGAACCCAATCTGTCTCTGCCGCTACACATTATTAATGGCTCCCAACTAAATACTGTATGTGGCCTGGCAGTAATGGCTGCAAAATCAGCGCTGCCCATACAGGTACAGGATACGGAAACTTACAATTATCTGTTATTGCGAGGATAGAACATATTAGACACATCTCATCATCCGCGGAGTCTAATGAATATTCATATCGTTGACATTTAATTAACATAGTACTAAAGACGTAAAGAACATGTTCCTATGGAAATGATATGGTCTGCATCAGCTCTGATATACAGTACGATGCAAAAATATTAGGCAGGTGTGGGGAAAAATGCTGCAAAGTAAGAATTAAGGGTTATAATGTTATTTTTGTCAAACAAAATGAAGAAAAGAGAAATCTAATCCCATCAATATTCGGTGTGATCTTTGCCCTTTGCCTTCCATCAGCTCTTCTCGGTACTTGCAGACAGTTTTTGGCAGAACTGGGCAGGTGGTTCCTGCCGCCATCTTGGAGAACTAAGCCCAGATCTTCTGTGGATTTTGCTTGCTCCAATCCTTCTGTCTCTTCATGTCATCCAAGACAGACTGGAGGATGATGAGATCAGGGCTCTGCGGGGGCCGGATCATCACATCCAGGACTCCTCCTCCAAAGGACAAAGGTCACAACAAATATTGATGGGATTTCGATTTCTCTTTTCTTCATTCACTTCATTTTGTTAGTTGACAAAAATAAACAATTAACCCTTCTTTTCCTGGCAGCGTTTCTCCTCACTGGCCTCAAACTTTTGCACAGTAGAAATTGCATTTTTTTTTTACTTATGTGGTCAAAGATGTAATTAATTTTTTTTTTTTTATTCATTATGTACCTGTTTCCTTAATATATATAATTCAGACAATTTCACATTGTTTAGTTGTTCCTGGGGTGTGACAGACAATCAGCTGAGGGGTGCAGGGATGGGAAAAAGTGTTTTTCCCGGATATCTTTAACCGCTTCCAGACCGCCTGACTAAATACACACATGGACAAAATTGCTGATCCCCTCCCTCGTTTAATGAAAGAAAAATCCAAAATGGTCACAGAAATAACTTGAATCTGACAAAAGTAATAATATATAAAAATTCTATGAAAATGAACAAATGAAAGTCAGACATTGCTTTCCAACCAGGCTTCAACATGAAACAGGCCTGGACAGAAATGAGGGTTCCCTTAACGTAATATTTAGTTGCCCAACCTTTTGAGGCAATCCCTGCAATCAAACGATTCCTGTAACTGTCAATGAGACTTCTGCACCTCTCAGCAGGTATTTTGGCCGCTCCTCATGAGCAAACTGCTCCAGTTGTCTCGGGTGTGAAGGGTGCCTTGTCCAGACGGCATGTTAAGCTCCTTCCAAAGATGATCAATAGGATTTAGGTCAGGGCTCATAGAAGGCCACTTCAGAATAGTCCAATGTTTTCCTCTTAGCCATTCTTGGGTGTTTTTAGCTGTGTTTTGGGTCATTATCCTGTTGCAAGACCCATGCCCTGCGACTGAGACCAAGCTTTCTGACACTGGGCAGCACATTTCTCTCTAGAATCCCTTGATAGTCTTGAGATTTCATTGTACCCTGCACAGATTCAAGACACCCTGTGCCAGATGCAGCAAAGCAGCCCCAGAACATAACAGAGCCTCCTCCATGTGTCACAGTAGGGACAGTGTTCTTTTCAAGATGGGCTTCATTTTTCCATCTGTGAACATAGAGCTGATGTGCCTTGCCAAAAGTTTTGATTTTTGTCTCATCTGTCCATAGGACATTCTCCCAGAAGCTTTGTGGCTTGTCAACATGGAGTTTGGCAAATTCCAGTCTGTCAGATTCAAGTTTTTTCTGTGATCATTGGGTTTTTCTTTCATTAAACGAGGAGTACCAACAATTTTGTCCACGTCTGTATGTCCAAACTATCCACTCTTAACCTTGCAGGATATACTCTTGTTGTCAGGAACTGAGCTCGCTGGGTCTTGAACCCTTGCCTTCCTGGCCATGCTCTGCAGCCTTGACCATTAGGCCATTGTAGAAGCCTGATTCTTCTTTGCTTTGCTGAGCCTGGTCCTTCCTATTGAAGTGATTGGCTTATGGATCTCACCTGCTCTGTGGCCAATCACAGTACAGCAATCCCTATATAACCCCACAGCTTACTCCATCCTGTGCCTGATTATTCTGGCTATCTGCTTCCTGTTTCCATTACTCTACTGCTCCTGTGTATGGAATCCTGCATATGTCTGATCACAGTTGCTTTGTACCCCTGAAGTGCTATTTAGCTCTTCATCCACTGCTATTAAAGTACTGTGCCATTTTTCTCACCAATTGAACTCCCGATCTGATAACTAGCATTGTTATACTTGCAGAGTTAAAGGGGTTTATCCATCTCCCTCTCTCAGCAGCTTTGCCTGCTGTCTCTTCTCACTTTCTGTATTTTTCAGCAACATGGTGGACGGGCTTTGTTTGATGAACAAGACACTATGAACAACCTCACTAGACATTGCCTTTACCATGAGAGATTTTATTATTAATACTAGATATCTAATGTAAATGCTCATCCAATAATCTGTACAGTAAATGTATATTACATGACACAGGTTTGGAGAGAAAAACAAACATCTGCGTTCCCCTCTCTGCATGAAAAATGGGGAGCTATTTAAAAATCTTTTTAGTAGTACTTTTTGCACTTTTGTTTAAAAAAAAAAAAAAAAAAAAAGCATGAAAAATATGAAAAAAAGAGAGTTTCCCCTCTGTTTTTGATTATATTTTCTCGGATATTAAAATAAAGAACAAATATGGTGATCGGTCACCAAGCGATCGGATACTTATCCACTGTCCTGTGGATAGGAGATGTGTCCATGATGGGACAACCCCTTTAAATGAATAGAATACTGAATCTTTTGACATGAAACTATGTATCAGTCTCCTCAGACCCTTCTATAAATAATGGCCAAGTCTATTATTTTCGCTCATGCTTAATTTATCTACTTTTTAGACTGATGTAGTTTGAGATCCAACTGATGCAGAAATGTAAAAAATTCTAAAGGGTTCCCGATCTGAATAGCATTTTATGTAAGTAATTCTGTAATATTGCATTATGGCGAGTACTATACAGTAATTCTCTACGTTCTTCGGTCCTTCATTATACAGAACTTTATACTGGCCATTATTTTTCAAGTGTTTCGAGATGGGAGCAGAAAACATGCGGGGTCACTTATTTCTATTTTTACATGTAATTTCTTCTCTTTTTCTGATCCTTCTGTCACAAACATTTTTTCCTATACATCCATGAGCAGACTTTGGCTGTTCACGCATGTGTGACCAAATTGTCTGCAGTCAATGAACAGACCTTCCTTGAAGGGCACGTACATAAGGGTCCTACATAACATTGTGTTCATTTGTCCCTCCGATTCTTACCATTTGTAGTACTCGGAGTCTGTTCATTCTGCTGTGCTATTACCACCAAGGGACTGAAGCAGAGATTAGAGTACAAGGAGGTATATGAGGCACCGACATGAGCGCAGATGGGATATGTCCTCCAACTAATTGCCAAGACTATCCTCGCAAGGCAAGACTTGGAGACTGAGGAGCATTACAAAAATGGTGTCTGACCTGATACAGATTTACTATTAGGACCCGGGAATTTAAAGGGCTCTGTAGAAGAATTAAACCCTGCTGCCAGGTTACTCTGCAGATTACAGCTAATCGCTAGAGGTCCTCGTAGAAGGATAGCTGTGATCAGATTATTTTTGGAAGATACTTTTAACAAGAAAAATATCTACAGCAAACAATCCCCTCTTGTTGGCCGCGCACATTGTGATCTCTCAGACTAGGAGTAAGGATTAGTGAAAACACTGCACAATAGCAACGATGATTTGTGCCCTGCAGGATGAATATGGACAGAAGATGCCAACAATGGTGCATCCGATAGGCAGCAACGTCATTTGGGCTCCAAAATTAATAGAGAGATATAGATATGAAATAAATAGTTGCATAGGAGATAGATAGATAGATAGATAGATAGATAGATAGATAGATAGGGGACAAATAGGTATTACATTCAGAGGAGCCTGAACTATCTAAAGAGTTCTTAGAATTCCTCAGCATTCCATCGTGGATTTCCACACCTGATTACGCCTAGATGAATGGGCCTAATCTGGGAGTCTCGAGCCACGGACTACGCTAATAAATGAGCCACGGTATCTGCGGCAGTATCGAGCAGGACAATTATTTTTTCAGCATCCTGCTGCGTTCCATGTCTCCCATTGGAAGCAACGGGAGGCAGAATCTGAGTGCAATCTGCTGCTAATATCTGTGAACAGCCCCTTACTGTGTTACTGGTTTACGTGGTGACAGACTCCCTAGTACAGCATTTAGTGATATGTTTTACAGCACTCTTATGGCGACATGCAGCAATAAACTGGAGTTGGCTAACTGAGGTCTATGGCAGAGTTTTCGGTGCAGGGACAGAGACCGGAACAGTGACATCATCTGTTGTGAGTAGAGGATGCAATGGGTCAGAAGCATTATCCATAGAGGTGTTATCCTCTATTGTAATCCTGTCTTCGTATGTTATCAGGGATTATGGCCAGAGAAAAAACTGTAACATTTAGTAATTTTTTAAAAACATACCGGTCGATATTTTTCTTAAAAAAAATATACTTAACATAAAATCTCGATAATCAGTAGAACTTTCAATAAATACTAATACTAATAATACAAGTTATACTGAATTTTTAGGCTAATAAATTATATATTAATCTCCTCAAGATCTCCTGACCTATAGGATGCAGAGCAAGAAACATTGGTGCTGTCTTTTAAGACACTATACATAGGTTGTTTCAGTGTCTTCTGAATAGCTACTGACCTGACCACAGTCAAAAATACTGGATCAGACTGGACCACCAAAGGTTCCAATGGTGGTATCAAGTTCTACCACAATAGTTCTAGAAGAACAGGGCCATGGAGGTCCACCAGAAGACAACACCATTTTATGTAGCTTTGAAGACAACCCGTAAGGACTACTAGTTATGGTTTTTATGACAAATAATCTTACTGATGATATGTCCTATGTGCACAACCAAGGCTAGGGCTCCATGGCAACATGCTACAAAAAGTCACACAGAGGCCGTGTGACAAAAGTTTCAGAGTACTTCTATGGTGTCACATCGCGACATGTGACATTGTGCAACTGAGACGAGATAGTTGAAGGCTTTGCAAGCAATTCGGATGCAACTTTTTTTTTTTACCATCAACTTCAATGGATGCGACTGAATGTGACCCAAGCCTAAGTGTACAATGCAATCAAAATGGCATGGTGTATATTTTGTATCAATTTCAATGGGTCCTTCATTTTCTCTGGTGGGTCCAAAGTACCCTGGTCCAACACAGAATGGACAACTAATGGTTAAAATCTTCTAATGTTAGAACCCAAGCTATTGGATCTTGTATCCATGCTGCCTCTGCACCTAGGAACCACTTGCCCTACCCCATCCAAGACGCCCCCTCCACAGTAATATATAAAAACAGGCTTGTCTCATCTGTTTACCCAGGTATTTAATGAATGCACATCCATCTGTCAAGCACTTGATGCCTGTCTTCCATTATTCACTGTTCATATCATATTTTTATCCTGCTCTTTGATTTCTCGGCTCATTGTAATTCTCGGTTGTGTTGTGTAATTAGAAGACTCTCTGTGGTCCTATGGGAGAGAAAGGTTAGAGAAATCAAGTTTATTTTTTTTGCATCCTGTCCCGTGTATTACATCGCAATGTTTGGGGATCCAATCCGAATAAACATGTGACGTAACGTCTTACTCAGCTGTGTTTCCAGAAGACACTGCGCAATTTCATGAATGAGCGATTCGACACATTCCCCAGTCTGCAAAAATCTCAACACATTTAGATGGCACAGCATGTAGCAAAGATTGAACTCATATTGCAAAATGTAGATCATCCTTTATGATAGGTACTGATTGGAAACTAGAATAGGATACTTCGGCCAAAGCAAAATTGTATAATAAAATAATTGTTTTGTTTATTTTTTTTCCAAAAAGTTCCTAGCGTCTCAAGGTTATAGAATTACTGATGTATTGCATTGTGCTAAGGCGAGGTGCACGCTGGGGTCAACGTTTGGCGAGTCTGTTTAATATGGCCCTCCCCAAACTTGTTCCCCACATGTACAGTATATTGCTATGTACATTTTTGCAAAGTTTAACTTGACAAAATGGTCATCAAAATTTAACTTGACAAAATGGTCAACAATATGTGATTATGCAGATGCGACACATGGGACACCCGTCCGTCAGCTGTTTGAAGAGAGCATGATTTCTGCGGCCTCTTCCCTGTGCCGATGATGTCACATTCTTTAGAATAGTGGAATAGAAGCAGCTCAGTCCCATTCAAGTGAGTGGGGATAAGAAGCAATAACAAGAAGCGGACGGTTGGTATTCAGTGAAGAGGTCACAGTACTCATCCGAATGTTGTGTCTTCTTTGACCAGCTGATCTGTGGGGGTCCCAGGTATCAGACCCCCACTGATCACATATTAATAACCTATCCTATGGATAGGTCCATAATATACTAGAAAAATCCTTTAAGTGTCAGGCCAAACTTTGTTACATCTGTAGTTGCCTAGGTCTACTATTTAAGTCCATTAAAACAAAAACTCATCTGTGTGATCCTAACAAAGGTTCCCTTAGCCACATTCCAACAATTGCGCAGGATACTGGATACATACATTGATGGTTCGGTGGTCGTCTGACCACCAATCACAAGAATGTACATCTTGTGTGACCCATGAGAATGGAACTGTAGGATACCCATGCGTGCAGCCACTCCATTGATCTATAGGGGCTTGCCAAAGAGAAACTGAGCACTATCTCCAGCAGTTCCATTGAATGGACTAGTGACATTCATACATGACCTGACGCTATATTCAAATAGGGCGCACAGGACCCCATTATTTAAGATAAGTAGAAGGGAATTAGTAATTACCAGAATATGGGGTTCTCCAAAGATATACAGTTACCTCTATCAGTAGGAAGGGGGTGACTTCATGATCAGTGGTGGTCTGACCACTGGAACTCTCACCAATCCCAAAAATTGGGTTCCATTTCTCCCATTCTGTAGGAGCGGCAGGCTGAATATGCACACTGACGCTCCATTCTCAGGATGGGTGGAGGACCCCGCCATTGGATCTCCACCCAACATGTTGTTAACCCCTATCCTATTGATAGGGAATAACTTCATATCTTTCTACAACCCCTTTAAGTAAATAATTATAACACATTTTTTTTACTTTTTTATGCGATTTTCTTTTCTTCATAATTTTTGGGACTATTTTTCACTCTTTTTTTAATGACAGTTTTGCATTGTTATTTGCATTATTTCTATTGCTAGTAAGATGGCTTTGACAACTTCCAAATTATGTTATTCTAAAATTCATGGCTGTGACACGAGAGTCAGAGATCATATAAGTACATGGTCCAACATGGCTGCAATGGTAAACCGAGAACAGCAAGAAGATATTGATGCATCATAAGTGAAGACACCCTGTAAGCATGTTAAAACTTGTTCTGTAGCCAAAGTCTCAAGACTCTACCACCCAAGACGTTGCATGTGTCTTCGGGGCACAGCTTGCCTTCATTTAGCCTAGGATATTTTAGATTTGCTTCGTACTGGGTTAGATTACCCCCTATGTTCTTCGGGGTTAAACACTGAGCACTCGGCAGGAGACACAGACACGAAATTCCACTCAACCGATTTTGTTTGCACAAAGGAATTAGCCCAAGAGGTAACATCCTGTAACAGTACGAGGCCGCAGAAGATGTGTAATGATCAAAAAGCTGTGTCAATAATGAACAGCAAAGAGCCAGTGATCATTATTTGCTCGAGACTAATCCACACTCGAAAAAGCCCTGTCTGCCTCCGAGTCTCCCACTTACTATTTGCACTGATATTATCCTGTTTCTTCTCCTTTTTTTTCGGCTTTGATGCTGACTCATCCAAATGTTTGGAATTCATGCCGGGGGCTGTATATCTAAATGGATATGAAGGATGAGCAGACCTGGGAGATTGTAAGAGAAGACAGGAGCTATTGTTCTGGGAACATATTCAAAATATGCATTTACTTGCAATTTATGAAGAAGAATTTTTTTTTGTCCCTTTGTGTTTAATATATCTGCAATTGATATAAATCTTGGAATTATGCATGGCTCAGCTGCTTTACATTGGTCCTGCCTTTCTAACACACAGCATGAGTTCCCACTCCTTACACATACCCTGGGTGTTTTTGTCATTTAGATTATCTTCCATTGAACCGTCGTTGGGGTATCTGTAAGAAGGTCCTCACTTACCATGTGCCATTTATAATACTAGTGAGGTTCTCCCATTGTTATTGACATTTATGGGTTCTCGTTTCAGACTAATAAATCAAATATTGGGGCAAATTTATGAAACCCCACCTGGCATCCAAGGAGGTTTATTTTTTTGTCACACTTTAGTTATTATTATTGTTTTCAATGTTCATGTCAGTTTCCAAAAAAGTGGCAAATAAGAGGTGGAATCAGTGGGACAGAGCGTGGTATGTATGACCTTACACAAATAACATTACTTCTAGCTGGACTAGATGGGACGCAATTATTAAAGGGTGTATGGGCATCTGATGTCAACACACCAAAGATTAATATTGGTGTATAAAAATCCAGTCTTTAAGGGGTGCACCAGAACTTAACATATCAAACCAACCCCGCACATAGATACTGTAGGTTAGGGTCATCTCAGTCATATGTTGTTTTCCCCTTATACCCCAAATCCGCTTAAAAAGCGGTTACCCACAGAAATCTACAAATCCCCATAGACTATATTGGGGTCCGCCGGGGTTTCCAGCCGAAAAATGCATTTTTGTATTTTTCAGGTGGAATGGGGGATGGAATCTCTGAACGGAAATCGAGCCTAATACAAAAGGACCACTGTAATGATTTTCAGGGACTTGATGGGTTAGCAAGAGGATTCCTTGTGCTCAGTGAGGGAAAAAACTAAATTGGAGTAGTGGGTATGGGAAAAGGCAATCCTTGAGTGATGTCACTTATTGCACTGACCAACACATGAGGGTTAGGCAAAAAACTAGACCGTAACCCATAACTGTCTCAACAGGTCTGGGATTAGCCACCATGAGTATCAGCTGATACTATTTTATTTTCTTATTGACCCATAAAGAGAGAGGATTCGCCACATCACAGCAGCTTGGGCAAGTATACAGCATCCTTTTGTTCTTGACAATTTGGGCTTAACCAACATGAAGAAGCACCTTGTCCTCCCACCCATTATAGTGATGAATTTAGGAAATGGTAGGAATGTATCATTTGTGCTTTGAGACAGATTTACTAATCCTGTCTAATATTTATAGAGTGTAAACCTGGACTAGGCAATCTAAAGATGTGCCACATATATCACTATGCTATGATAGATATGATATGATACATTTGGTGCATCTTTAGACACTTTTGTCTAAGTTTACACCACCTATTGGATGGATTAATTTGCTGCCATATTTTGGACACATTGGTGCATTTTAAGCCTTATGACTTTCTTGTAATTCACACTACTTTCCACTGATAAACGTTCCCTTGTCTTCTGAGGTCCCAAAAAATCTGTAAAGCAACTAGTAATTGTGATTTAAAGCATGTACACCAGGTTTTTTTGTGAAAATTGAGCCCAAATTTTGGGACACCTAGTTGTAGCTAGGCTTTCATTCAGTTGGGGTACACTGCCATTACTCTGTATCTAAATACATAAAAGTGAATTGTTGGTACCTCCCCTAACCAGCACTTGGGGCACACATGCCCCCTCCGCCAGCTGTGCCCCCTGCTGGGACATGTAACGTTTCTCCCATTGTTTTGAAATGATAGCATTGTACCACAATTTTTTTCCAATCTTTATTTTATTGAAATTTTATCAATTTTAAACACAAATAGTAAATGAAAACAACCTAGTATATAGAATACATCAAATAGAAGTCAGGTAGATATCAGCAGTGAGTCCTGGGGGGCTTACGACAGTAACATGAATGATGTGGGAGCAACAGAATATCAAAACATCTAAATAACAGGAAGTTCCAGAAATACATCCATTAGCAGCGGGTGGTGTCGACCATGGGGGTTTGACCAATAAAGAACAAGGCTGTTGTGATGTAGGTCTGGAGATTAGTGTGAGTGCAAGGGTGAGTCAAGGGTGGTGGGTACAATGAGGGGGGTAATGGGAGTTACGAATTAGCTGGGAGGGGAAAAGGTACCTTGCCAAGGTTCCCATTTTTTAAGAAAGATCTGTCTGGTGGCCTGGTCCCAACTGCAGAACTCCTCAAAGTGGAATAGTTGGTGTAGCTTGTCTTTCCATTGTTGAAGGGATGGAGATTCAATTCCACACCATCTTTGAGGGATAAGTAACTTTGCTGCAATTATAAACCACACCACCAGACAGGTTTTTGAGGGTGTATAATCGGGGGTTGGAAGCCACAGGAGGATGGTCTCCATAGGAGTCATAGGAGAATGTCTCTATCCATAGGACATTCAGATCCCTGTCCTACCATAATGGCACAACACCCTTTCAGGGCCTCCATTCATCTTAATGGGGTTGTTTTGGTGGCAAGCACACAAATTTCTGCAATTTTCATAAAGATAACATTGGTTGTACAAATGGCAACTAGGTCAGAGAGCCAAGAAAGCCACATGTACCTGGTATTGGAAGTGTATTTTTTTTTTTTTATCATTTGCACTGAACCAAAAATACACAGATCCCAACCAAGGCGTTACTTAGAGCTCCTGGGCCCCAATGCAAAATCTGTAATGGGACCCCTTTATATAATGTGCCCATTAGAATAGTGGTATATTTTATGTGGCCGTGGGACCTTTGGGATTTCCTTGGTTTCCAGGGCCCAGTAGCGACTGCTACCTCTGCACCCCCTATAGCTATGTCCCTGGAACCCAACAATATATATTATTCTTGTAACGTTTAATATTCTTATAATTTACACTCATTTTCATTAATACATATTTCATCGAAAATAAATTAATTAATAACACATAGGAAATATGACAACTAAGGGAACATATATTACATAAAATAATCGAATTGTTATAATTGTCCTGACATGCCATACACATGGTAGTTATAATTGTATGTGTCTCTTATTAGTTTACCACTTATATTTTATTATATATTATCACATTATTTTTCTTCCCCAGAATAGTTTATTAAAATAACCAACTTTTCTGCCACCTTGAAAAGCACAACCACAAAACACCGGGGAATTGTAGTTATAGAGGGTTTTATTGCATCAATTATATAGAATATACAATGAAGAAAATTGGAAATATTAAAACCAGGTGTTATTATTAAAGTAGAGACCATTATAATAATGAAGACGATGGGATATGTAATTTTGATGCTTCCAGGAATAATAACAATGATCTTATCTATAAGGGGTATAGTATAAGGAGAAGAAGAGGCTTGATACAACAAATAGTGTCAGGGGTGGAAACGTACAAAAGGAGGTCTCATTGGAATCTGCTCAAAAAATGTAAAAAATGTGATGTGAATGGACCCTAAGAAATTTATGGCTCTCCAAATATGGGGATACAAAAATAATTTTTTGTTGTGGTGCAAAAGTAATGAGACAAAATTCACATTGATGTAATAATACGTCTAGAGATGAGCGAATCGATTCTGTAGAAGTGAAATTCGATCCGAATTTCAGAAAATCTTCGATTCTCCACGATACCGGATTTCCTGATGCTTCGCGGTAACGAATATTTAGTAAGGACCTTTGTGACATCAGACGGTCACATGATATTCTCTAGTGATGTGATTGGGTAGGCGTGTCTGTGAAGTAATTCGGATCAAAGCGAATTTTGTTGGAACTTCGAATCAAACTGCCGAATCGAACTTTTGAAAAATTCGCTCATCTCTAAATACGTCATAAATTCGCGTTGACGTAGTCACACTGAGCTGCAGAATAAAGGTAGCATTATTTATAAACAGTTTTTGCTTAAAAAATAGCAAATCCCCAATACAGTGCCATGAGAATCACAAGTTGTTTTGCAAAAAAATAAGATCTTATACAACTACATCAAGTAAAAAAGTTATGGCTGTCGGAAGGCAGAACGGGAAAAACGGAAAAAAATCTCTCTGCACCCCTAAGGCCAAAACAGTCCGTGCCCTTAAATGGTTAAATATATATTTTTGCCCAAGAATAATACTTTCTCAAAATCTTTATTGTAGAAAGTACAGGACATGTTAAAAAGAAAGTATTTGGCAGAAAATCTCTTTTCTAAGAACTTAAAGCTCCAAGACATTTTACTTAATGCCAAATACGACCAGACCCAATGTGATCCTATAAGGAATTAACGCAAAGCTTATTTCTCATTATTTGTTTGTAATGGATCCAGAATGTGGAACTTTCGGAGGCCCCAAACCTCTGCGGAAATAAGTCCAGATGAACATTTTGACTTTGGTATAAAATTCGAGCTCTTGTAAGAAATATAAACTAATCAATAATATAAAAAAACGATTTGTCAAAAATCTGCTTGCCGGATTTAGATTAAAAGAATATGGCTTCTAAATCCTCTTCGCGGGAGAAGATGGCTACAGACACAGTATTACAAGTCACTCCAAAAATTCTTTGAGCCAACTTAAGTCCCTTACAAGATTTAAGAGATGTATGGCACCCCGAGAGAAGCCCAGGAGATTAAAAAGCAGTCTTTGAAGATAAAGATACTCAAGCCGCTGTAGCCTTTTTATATAAATTATTTGTTCAAATTTCATTTTGAGTTTGGCGCATGAGTCAGTGTTAGTAGTATTTTATTATTGTCTGCAAAGCAATATAGTCGCAGCACACGGAGGAGAAGATTTACAAACTGTGCTGTAGTAATACATCTCTTACAGCATATTTCTAGTGATTCGGACAAAAGACATTCTGGGTATGTGTCATGAGACCTGCAATAAAATTCCTGTGTTGTTTACCCCTTGTCTTAACTTTTCTAAAGCACTTGGCAGAACATAAGCTATGTGAAAGGAGGGGTCTAAACAGCTTACATATATTAAACTATACTGCATGGGTAGCTTGAGGTGGTGCTAGCCATGTTTCTCTATACGGTATGTCAAGAGCCTACTTAAGGAAAAAGAAGCCTAGGGTGGCGGCCTGCCTTGTCCTGATGATTTGCCAAGTTTTATCAATACAGGTTCTTGATACGGCTTTAAAGAAGGCCATTCAATTAGGATATACAGTGGGGAAAAAAGTATTTAGTCTGCCACTAATTGTTCTCCCACTTATAAAGATGAGGCCGGCCTGTAATTGACATCATAGGTAGACCTCAACTATGAGAGACAAAATGAGAAAATATAGCCACAAAATCAATGTCTAATTTTTTAAGAATTTATTTGCAAATTATGGTGGAAAATAAGTATTTGGTCACCTACAAACAAGCAAGATTTCTGGCTCTCCCAGCCCTGTAACTTCTCCTTTAAGAGGCTCCTCTGTCCTCCACTCATTACCTGTAGTAATGGCTCCTGTGTGACATTGTTATCAGTATAAAAGACTCCTGTCCACAACCTCAAACAGTCACACTCCAAACTCCACTATGGTGAAGACCAAAGAGCTGTGGAAGGACACCAGAAACAAAATGGTAGCCCTGCACCAGGCTGGGAAGACTGAATCTGCAATAAGCAAGCAGCTTGGTGTGAAGAAATCACCTGTGGGAGCAATAATTAGAAAATGGAAGACATACAAGACCACTGATAATCTCCCTCCATCAGGGGCTCCACGCAAGATCTCACCCCGTGGGGTCAAAATGATCACAAGAACGCTGAGCAAAAATCCCAGAACCACACGGGGGGACCTAGTGAGTGACCTGCAGAAAGCTGGGAC
Source organism: Leptodactylus fallax (assembly GCA_947044405.1). Taxonomy (NCBI): domain Eukaryota; kingdom Metazoa; phylum Chordata; class Amphibia; order Anura; family Leptodactylidae; genus Leptodactylus; species Leptodactylus fallax. The sequence goes on along the minus strand of CAMRHE010000176.1, from coordinate 1,473,933 downwards.
TAACGTAACAAAGGCTACCGTCAGTAACACACTACGCTGCCAGGGACTCAGATCCTGCAGTGCCAGACGTGTCCCCCTGCTTAAGCCAGTACATATCCGGGCCCGTCTGAAGTTTGCTGGAGAGCATTTGGATGTCCCAGAAGAGTATTGGGAGAATGTCATATGGTCAGATGAAACCAAAGTAGAAGTGTTTGGTAGAAACACAACTCGTGGTGTTTGGAGGAGAGTGAATACTGAGTTGTATCCAAAGAACACCATACCTACTGTGAAGCATGGGGGGGCAACATCATGTATGGGGCTGTTTCTCTGCAAAGGGACCAGGACGACTGATCCGTGTACATGAAAGAATGAATGGGGCCATGTATGGTGAGATTTTGAGTGCAAACCTCCTTCCATAAGCAAGGGCATTGAAGCTGAAACGTGGCTGGGTCTTTCAGCATGACAATGATCCCAAGCACACCGCCAGGGCAACGAAGGAGCGGCCTCGTAAGAAGCATTTCAAGGTGCTGGAGTGGCCTAGCCAGTCTCCAGATCTCAGCCCCATAGAAAACCTTTGGAGGGAGTTGAAAGTCCGTGTTGCTCAGCGACAGCCCCAAAACATCCCTGCTCTAGAGGAGATCTGCATGGAGGAATGGGCCAACATACCAGCAACAGTGTGTGCCAACCTTGTGAAGACTTACAGAAAACGTTTCACCTCTGTCATTGCCAACAAAGGAGATAGAACAAAGTATTGAGATGAACTTTTGTTATTGACCAAATACTTATTTTCCACCATAATTTGCAAATAAATTCTTTAAAAATCAGACAATGTGATTTTCTGGATTAGTTTTCTCATTTTGTCTCATAGTTGAGGTCTACCCATGATGTCAATTACAGGCCGGCCTCATCTTTATAAGTGGGAGAACTTGCACAATTGTTGACTGACTAAATAATTTCTTTCCCCACTGTAACGCATTAGTATAATGGCAAGTCAGTTATGGTAAAATGATAGTATATAAGTGAAGAAACAACGTGATATTACATAAACTTTTGTAAAATTCTAGATACAAAGATTAAGTCCTTTCAACATCAACAAGAGCTTATCATCATCTGCCCACAAACATCAGCCATGGAAGCAACTGGAGAAGACAGAGAACCCCTGGGAAACAACACTATGAAGAGCGTCCTCTCCACACGAGTACTGAGCATCAGTCTTCATCAGAGCCCCCCTAAACTTCTTATACCCATTAGACAAAAACCTACGATTACATAAGCTTGGAACGCACAGGGGTTGTTTGTCTACCTCATCCTGTACCATGGAGTGGCCAGTTCCAAAGTCTCAGATAGGGAAACCAAAATAACCTCCGATTAAAATGATAACAAGCTCCAGCATAACCAACTTATATCAAATAAACTAGGTGAGAAAGATTATGGTCACATAAATGTGTGAAATAAACAAAATTACTAAGGCTAGGTTCACACCTGCGCCTGGTATCCGTCCGCTTGCAAACTGTTTTAAGAGGAAAACAGTTTGGTACAAAAAAGATTCCAAACGGTTACACAGCGGATATCCAAATCAGTTTTTTTAGACGGATTAGTCAATGGGTGTCCGTTCAAAAAAACTGACCATTTGTGTCCGTTTTTGACCAATCTGTTTTTTTTTTCTTCCCCCCTTCTTCATTCTGAGCATGCACAGAGGGAGAAACGGGCACAAACTGATTGCTGTCCGTTTGTAATCCATTTGTAATCCGTTTCCCATAGACCTCAATGTTAAAAAAAAAAAAAACGGATTGGTTGCTGTTCATCTGGAATCCTTATTTTTAGTACGGAGATAGAGTCCTGCAAGTTCTACTTTTCTCTTTGCACAAAAAAGCGGAAACTAGATGGAAATGGCGCAAACTGATACCTACGAATTACTTTGAAAACCCATTGAAATCAATGGGTTTTAATCCGGACCGTTCAAAACCAGTTTTTGAAGATTTCAAATCCTGATTTTGAGCGGATTGACAAACGCAGATGTGAACCCAGCCTAAGATATTAAAGGTATGCAAGCTTGTGCAATGTTGTTGAATAGCAGAGTTCATAAAGCAACGAAAAATTCAGCTTAAGATACAAACTGTAGATGATACAAAATGGAGATTATAATATACTTCAAATTGCCGTTCACAAGTCCTACATGTAAGTGGACAGTTAATAAAATAATTCCATCAATTATGATAAACGGTATAAAAAATAGCTATGTCAGAACTGCATTTTTCATACATTTCATGCAAGAGCAGCGCCGTCCAATGGTTCATTGTGATATTGCAGCTCCTCCTTATTCACTTCAATGTAGCTGACCGGCAATACCAGAAACAAACCATGGACAACTGTGGCACTGTTTTGGAAATTCATCAAGCCTGTTTTTATAATCCTGTACCTTCTCTATAAGGCCAAATTGTTTTGGTCCTTAACCCCTTTACCATATTCTGACACCCGTAACTTTTTTATATTTCTGTGCACAGGGCTGCATTAGGTGTCTTTTTTGTGGGGCCAGATGTAATATTCAGTTATACCATTTTGGGGAATGTCTATTGCTTTGATCTTTTTTTATTCTCTTTTTTATGAGGCACAACAGTGAAAAAAAGACAGTTTAACTCTTGATTTTTTTGCCACAACGGCATTCACCATATGGGAATATTTTTTTTACGTTTGTAGACAAGCTTTTTCGGTCATAGGGATACAATGTATGTGTTTAACTGTATTTAAGTACTTTTTTATGTGTTCTAGGGAAAGGGGGGTGATTTGACTTTTTTATTCTTTTTTTTTTTTTTTTTTTTTTTTTTACTGTAATTTTTAGACCCATAGGGGTCTTGAACCCAAGGGGGTCTGACCACTAATATGATGCATTGCAATTCATTGTAAAATAACACTGCATAGAGCAGCCTGTAATACAAGTCATACAATGACAAGCCTGCCAGTGTAACGGATCGCTGGCCACGGATCTCACTTGTATACGTTTAAAGTTTTTTATTAAAAACATGACGGGATGTAACTAATAAAAACCTGATGATATCTGAGATCACTTTCAATGTAAGCAAAACAGAACTCAGGAAATTGCAAATTGTATCTATATCTGTAAAATATTCTAGGCTGGAACTAAACAAGAAAGTTATCCCAAATGACAAGCATACAGTATAATATAACATGACAGAGTTGTATTTAGATCCCCTGTAGCACAAATAAACAGGGTTCTCCATGTCACCCTTGAACTAGATCATACAAAAACGTTTGTTGGCTGCACCCTTACCGCATTCTTTTTTGAAGTTTTTTCCATCTGTGACATTCTAGGGAAATTTCAGTTATAAACAATAGAGGAAATTTATTAACCATTCTATACAAGTTTTCTGGCATAGATGCGTAATAATGTGGCAGATCTTTGGTGCACAACCCATTCTTGCTCCATATATGTGCCATATACCCTTTCTTTACCTCGGCACTTTTTGCTAATGCCGATGGAGAAGGGCAGGCATGCCTTGGCTGACATATTTATTATAACGTACGATGGATATAATAATAATAATAATAATAATAATAATAATAATAGTCCTTTAATAGTCCCACAGTGGGGAAATTCAGTGTGTTACAGCAGCAAAGATAAGATAAGCAGATGCAAATACAACATGTACAGGAATGTTCCAAGGTGAGAGGCATTACATTAATAGCAGACAGACAGATAGGACGTAGCAGAGGGGGGGGGGGGGGAATTTAACAGGCAGAGAGATATTTCAGTTCTCTGTATGTAATGATCTCCGCTTAGGTCGGTGTTGGTTGTACAGCCTAACTGCGGTGGGGAGGAAAGACTTCCGATAGCGCTCCTTCTCACACCTAGGGTGGAGCAGTCGGTCACTGACAGTACTGCTCAGCGCGATCACAGTCTCATGCATGGGATGGGACTTCTTCTTCTGCATGGAGCTCACCACGGACAGTATCCTTCTGTCACCCACCACCTGCACTGGGTCCAGTGGGCTCCCCAGGACAGAGCTGGCCTTTCTAATCAGCTTGTCAAGTTTATTTCTGTCCCTGGTTGATATACTGCTCCCCCAGCAGGCCACTCCAAAGAAGATGGCTGATGCCACTACCGAGTTGAAGAAAGTCCTAAGAAGTGCCCCCCGGATTCCAAAGGCTCTCAGCTTCCTAAGCAGGTAGAGCCTGCTGTGGCCCTTCCTGTACAGGGCCTCCATATGATCTGCCCAGTCCAGCTTATTATTAAGGAGCAGACCCAGGTACTTATAGGTGTTCACAATCTCGATGCCCGTCCCCAGGATGTCCACTGGTTTTGGAGGGCATCTGCCTTTACGGAAGTCCACCACCATCTCCTTGGTCTTCCCCGCGTTAATCTTCAGGTGGTTCTGGTGGCACCAGTCCACAAAAAACCGGTTCAGTTCTCTGTACTCCTTGTCATCATCGTCTGTGATGAGGCCTACTATTGCAGAGTCGTCAGAATACTTCTGTAGGTAGCAGCTGGATGAGTTGCACCTAAAATCAGCAGTGTACAGTGTGAAGAGGAAAGGGGCGAGAACCGTACCCTGAGGTGCCCCCCGTATTACAGATCACGGTACCTGACACACAGTCTTGGGCTCTCACGTATTGAGGTCGATTTGTGAGGTAGTCTAGGATCCAGTTGGAGAGGTGGTGGTCCACTCCAGCAAGGCCCAGCTTGTCTCTCAGTAACCTGGGCTGTATGGTGTTAAAAGCACTGGAGAAATCAAAGAACATTATTCTCACCGTGTTCCCTGGTTTCTCCAGGTGAGACAGAGCCCTGTGCAGAAGATGGATGATGGCATCATCTACCCCAATGCCCGGCCGATAAGCAAACTGGAGAGGGCCATAGCGGGGCTCACTAGAGGGCGAAGATGTGTGAGAACCAATCTCTCTAAGATCTTCATCAAGTGGGATGTCAGTGCTACAGGTCTGTAGTCGTTGAGGTTCATAGGGTGAGGTTTCTTTGGAACTGGTACCACACAAGAAGATTTCAATAATTCAGGGACTATTTCCTGCCTCAGGCTCATATTATACATATATGTAATTATACCACACAGCTGGTCCCCACAAGTCTTAATTAGCCTTGCACTGATGTCATCTGGCCCTGCGGCTTTCCTCGCCTTGATCTTTTTCATCTCCTTCCTCACCTGGGCCCGTGTGAAGGTCAGACTGTGGTCAGATAAAGACAGATTTCTGGATTTACTGGTCTGTTGGGAAGTAGCCACATGGGGTGAATGGGGTGAAGTCATTGTGGTGGGGGGAGCTGAAGGACATGCTGGGGTGGGAGGAGCTGGTGTGTGATCAAATCTGTTGAAGATTTAGATAGGTTTAGTTCATTAAGCCAGTTAACATCTGCCTCAATCTGGCAGACCGACTGTTTATGACCCGAAATTGACTTAAGCCCCTCCCAGACCCCCCTTATGTCTTTTCTTTCCATTTGCTTTTCCATTTTTTCTTTATAACTGGCTTTTCCCTGCCTGATTTGATGCCTCAGCTCCTTTTGTACTTCCGTCAACCCCTCCTTATCTCTTGTCCTGAATGCCATCTTTTTCTCCTTAATTAGTGTTTTTATATCAGAGTTAATCCATGGTTTGTTATTGGAGAAGCACCTCACCACTTTTGTGGGTACTGTGTTGTCCACACAAAAATTAATGTAGTCTGTTATGCAGTGTGTGAGTCCTTCTATATCTTCTCCATAAGAATCCTGCAGAACTTCCCATGCGGTTGTGTCAAAACAATCCCTCAGAGCCTCATCACTCTCCTCAGACCATATCCTCACTGTGCGGGTGACAGCTGGTTCTCTACGTACAAGTGGCTTGTACACAGGTCGGAGATGTACTAGGTTGTGATCCGATCTTCCCAGGGGCGGTAGGGCTGATGAGTTATATGCCTCCCTCGCGTTGGCAAAGAACAAGTCCAGTGTTTTGTTGTCTCTTGTGTGGCAGGTTACATACTGTGTGAAACTGGGAAGTGTGGATGATGGAGAGGCGTGGTTGAAATCGCCAGACACAAGAAGGAGGGCCTGGGGGTGCTGAGACTGTAACTGGCTCAGCGTGGCTTGTAGGACCTCGCAGGCAGCGTCAGCTTTCGCAGAGGGGGGGACATATGCAGCTATCACGATAACATGTGATAGTTCCCTTGGTAGATAGAAAGGTCTCATGCTCACAGCTAATAGTTCAATGTCCTTACAGCAAGTTTGCTCCTTAATCACAATGTGCCTAGGATTGCACCATCTATTATTCACAAACATTGCCAGCCCCCCTCCTTTCCTCTTACCGCTCTCCCTTGTCCTGTCTGCCCGAAGGAGTTTAAAACCATCCAAGGAGACCAGAGAGTCAGGAGTAACTTCAGTGAGCCAAGTCTCTGTAAGTAGCATCATGCTGCACACCCGAAACGCCTGATGGTGCCTGGTGAGCACTGTTAGTTCATCCATCTTGTTTGCAAGAGATCTCACATTGCCCATAATGATGGAGGGAACAGTTGGTTGGTAACGCCTCTTTTTAATCCTCTGAAGAGTTATGAGTAAGGAAATCTACACCAGTTCCTGACCAGTTCTGATGCATTATTCTGCTCCTGATTCCATTACACGATTCAACAGACATAGAGCATCAATGTACAATCGCTGTTACGACTCGATGCAATCAGAATACTGTATATCTTCCAGTAACTGAATTCCCATCTCTGGCAAAACCAGAGATCTCAAATATCTCCCATATCACACATACACCAGTGGGAGAGATCCTGCCTGCTTTATAAGTAAAAGTCTGCAAACTGCCAAGAAGATAACACAAGACACAGAAAATGGATATGATGGGAAGAAGGTAGGCAGCAGCAGCAGCGGCCGGAGCTTTCCTCTCTCTATAAGACTGCATGATATGAGATAAGAGGTGAAGCAAAATTGAGGAGACAACTGACTGGCACAAAATACCGAGCATAGCACTAACATCACACTAGGAGGAGGCTGACCACATAGCAGGCATGGAAAGAAATAATAGGCTTCTTCCAAAAGTGTTCAGATGGAACAGAACCCTAAGAAACACAAGGGAGACTAAAATATGGTCGATCTACATGTAAAAATCAATTCTGCAATTCATTTATATTTGTTATCTAAATTGATAAATGAAACATCTTTGCTAAAATCTTAGAGTCTTACAAAGTATTATTTATAGGGGTGAAACAATCTCAAACTTCACATTCCGATTTATAGAGCATGACAAATAAAGAGTCTTTGCAAATGCAAATCTTTAGCAAACTGACATTAGGTTCTTCGGAAACCCAATCCGCTTAAAAAATCAGTTACCCAATATAGACTATACTGGGGTTCACCAGGTTTCCGCTCGGTTTCCGCCCGAAAAATTCGGAAAGAAAAGTCCTGCTTGGCAAACTTTTCTCTCCACATTTTTCAAGCGGAATGGAAATGGAAACCGAGCGCTGGTGTGAACCCAGCCTTACATGACGTTCCTGATATGGCTGTTTATATTCCTACATTGCTCGCGGCTCATTGTCCATGTTTCCGGCCACCAGGTGGCCGGGCCAGTTATGGCCAGGATTGTGGACACTGGTTTCTGACAACTCATGCATGCTTGCTCCCATGCCTTACATCTCTGTTCTAGTATGGTGATATAGTGGGCGAGGGGAAGGGACAGAAGAAGCAGAAACATAGTGACTATGTTGGGCAACAAAGAAGAATAAATTGGAAATCTGACATGGGGAATAACAGGGGCACAGAACAGGATTGTCTCTACTACACCCACCATTTCTAGATGTCATGATCCCTCCTGAGAGAACAGGGTTTCAGTGGTCTTTTGAGCCTCACAGCCCTGAGCCCTGGCACGTGAAGGAAAGGGGACAGGAGTGGGCAATGGAGCACTGGGGATAGGTGAGAATTCCTTTTTTTATCTTTATCACCCACCCCAGTGGCTCCAAATCATGGACAACCCTTTATCTATTTCTTTTTTTTGTTGTGACTGGAAGACTCCTTTAAATTATTCAACTAATATATATTTTTATCTGGATCTTTTTAAATAGATTTATTGAATATTTCAACCCTGATACCATAAAAAGGGACGGAAAAACCAGGCAGGTTTCAGATAAAATAATTTATATGGATACATTGTATTTAATCCCTTTCTCCTTTCGCTCAGACATGGTCACGACTGTCCCATCTGCCTTTCCACACAGGTAAACCATTTGTTATAAGCAGGGCTCAGATTCGTCTTCGTCTGTCTCTGAACTCAGCTGCGAGCCTTTGATTCCAGTCCCGGTGCTCGTAATCTGTCGCTCCATATCGGGGACTCGTTGTTATGTAAAGCTGCACACGCGATGGCCACAGGTTCTTAACAGGAAAGATGAAATGTTCTATAAAATAAAGAGAGCAGCGAGATCAGAACACAAAGCTGCCTACGGAGGAGCGACTTCAGTTCCCTGCTATTTGTGGGAATTAATTAAGCGACGGGGTACAGGGAGGATGGTGAGGACTGGGGAACATAGACAACCAGTATAATAAGAGGTGACAATAAGGGCAAAGGGGCAAAACTAAAAACAGGACCGCCAAAAAATTCAATGGATAACATTTCCAAAATTCTAAAAAAAAATTTCTATATTGTGATTCTTTGGTAATAGGGATGTGTGGATCTCTGGCTGTTTTATACATATCACTGTGACAATTAAAGGATGTAAATACAGAATTAAGGAGGACCCGATGTCCATTTTAGCTAACATATATTCTTTTAGCTAACATATATTCTTTTAGCTAACGTATATTCTTCATGAAATGAAAATGTTAGGACATATTTTTTTAGAATTTTGAATTATTTCATTCCTCTGTAATTCCTCTTAAAAACTTATAACTAAATTGATGTCTGGGTGTTATCAATTTGAGGGTGGTCTTATCCACCCTGGTAATGTTAGACTGGGTATGGAGACACCCAATTGACAATAGTTGTCAACTATTCATACATGAAAACAGAAGTATTGGATAAAGACACAGGTCCATCAAGTCCAACCTATAAACCTACCAAGTTGATCCAAGGGAAGGCAAAGCACCCCACGAGACGGATGTCAAGTGCCACATCAGAGGAAAAAATTCCTTCCCAAATATGACAATTTGAAAAAGTCCCTGGATCAACATCCTACCCCAAAAAATTCTCGCTCCCATATCTTATGATATTCTTCTTTTCAAGCAAGGCGTCCAGTCCCCTCTCGAACTTGTAGAAGTTATCAGCCGTCACCACATCCTGTGGCAGTGAGTTCCATAGTCTCACCGCTCTTACTGTAAAGAAGCCCTTCCTATGATCACGGTAAAACATGTTTTCCTCTAGACGTAGAGGATGCCACTTGTTACAGTCACAGACCTTGGTATACAGAGATCATTGGAAAGGTCTCTGTACTGTCCATTCATATATTCGGACATTGTTATTAGGTCGACCCCTAAGCTGCAAACCAAACAACCCCACGTTTCATAACCGATCTTTATACTTTAATCCAACCCATCTCCTTAGTTTTCGTCGTCTAAACCCACTCTAATTCAGCTCTATCCTTTCTATATACAGGTGTCCGAAATTGTGCACGGTATTCTACGTGTGACCTGACCAGTGATTTGTATAGAGGTAAAAGTATATTGCAAAGTATAGAACAAAGTACATTAATGGATGTGGTTTCTGCACTCAGCCTGTAAAAGACACAACAATTCCAGCGGGCCATAGTAAAGTATACCTGATACTGCTGCCAGGGATGTTAGCTGCAGTTCACACTTGGATCTGGAGTTAAAAAGTGTTTTATCTAAATAGAGAAAAATGACCTCTCACTTAGTGCTGAGATCAAGGATATGATAGATACTTTTTATTCTTCTTTAAAACAAAGTTATTTATTGCTTAGACGTGACAATACCCTACAAATCCGGACAGTGTTCTTCTTCAGGTCCTTCAGCAATATTATATGTTTCCAGGAGGAATAACAAAGTAAGGCTTACAGTATAAGAATTGTTGTATCACTAAAACAGACATATGAGGACGGCCTATAGGTTCACTTTAATGCGTTATAGCATTTCACGGGATAATTTCCACCAATTACACAGGATAGGGAGTAAGTGTCAGATCTCTATAGGTTGACCACTGGGACCCCCTGCAATCAGGATAGGAGGAATTCCAAAATTTCGCAAATTGTTCCATGGGAGTGGACTGCAGATGTGCATGAATGGTCAGTGCTATATTCATTTTTATGGGACTGCCAGAATGGAAATCTTTGGTCATATGTTACTAATGGCGAGACAAGGATTGCGGTGATCAAACTTGGGAAGGTGTCGTGATTTCATCCCAGAAGCCCTCCTGTTGCACATTACAGCACTACTTATTGATTTATTGATATCATAGTCATCATAGTAAATAATGCAGGATAAAGACACCAGTCCATAAGTCCAAGCTATAAACCTACCAAGCTAATCCAGAGGAAGGCAAAACACCCCAAGAGGCTGGCGACAATCAGAGGAAAAAAATTCCTTCCCAACTCCAAATATCGCAGTTCCTGAGATGCTGGATAATTCCCTTTCCAATGTCAGTGTCAAGTTTTACCAAGGAATACACAAGTTTCTTCTTCTAGGTCTGTTTAGCCCCACTATCTGCCCTTTTATATAAAACCTGCTCTTGCACTACCATTTGTCACAGACCATTGCTAACAAATGCTATGAAGAAAGATCCAAGTTTCAGTAGGTTGGACAAAAATGAGCCTCCTCCGTCTTTGGGATCTCATGAACCCACTAACAGGAAATGGACAAAAATGGACATCCCTAGTATGAAAACTAGACATATATGTGTTTGAGTAAGGCATAATTTGGATTCTTACTTCTTAATACCATTCTTCAAGATTGCTTCAGCAGCTGGACTCCACTCTGCTTCCAGATCTAGACAGTAGGGGTAAATGTTAATAGTGGGAAGATGAATGTCTATCGCTACTGTATATCCAGCATTTTGTTTTTTGTTTTTTATGTTTGTTTGTTTGTTTGAGTTGGAAGGGACCTCAAGGGCCATCGAGTCCAACCCCCTGCAAAAGCAGGAATTCCTAAAACATCCCAGCTATATACCTATCCAGTTTCCGCTTGAAGATTTCAATTGATGAAGAACTCACCACCTCCCGTGGCAGCCTATTCCACTCTCTCACTACCCTTACTGTTAGAAAGTTTTTCCTAATGTCTAATCTGAATCTCCTTCCCCTTAGTTTCATCCCATTACTTCTCGTGCTTCCTTCTGCTAATGAGAATAGGGTAGATCCCTCTGCACTGTGACAACCTTTCAGATATTTAAATACCGCTATTAAGTCTCCCCTTCGCCTTCTCTTCTGCAAACTAAGCAGTCCCAATTCTTTTAGCCTCTCCTCGTAGGACATGGTTTGTAGACCTTCCACCATTTTGGTTGCTCTTCTCTGGACCTGCTCCAATAAATCGATGTCTTTCTTAAACTGGGGAGCCCAGAACTGTACACAGTATTCCAGGTGGGGTCTGACCAGGGCAGAGTACAGCGGAATAATTACCTCTCTTGATCTAGCTTCAATGCTCGTCTTGATACATCCTAGAATTTTATTAGCCTTTTTAGCCACCGCACCGCACTGTTGACTCATGTTGAATTTGCGATCTATTATTATGCCCATTTTATACCGATGTGACCAGACTTATCTGATCTCCAGTTAACAACTAATGCAATTTATCATGAAACCAATTCAAATCAATATCATGACGTGCTAGGAAAAGTATTGAAAGTCTACACTTCGCACCGCGTCCCAAACCCTACGTAATGGCCACACAATAGAAACAAATAGTGTTGTGACTGTACCCAAACAGAATAATACCAAACAAATGTATAAAACAAACTGGTTTATTTAGGCTTGCAAAACACAAGCCTAAATAAACACAAGCAGACAAAATAAGTGAACTGCAAAGCATACTAGGCCGGTGGACGATTGCGGGGTAACTATCCCTATCACTCGCCCTAACTACGCCAGCTTAGCGCCAGAGTTTTCCTCTTATAAGAGGACGCCTCACAGGATACGTAAATAGAGACCCTCGGAAATTCGCCCTAGCAGAGACTCAGGGACACAGTACTGACTAACACCAAAACACAGAGACACAAATGGTAGACAAGATAGAAGTCAGACTAAGCCAGAGGTCCTAAACCAGGACAGGGAGATTGAGCCAAGTTTCAGAACCAAACAAACAGTAGAAGTAGAGGTCACTGGAATAGCTGATCACAGAAGTATAACCAGCAAGGGACTGGAGCAAACAAATAGGATACTTAGCATTACGCTATGTAATAACTTATTAGGAGATCTTGTTAGGTTTGAGAAAAGGTGTCCAACACCTATCTGGATATGTCCAACCAAGAGAAAAGGTAAAGGAGAATTAGAGAATTAGAGATGTGCAAACTATTTGTATTGAGCTGGGGATGAATTTTCCAAAAATTTCAGATTCACCACCCATGAATTTTTATTATTATATTCTGGGGTTTTTTCAGGTGTGGAAAAATAATCTGTCCTACTAACCTTCCCTCACCTCTCCTGGGCTCCCTCACAATGTCTAATGTTCATTCCCGGGTGTATTCTGGTATCTTCCAACCTGGATGATGTCACTGGCTACAAAGTAATGCTGAGTCAGGTGATTAGTCCATGCGCGATGTATTGATGTCATGTGGTCAATGCACCCCACATAACCACTGATGTCTAATCATAGGTTTCAGTAGTGCCTCGGAGACACTGACATCACCCCGGAGGACAGAAGAGGCCAAAGAGGAACAAACACTGGACATGGCGAGGGAGTCCAGGAGAGGTGAAGAAAGGTGAATATGACTGTTTATGAAAAGACCCCAAAGTATAATAATGTCACTTCTAGTTCAATGAAACTGATGGGAGAACCGCGCGAATATTCACCCATTTTTAGGGAGGATGCATCTGTAATTGACCAAAGCCTTACTTGGACCTCAATGTTATCGTGATAAATAATGTTGCCACCAAGATTTTGCAAAGTGCAAGTCTTCTGCAACTTTTCTCAAAGCAGGAGAATTTCCCTACCTGTAGTTAACTAAGAAAATTTCACAAGCCCCATTTTTCCTGATCAAGTTTCTGAATGTACAATAAGCTCCTTTATTTTGTTTTTCATCTCAAAATCCGCTGATAGAGTTTGGAAAGACAAAGGTCGAACGAGAAAAAGGTGAAGAATAAGGCAGATTTCTTGTAGTTATGTTTAAACAACAAAGAAGTATATTAAAAAGCAAAGATATGAAGACTCAGAACAAGAGGGGAGGAAGCACGTCTCAGAGAAAGTGAAAAAGATATTTGTCCATGTTTTTATATCAGAATGTCATTTAAGATGTTGAACTGATTGATTTCCTTTAAAGAATCCGTCGCATCAAAAACGTATCATCAATAAGATCCACATTTCAAAGGCATTCCATTGTAATGGAAATAAAGTATTCTTCTTGTGACTATTTCAGCGACTTCTAGCTCCAAGTTCTTCAATACTTTTTGAAAACTAATGGAATCACTTGTTCATCAGGTTCAGAATATTCAATAATCTACGGTATGGTGGGAAATAGTGTAAGAATAAATGTGACTGGACCAACAAAAGAGGTGGAGCGGAGTGCTAAATAAACTCAGTACAAAGAAGGGAGGGAAGAAGGAAGGAAGAACTCTCTGCTTGAATGGAGGGAGGAAAGGAAGGAAGGGAGGGAGGAAGGAAGGGAGGAAGAACTCTCTGCTTGAATGGAGGGAGGAAAGGAAGGAAGGGAGGAAGAACTCTCTGATGTTATATTTGTCTTGAGAGGGAGGGAATGAGAAAGGAAAGGCAGAAGAAAGGAAGAAATAATCTCACTTCACATTAAGAATAAAGAATCTGATGGAATGATTTGAAAGAACTTCAAGAAAATGTCAAATTTAGCATTTAGCTTATGGAAGGGATGAAAGGAAAAGGAAGGAAGGGAGGAAAGTAAGGAAAGAAAGAAAGTAGGGAAGAAGGAAGTGAGGGAGGATGGAAGGAAAGAAAGAGAAAGAAAGAAAGGAAGGAAAGGAGGAAGGAAGGAAGGAAAGTAAGGAAAGAAAGAAAGAAAAAGAAAGTAAAAAAGAAAGAAGTAGGAAAGAAGGAAGGGAAGGAAAGGAAGGAAGGGAGGATGGAAGGGAAGTAAGGAAAGAAAGAAAGAAAGAAAGAAAGAAAGAAAGGAAAGAAAAAGGAAGAAAGGAAAGTAAGGAAAGAAAGAGAAAGAAACAAAGTAGGGAAGAAGGAAAGGAAGGAAGGAAAGAAAAAGAAAGGAAGGAAGGAAGGGAGGACGGAAGGGAGGAAGAGGCAGTATCTATCTATTCTTAGTTTATCAATACCAATAAGGATAGGGAAGAGGAGTTGAAAGGAAAAAAGGAGGGGGGGAAGAAAGAAGGAATAATTCCACTAAATACTAAAAATTTAGCTCACATTTACCTAAATTAAGACCGTATAAGATTTTGTCACAGTGGCTCATGCTGGATGTTATATCTGGTGAATCTTTAGACTGTCTAGTCTACCTTTATACCACCTATTAGTCGACTTGCTTTGCAACAGAGCTTTGCGGTGAAATTTTGGTGCACATTGTTACACCTTAAACCCCGCCACTATCCCTGATAAGACAGATCTGTTTCCTGTTATTCCTCACCTCCTTGTCAGATGAGGCAAGACATTTTCTAAAGCACATGATAGAAGTGTCACACAGCATGTACAGTACAGTTTGCAGCATTTTTTCCACACTCTCTGTTTTAGTATCCAGCCTTTTCTATGATGGGAACATTTTTTGAGTTTTTATTTATTATTGTATTTTATATATAGTATTCTATAGTTATCCATGGTTTTATAATATATATATATATAAAATTGTTATCTCATATTTGCAGCACTATGTAAAACTCTACATTGTCCACAAAGGAACAATTGTGAATCGTAGATTACATAGATAAAATACATAAAGTATCTTATTTTTCAGCAGCAGTTATATAGATGGCTTGGTGTGCAGACAACTGGAAACCAGACATCTAAATACAGATTCAGGCAAAAAGGCAAGCAGCCAAAGTTAACCTGTTCACCACTGGGTCACTAAGCGCTACACCTAAGTTCCTTGGTGCAGCTGCTATAATTCTGCTTGCCAGAAGGTAAACTCAGACTCGAGGGAGAGCAGCCAGTGACACGGGACAGATTCAGGCTCCACAGTTTGCAAGCTGAGCAAGTCCCCCCTCCTTCTTCATATCCAGGTACATTTCAGCGCTGCCGCCTGCTTAAATGATCCTCTTATTTCTTTGTTAAAGCTTTTCCGGCTATTCCTAAAAACATTGCTTGCTGCAGTATCTGACTTTATTCTGCTATTTTTGGATTGATAGTGAGAAATCTTTAGCATTCTGACCCTATGGTCCCCTCCCTTGTTTAATGAAAGAAAAACCCACAATGATCACAGAAATAACTTGAATCTGACAAAAGTAATTTGCCAAACTACATGTTGTCAAGCCACAAAGTTTCTGGGAGAATGTCCTATGGACAGATGAGACAAAAATTGAAATTTTTGGCAAGGCACATCAGCTCTATATTCACAGACGGAAAAATGAAGCCTATCTTGAAAAGAACACTGTCCCTACTGTGAGACATGGAGGAGGCTCTGTTATGTTCTGGGGCTGCTTTGCTGCATCTGGCACAGGGTGTCTTGAATCTGTGCAGGGTACAATGAAATCTCAAGACTATCAAGGGATTCTAGAGAGAAATGTGCTGCCCAGTGTCAGAAAGCTTGGTCTCAGTCGCAGGTCATGGGTCTGGAAACAGGATAATGACCCAAAACACACATCTAAAAACCCCCAAGAATGGCTAAGAGGAAAACATTGGACTATTCTGAAGTGGCCTTCTATGAGCCCTGACCTAAATCCTATTGAGCATCTTTGGAAGGCGTTGAAACATGGCGTCTGGAGGAGGCACCCTTCACACCCGAGACAACTGGAGCAGTTTGCTCATGAGGAGTGGCCAAAATGCCTGCTGAGAGGTGCAGAAGTCTCATTGCCAGTTACAGGAATCGTTTGATTGCAGGGATTGCCTCAAAAGGTTGTGCAACTAAATATTAAGTTAAGGGAACCATCATTTCTGTCCAGGCCTGTTTCATGTTGAAGCCTGGTTGGAAAGCAATGTCTGACTTTCATTTGTTCATTTTCATAGAATTTTTATATATTATTCCTTTTGTCAGATTCAAGTTATTTCTGTGACCATTGTGGGGTTTTCTTTCATTAAACGAGGGGGACCAACAATTTTGTCCACATGTGTAATTCATTCACTGAGCACGGTGGCTCAGTGGTTAGTGCTGGAGTCCTGGGTTCGAATCCTGCCAAGGACAACATCTGCAAGGAGTTTGTATGTTCTTCCCGTGTTTGTGTGGGTTTCCTCCCACACTCCAAAAGACATACTGATAGGGAATGTAGATTGTGAGCCCTATATGGGACAGTGATTGACAACGTCTGTAAAGCACTGCGGAATATGATGGCACAATATAGGTAAGCATAATAAATAATAAAAAAATAAACTTAATTGACAAAAAACACTAGCATATTTTCCACACCTGCTTAAAACTTTTGCACATCACCGTAGAAGGCAGAGGGTTCCATAGCAAAGACCAAATAGGACCTCCATTAGAAGTGTTTTCTAGGCTAAACATATGGATCATCTATTCTAAGGATAGGGCATTAATATCAGAATGGGAGGCGTCTGACTCTCGGCACCCTCACCAATGAGTCTTTTTCAACAGCTGATACACAGAGAATGGAGCAGGAAGCAGACAGCGCTGTTCTCTGTGTAGTGGCCAGACCAGTTTACTACAGATCAACTCCTACTGACTTGAATGGAAGCTAAGCTGCAGTGATTTGGTTCAGCTGCTAAGGAAACTGATTGGTGGTGTTGCCCATTTTCAGATCCCCATCAGTCTATCCTTAGAATAAGTTAGGGAACCCTCTAACTTCACCTAAGTGTGACTACCTCAGGACCATGCCGCCTTATTGCCTGTAAGATGATTTGGCACTGAAGCCACCATAACACACCTTGGGTTTCCTCCCCTTTGCCATCTCCACACTGCTATCCGCAAGCTGTTGTATTGTTGTGTTGTAAAATTATGTTAAATTGGTCTCAAGACAAATTGAATCTTCATCCAAGATGTAAATCAGTTAATTGTAGACATTTTCATAAGTAGTGAATCTCACAAGATACATTTTGTGAATATTTGCGAGGTTTGCCCACAAATTTCATTTTGGACGGAAATTGTTTGGTCCAAAATGGCAGTGCTATTATTATACCCTGAGAAATGTTCAGACCTGGTGTCGCTGATGTCACACAGGAGGCCAGAAGAAGATGGGTACGTACAGGAATAAAGACAGGGTGCCACGGCCAAGAAAGATGAGTATGAGTAAGAGAAACCAGAGCATAGTAATAATTCTTGCTGAGCCCCAAAGATTTTGGATCGAGTCAAACATGAAATTTTTACAAAATTTGGAGCGAACCTGGTTCATTATATAACTGGTTTGCTCATCTTTCGTGTGCACATACCACAATAGTGTACCAAAGGGCTATACAGCAAGACAGGACCCCACAAGGACAATGTAGCCACAGTAAGTTTTACTACCGCTCCGTACATCCCCATATCTTGGCCCTCCATGTGCCTGAACATAAACCCTAAAGTGCTAACTCTGGCTGGCTCTATAGGTTTATGGATGTAGCAAATGTTAACTTGATATTAGACACACTCCATGCCATTCATTTCTATGGTACTGTATATAACGCGTTAAACGTTAACATTCGATATGCCAAGTTAACGTTTCCTACATCTGTATCTGTAAATCGTGAACGGTCTGAAATTTTCCACACAATAGCACTGAGAAGACTGTTTTATGTATGCATTGTATACACCAAGTCTACATTTTACATTGTCACACTACCGAGTGCATTATCTTCCATATATATTGACTGGTTTCCATTTGTGTGACATTCTTTAGAAAATGCTTGAAACAAATTGAATTGTAAATCTGTGCCCATAATATAAGAAGAGAACGGCTCCCTTTGTATTTCCACAGATGGCAAACACTTAGAAGATGGTGTCTTGAGGTCTTTGTAGGGGAATGTGTTGCACAGTAATGACAGGCACATCTCCTAATTTATCCCTGACCCTTTACTTGAGAAATTCTATTAGAACTCAAATAGATGAACATGTTGTGGTTCCCGCTTCCCTCATTCATATATTATATTGTGTTACTATGCTGTACTATTACATCGCTATTGACAGAGTCAGATATCTGCACAAAGAAAAGCATGTGCTCCTCAGAAAACCCAGCTTTTTATTATCATGTTTCATGGCCATTTCTTGGAATGTGCTTCAGAGACGACTGAATGCTACAAAACCTAAGTATGAAATGGAAGCAAATGCAAAGGGTATTTTACCATTGTGTTATGTTGTGGCTCTCTGGTCTACCTGGATTGACCTCTATTCATAATGTCTTTGACTGTTCTTGCTTTTGAGCTCCAATTTCAATTGCAGCTCTATTTCTTGGTAGCAAACAAGTGAAAGTGCTTCTTATAGTTGCTGGACGTGAGGACTTTCCTTTTGAATGCAGGGACAGATCTACGATAGGATGATGAGATGATGGGAGTAGGTAGTCATCTGGGGAGCAGATTCAATTTATAGGAAAAACAACCTTAATGGATAATGATAGCCTATAATAGGATAGTCCATAAATATTACATTATGGAGGTCCAAATACCAACACCCCAATTTTTAGTTCCAGAGCTCCAACAAGCGCCGCAGCCCATTGTGTTTTATCAACAGGTGTGTCCGCACGTAACTGATCTCCAATATGGTTAACGTTTCATATTTCTCTTGAAACCAATACCACAAAATTCTAACAAAAGCTGCAATTCATCCTCCACCACTTTGTAGTTATTAGAGATGGGTAAATCTTACGAAATTCGCTTTGCCGAATTTCGTGGGGGCCCAGAGGAGGTGCAAAAAACATAATAAATACTTATATTCACCTTCCTTCACCTTGTGTTTAAGCATCATGATGTTGGCGGGCCGCACTTGACCACTGACGTGATGGGTCAGGAGGCCTGAAGAGGAAGTTGGAGAACTGGAGTTGTTGTCCCTGTCCCAGCTTTTTTGGAACGTGTCGCAGGCATCAAATTCAAAATGAGTGAATATTTGCCAAAAAACAAAGTTTATCCATTTGAACATTAAATATCTTGTCTTTGTAGTGTAGTCAATTGAATATAGGTTGAAAAGGATTTGCAAATCATCGTATTGTTTTTATTTATGTTTTACACAATGCCCCAACTTCATTGGAATTGCAGTTGTAAGCGCCATACGTGTGGAACCTGCCGTAAGTGGATTGTGCCTCAACGTTACCTTGTAACTGGATGATTCTTGCCAAGTAAACTGCACCGTGAGCCGTGCCTGTTACAATCGCCATGCTGTCTCCTGTACCTTATTTTCACCTAATACAAAGGGTATCCCAAAATGCCATCACATGGGAGACAAGTAGCCCAATACCATCACCTCCTCACTGTGCCAGCCTAGGGTCTGTAGGAACCAAAAGCCACTATGACCAGTGAGGCCACCATACTGGGCCTATTCTTAACTGTACCATCGCTTGAGGGCTCGAGTCGCTGCATATATATATATATATATATATATATATATATATATATATACTGTTTTTCTTTTTTACTCCCTTTCCTTCTCCAGTAAACATGACAGGCTTTATTATACATTCCCTATTGTTTTAGGGACACCAGCGAGATACAATAATGCTAATGCATTCTGCTCTGACATCCATTATCGACAACAGATTTTGCCTTGGTGACATAAATAAGGCACAGTCAGGTGATCCGATGGAATATTTACAGTGTGATGGCTCTTACATCAGGCTCCGTATGTGTCCAGAGTCACGGGTCACTTGTGCTTTTACACCCGCTTTTCTGCTTACATATTCCTATTGTTTATTACTAAGTAGTTTTATTTATTGCGCTTCCCATTCACCTCTTTAGGACTGTTTTCTTCCTACTCAATACCGTAATTTTAATATTGTACCTAATATATAGAGTCTTGAAGAGAAATAATAGGCAGAAGTGATGACAGATGTTGTGCAAGTTGAAGCCAATTATTGTGATATATGACCCCGGCTGTTAAGTGTAGACCTGTGTTCACACCGTCTACACTTAACACATTACTACGAATGCACGGAAAGCTGCAAATCTGCATGTGGTCATGGGTCTATCAAGCAGGAGCATTCCTGTCATTGAAGGTTTTCTGTGCCGTATTTTTTTTCATTGGAGATCACTGGAGAAAAACAAAACAAAAATAGCTCACAATGGTGTAAAATAACAAAGGGGCCACTATGGGGCATAATACTGTGTGCAGGGGCCACTATGGGACATAATACTGTGTGCAGGGGCCACTATGGGACATAATACTGTGTGCAAAGGGGCCACTATGGGGCATAATACTGTGTGCAGGGGCCACTATGGGGCATAATACCGTGTAAAGGGGCCACTATGGGGCATAATACTGTGTGCAGGGGCCACTATGGGACATAATACCGTGTGCAGGGGCCACTATGGGACATAATACTGTGTGCAGGGGCCACTATGGGACATAATACTGTGTGCAGGGGCCACTATTTGGCATAATACTGTGTGCAGGGGCCACTATGGTGCATAATAGTGTGCGCAGGAATGCGGTTTTTGGGGGGTTGGAGCGGGGCGGTCCGGGAGGGCAGCGGTTCCGGGGGGGCCCATATCAAATGTTCGCCTTGGGATCCAGCCATTCCTAGTTATTCCATTGATAGTTACAATATATCTCACCTTACAGATTCCTTACAAAAACACCTTGCCGTTTACATGCTGACATATCCTTGATCTCCCGCCAGTCTCTGTTCCTTCCTTCTCGAGCCATGATGACACCGGACAAGCCAATCGCCCGTGACCCTATTGGTGTGTAGACACCTCAACACTACAGCTAGAAATTGGTCGCGGTGGCCACGTCATGTCGACACGTTATTGTTGGAACAACAAGAACAGAGACCAGTTGGGGACCAGGAAAGTACTGGCACTGGAACTGTCGGAGTAAATCGAGTAAGAGGTTGAGGTCACCCACTGCGGAAAAGCTGCTTTTTTGTTGTCAACTTTGCCGACTTTTTTTTGAGCCAGAGTGGATTGAGCAGAAGGGAGAAGTATATAAGAACTTCCTAGATATTTCCCATTCCATTTGAAGCCATTCTTGGCTTCAGCTCAAACATCCGCAGCAAAATCTCTTACAAAAATGCTTTTTCGCAACGTGGGGCCTCAGCCTTAGACAAAAGCTTAGTAAATAAGCTTCTTTTTCTCTACATCGTAAAAAACAGACATGTGAATACGCTCATTCGCTCTCATTGTTTTATTTCACTGTTGTGTGAACAAGGCCTTACTCCTTTTTTTATACCAACTGTTTCAAAAAAGCTCATACTGTTATAAAACCACTTTAATATACATTACTAGATTTTTTAGGACACCTTTGTTGTTTTAATATTCCTGAGATATGTATGTATTAAGAATTAAAGTGATTTTTTTTTTTTACAATTTTTTATACTGTATAACTGTATTTATTTGTTGTTATATAAATTTGCATCTACCTTGGCTGGTTACATGGCCACCATCTAAACCTGGGATGTTTAATCCAATATACTATGAGGGCCTAGGGTGCACCCCTTCACTACACATCACATTCAGTTAAAGGGGTTGTCCAGGGAGTCTTCACTCACATGGGGATGCTTTTGATGGACCTGGGGGTTCCAGCGACATCACGATCCCATGTGATAGGAGTACCCCATGAATTTGCCTTTCTGCCTTTCATTGGGGACAGCACATAAAGCACATGAGGGTCTTATGTGGACCTTAGGCCACCAGTTGGCATCACCGATCTAACCAAGGTGGTCTCTGGTGATACTTTCTGTCTACAACATACCTAAAGAGCAGATAGTACCGCCTTCTTGTCTCTTACCTTGTATTATACAATCTAACTAGCATAAGAATACATTTCCATCTATGCATGTTTGTATGAACGAGTGAAGTCCATCAAATATATGCAATATCCTTATCATATATCACTCATCGATTTGTCGTCCTTCAGTCCTTAATGAGAATTGCTCCATGTAAGAGAAAGAAAAGGGAAGCGATATTATAAAGAAGACGTTTATATGGATATTATTTATTACATTTCCCCTTTTATTACTCATCCATTACTTTCAATAGGTTTAGCAGGACCTGAGATATACAGTGCTGTATATTGTCCGGCTTATCAGAAAACAAAACACAGTCAAAGAAATCAATTAAAATTATTAAAGAATTGGACTGAACTCTCTGTACATGGTTCTCGGACCTGCCAGCGCTCACTGATTTTCTGTAAGTCTCGCTGATTTGGAGCCTGATGTTACTGTAGCAGAACACGTCTCCTAAATGTCAGTGCTAGAGCCCTGGAAAATAAGGAGTATTCGCTGTCTCTAAGGATACTATAGTGCAATATATAAGGGTACTATAGTGCTATTTACTATATATATATATATATATATATATATATATATATAAGTGGGGAAAAAAAGTATTTAGTCAGCCACCAATTGTGCAAGTTCTCCCACTTACAAAGATGAGGCCGGCCTGTAATTGTCATCATAGGTAGACCTCAACTATGAGAGACAAAATGAGAAAACAAATCCAGAAAATCACATTGTCTGATTTTTAAAGAATTTATTTGTAAATTATGGTGGAAAATAAGTATTTGGTCACCTACAAACAAGCAAGATTTCTGTCTCTCACAGACCTGTAACTTCTCCTTTAAGAGGCTCCTCTGTCCTCCACTCATTACCTGTAGTAATGGCTCCTGTGTGACATTGTTATCAGTATAAAAGACTCCTGTCCACAACCTCAAACAGTCACACTCCAAACTCCACTATGGTGAAGACCAAAGAGCTGTGGAAGGACACCAGAAACAAAATGGTAGCCCTGCACCAGGCTGGGAAGACTGAATCTGCAATAGGCAAGCAGCTTGGTGTGAAGAAATCACCTGTGGGAGCAATAATTAGAAAATGGAAGACATACAAGACCACTGATAATCTCCCTCCATCAGGGGCTCCACGCAAGATCTCACCCCGTGGGGTCAAAATGATCACAAGAACGGTGAGCAAAAATCCCAGAACTCCACGGGGGGACCTAGTGAGTGACCTGCAGAAAGCTGGGACTAACGTAACAAAGGCTCCCGTCAGTAACACACTACGCCGGCAGGGACTCAGATCCTGCAGTGCCAGACGTGTCCCCCTGCTTAAGCCAGTACATATCCGGGCCCGTCTGAAGTTTGCTAGAGAGCATTTGGATGTCCCAGAAGAGTATTGGGAGAATGTCATATGGTCAGATGAAACCAAAGTAGAACTGTTTGGTAGAAACACAACTCGTGGTGTTTGGAGGAGAGTGAATGCTGAGTTGTATCCAAAGAACACCATACCTACTGTGAAGCATGGGGGGGCAACATCAGGCTTTGGGGCTGTTTCTCTGCAAAGGGACCAGGACGACTGATCCGTGTACATGAAAGAATGAATGGGGTCATGTATCTTGAGATTTTGAGTGCAAACCTCCTTCCATCAGCAAGGACACTGAAGATGAAACATGGCTGGGTCTTTCAGCATGACAATGATCCCAAGCACACCGCCAGGGCAACGAAGGAGCGGCTTCGTAAGAAGCATTTCAAGGTCCTGGAGTGGCCTAGCCAGTCTCCAGATCTCAACCCCATAGAAAACCTTTGGAGGGAGATGAAAGTCCGTGTTGTCCAGCGACAGCCCCAAAACATCCCTGCTCTAGAGGAGATCTGCATGGAGGAATGTGCCAACATACCAGCAACAGTGTGCGCCAACCTTGTGAAGACTTACAGGAAACGTTTGACCTCTGTCATTGCCAACAAAGGATATAGAACAAAGGATTGAGATGAACTTTTGTTATTGACCAAATACTTATTTTCCACCATAATTTTCAAATAAATTCTTTAAAAATCAGACAATGTGATTTTCTGGATTAGTTTTCTCATTTTGTCTCTCATAGTTGAGGTCTACCTATGATGACAATTACAGGCCGGACTCATCTTTATAAGTGGGAGAACTTGCACAATTGGTGGCTGACTAAATACTTTTTTTTCCTCACTGTATAAATTTAACATTTCCTTATTAGATTACATAAAATATAACAATTTTAGATTGGAATATATTTTTAAAAATATTCATGTGTCTAGTTTCACAAACACCAAATCTGTGCTTTGCTGGGGAGACAAAAACTAGCTGGCCCGCTACTGAGCATGTGTGACCACCATGAATGATCCTGTTAAGTGGACGTTCTATCTCAGCGGAAAACAAAGGAGCTACAGGGGGAGCCACAATTAGTAAAACAATTTTAAAACAATTCTAATTTAATAAAATGGGTATGTTTTGTGAAACAGAGGAATATACTATTGAATAAGAGGTCCTTTAAGAAGGACCTTTCATAACCTGCACCAACTCTGCCTCATTCAGTAGGCACTGATTCTGGTGAAGTTGGAATTTTTTCTCTAGCCCCGACTGTACCTGAGTAACCATTTTG
The DNA here is from genome assembly GCA_947044405.1 of Leptodactylus fallax. NCBI lineage: Eukaryota > Metazoa > Chordata > Amphibia > Anura > Leptodactylidae > Leptodactylus > Leptodactylus fallax. Next base: position 1,449,269 of record CAMRHE010000176.1, on the reverse strand, counting down.
GTTAGTTTCAGTACAATTATGTTCTCTACTTTTATCTGGGCGGTCCCTGTCTGTGTGCTCCAACCCAGGACTGCCCACTTGACAATAGAGTGTCTAATTAGCATATTGTGGTTGAAACTAACAGCACCGATTGCTCGGGAATGGTGGGGGCTAGAGAAAAAAATTCCAAGTGCGCCGCAATCAGTGGAGCGCTGCCTATTAAAGGATGCCGAGTTGGTGGATGTGGTGAAAGGTCCTTTTTAAGGAGAATAGGTTAATGCCAGTGTTTGTTTTCTAATCTGTCCTGATTGTTTATTACCGTAGTGTATGTCATGTTCTAAAAATATGGAGTATGGAGCTTCTGCTCGCAACTGTTAACAACAGTTCTATAAATCTGCTTTACTGCAGCCCCCTGGCTCCTCCCCCAGTGTACACAGCACGTGTGTAAAGCCTCATTCACACAGCAATATTCTAGTCCATATTTTGCTTCAGTATTTGTAAGCTAAAACCAAGAATGGAACGTACAGAGAGAAGGTTTGTACGGCTTCTGGTGTTTTTTGGACTCTCGCCTGTTTTTGGCGTACAAACACTGGTGCATAATTTATTAACTCTTAAGATGTCAGTGTTCTTTTAAGTAAAAGTGTAGCTTGTGTTCTTTTGGATTAAATAAGCTGCGTGTTATAAGAATTGCTTCATTTTTTGTGCAGGGAATCTGCCGTCTTGGAATATTTGCATATATACATATGTAAACATGCTAGCTGGGAGCAAGTATATAGGGAATAAAATGTGTGAAGAATGCCAAGCAGAATTGTATTCCCCGTGCGAGTCATGTAATTAGAAATATCTTAAGTTCTGTCAAAGTATAGGACGGGTTTGACATGTTTGTAAATGGTGCCGAGTGCTTATTAATGCACAAAGATCCTGGATTTCCAGATTTTTGGAAAAAAAAAATATCCACTTTGGCAATTATGTTGCACTTTGGTCGGTAACCTGTGGCTCTCCAGCTGTTAAAAGACTACAACTCCCAGCATGTTCCAGCAGCCTCAAGGTAGTGGATCTGGTCATCCCCTCACCATCATAAAAGCCATAGAGAATGAGTATACGTGAATTCTTCCTTGTAGCAGAGGATGCTCGAGGATAACATGAGCCGCCATCTGTCAGAAGGCTGAAGCTGAAAGTGAACAACATGAATTTACATACCAGTAAATTCACCGAGGAATGGCTGGAAAAAACAAATGGAGGGTTCATGAATGCCAAAGTAGAAGACCATAGACTGTACATCACATGACCAGGGAGTGATATTGGAAGTGAACATAGAATGAATGAAAGCAAGCAGAGATGGAGAAAACCACAAAAACCAATTCAGAAAAAATATTGCAACATTGTATAACAGTAATAGTTATTTGAAACTAGACGGCCCCTTTGAGGATTTTGTGGGGTTGTTAAACCAGGTTTAGTGTAATGAATAGAGACCACGACTAGCGCGAGCCCAAAGCTTAGATCTTTAGAACGTTTGTTAAAAGAGTGTTCTGTGACTTTACTATCCTAACTAACTCTTTGCTTTCTTTAATCGTGTTCCTCCACTTTTTCCAGTTAAGCTACAATTTTTTCTCTAGCCCCCACCATTACCAATCATTTCTGTTAGTTTCCGCCCCCAATATGTTGGGCGGTGCCAGATTATCTGCTCCAGTTTATTGGATGCTCAAACTAACAGCACCGATTGCTCAGGAATGGCGGGGACTAGAAAAAAAAATTCCAAATGCGCCGGAAGCACCTGTTAAAGGATGCAAAGAGTTAAAGTAGGTGATGGATGAGAGAGGTTATCATCAATATTAGATCAGTGACCTCCCCACCAGTTAGCTGACTAGCGCCCCCTTTAGTTTACTGGTTACAGAAGTTCTATTCGGGCAACCCCAACGATCTGCTATTGATGACCTAGGTCATCGGTGCTAACGTCCCAGAGAAACCCCATTATGTGCAGTTCATGGAGAACAAACAAGAAAGTGGCCATTAAATAAAAAAAGTTGTGATCACATTTATTAACCCCTCTTTAGTGCATCCTGGCTATAGTGGATATTAGGAGACGCCTCGCCTCTGATGCCCATGGGAATAGATTGCAGTCCGTCCACCATATTACCGTCTCCATTAGTATATACTGTATACTCCCTTCTGAGCGCCAGACTGGAGAACGGTTCCCATCATCCTCATACAAACATCTGCAGCCTCTCGTGCATAAAGGGTTAAATGATGGCTCCAGGTGCCGGCATAAGGACAGCATAAAAATTTGTGTAGCTTGTTTAAAGCCCATAAAATCCATAAAGAATTTTATGGCCTATATGACTTTATACCCTACGTATCAGGTTCCCTTTCTCCTTCCTCCAGACATATACGTTGAATAAGCGACTGACGGACTCTGTTAATCTGGGTTTATTGTTAACTGCTGTCGGACCCGTGGCTTAAGGATTTCGCGCACGGGGTCTCTATTGAAAGTTGCTTTAGCATGGCTATGGCTTTCTGCCCACTCTGTTTAATACCCCCTAAATTATTCCTAAAGTTCCAGGTGTTGTATGGATGTAAAGTGCAGCAGTGGTGCCATCTACTGGCCATCTAGGGTAAACCTTTTCGTTTTCAGTAAAAGAGCCGGCGTTATTAAAATTAACCTTTTCCCCTTCTTCTCGGCTCCATGAAATTACTAGCTGACCACTTGTATTTCCGATTAATAAAAATTGGTTCGCCTACTTGGAGATTTCCATTGTCATAAACTAAAAATTAGAACAATTGCGGCAGCTCTCATGGGCCTGACACGGGGTCAAGAAGACAGTCCTGCTTTAATTTTCTCCATTACCCTCTTAATTCCGAATACCCGCGGTTTTATTCACTTATTAATGTTCTTTTCTATTCGTTTCTATAGACGTGGGCCCGGCTGTGCCTATGTATGAAAGGAAAGACGACTATTGCGCCCTCGGCATCTAAAGTATAAAGTCTATTTGTGTGTGACTACTCCGTAGACATGGGTGGTATTCTAGGGAAGGGAGTCTTGCACAGTCATTGAACACGCAGTAAATTTACTACGCCTCCTGGGAATATTCTTAAGTGTCCAACAGAGATCGGATCATTTCTAAGACTTGTTTATGAGCAGAGAAGATAAAACTGGATGAATATTAAATAGAGAAATCAAATTTATCTTACAAAGGGAACTGCTTGAAAATATTGTTATTGGTCTTGTAATGCGGGTAAATGTATGGAAAATGGAGTTATGGCGGACTCTGGCCATAATTCCTTCCCTTCCACCCATGGATATATAACACAAATGGCAACAAAATTGCTTTACCGTGACAAACTTATGTATTTGTGGGTCTGTATAAAAAAAAATCCAACCGTATCAATTATGCATAATAGTAGGAGATGTCAACGGAGCTCGTCCGAGGTAAGATGGACAAGCACCAGGGCTTGAGTTATGGAAGCCAAAGTGCCCATAACTCCGTAAGTTTTGCTTTTCGTGTCATTATACCAGACCGTTCTCTTTATTTTAGCTCTACGTTTCGATGTAAGTTTTTGAAGGACCGTCTTAGTCATTGAAAGGCTTTGGCTCTAAAACACTTAGACAGAACATGATCTAGATGTCTTATCGGAGTCTCATCATTTCAGTAACTTTAGTTACTTGAAACTTCTAGGTCCAGATGAAAAATCTTAGGCTGGCCATACTGTACGTAATACCGTAGCTCATTCAGTCTACGGCTACGGTACCTTTCCTGACCTTAGTAGGAATAGGGCAGTAAGCGTATTCCAGACTCCTGCCAGAGAACTAAAGCTTTGGTTATGTTGAAATCTAACTTTCAATACTCATCTACGTAACGTACACATTAGATGGTTGGCCAGTCCTGCGAAATCGGAGGGTTTGACCAATACTTCTATAATGCTTATGGCCAGCTTTATAATGGGCACCTGAATTATCACTGGTCATTTACTGTATCAGCGTCATCTTGGGGGACAGAAGGTCCTTGTGCTCCGGGTCTGGGTATCTTGATGGACAGATATCTTTTTTCACCTTTACTAACTAAGTAACTATGTATCAGATGTGTTGACCATTACCTTATCTTGAGATTGGTTAAGGACGCCGATTTATCATGAAACCAAATCAATCAAATGTTGCAACATGCTGGCGAAACTTTTGTAAAGCCAAAATCCACAATAGTGTCCAATTGCAGATACTGCCCCTATGTCTCTGCTATGTACACCCAGCTATGGTGCCTTCTCTGCAACTGAGCGGCCTCCGTATATAAAGGCCCCTTCTCCATACCAGGTATGTTGCTTTGTGCAAAGGGGCTAAACACAAAATTAGATGGATTGTCTATTTGGACAACACCTTTCTATCCCTAAATATTATATACTGTTTTTGAAACAGATACAGATTACGGCTCTCTTAGTCTCTTTCTCTTCTACTATCTGTAGATTTCAAGAAAAGCAGACAGGAAGAATTATAACATGGCTGCAGGATCAGACTACACATAGGGTTCGTTTTGTAGTCTGTAACCATGGAGACATATTGATACAATACAAACCGATAGAACATTTTCAGTGGTAACTATTTATGAACCTAAAAATAATGAAAAATTATACAACTTCACAAACCTAACACAATAAGAAAATTCTGCAATTCAATGCTAGTTTGTCTTTGAGCTTTAGTAAATGGTACTTGGTTGCTAAGAAGAAATTGCCTGACAACACAGTGGTAAAGTCTATACCGCAGCGGTGGGGCTATGACTACGGTCATGGTCATGCCTTGACATTCTTCATTACAGTTTAGTTGTTAATAATATTGCACAACCTTTTTAATGAACGTATGATCTGTATAATTATACATGTATAAAATAGTATACATATATATATATATATATATATATATATATATATATATATGGTATTTTTCGGACCATAAGACACACTTAGATTTAGAGGAGGAAAATAGGGAAAAAAAAGTTGAAGCAAAAAAAAGTGATAAAAAATTTAATATACAGTATGAAAGTTGTAGTTTTACAACAGCTGTAAGGCCGCATTGACAGGTGTCCCTGCCGCTATATGGGGATGTATAGGGCGTCTTTCTTTGCGGGGTCAGGTGTACTTTTTAGTTATACCATTTTGGGGAATATCTATTGCTTTGATCACTTTTCATTCAAATCAGAGGCGAAACAGCGAAAAAAACAGCAGTTCGACACTTTTGATTTTTTTGTTTTCCACTACGACGTTCACCCTATAGGAAAAATATTTTTAGACGTTTGTAGACCTGGCGTTTTCGGACACAGCGATAACTAATGTGTATGTGTTTCACAGTCATTTTTTTTTACTATTCTATTTGCCCCCTAGGGGGCTTGAGCCTGCAATCATTTGATTGCAAGTCCCATAGACTGCAATACAACTGTATCACAGTCTATGGGAGATTCTGAATATTACTATTGAGGCTGGTCATATACCAGTTGCAATAGTAATATTACTATGACAAGCCTGGGAGCCTTCAGAAGGCTCCCGGCTGTCACAGGAACAGGTCGGCTCCTGCTATCTCACCGCACGGGAGCCGGCAGGCAACTTGAAAGGTACCCACAGGGCCCGGGGGGCAGTTTTAACATTTGGGGGGGGGGGGGTTTGAAATAGTAATGCCTGCGATGGGAGTGGACTCTGATCGCGGGCATTAGCTCCTGGTCTCCGCTGTACATTACAGTGGAGACCCAGTAGCTATGGCGACCGCTCGATATCATCTTTACAGACCCGGCATCTGATGTAATAGCACGGTGGATGCCGGGATCGGTTTGCACCGCTGGGACACCCTCTCTTCCAGGCCCAGGGCCCACAGCATCGCCCCACTCCTCCCGCTGCAGGAAGCCGGTGGCTTCAGAAGCGGGGCAATGCTGCGACCCCGCTCTTCTGCCCCCCTCCTTCAACACACACATTCGGATCCCCATTTTCCGCCCAAATTTGGGGGGAAAAAAGTGCGTCTTATAGTCTGGAAAATACAGAGTATACAGTATATATATTTTTTTTTTCAAATCAGCTATGAGAATTGTACAAAGAGACGTTTCTTTTAGTAACAGGTGATACTCCACAGCGGGGGCGCTATGCTCCAAGTATCTAGATACTAAACACTTATAATGGTGATATTTATATGAAGTGATATCACAGCTGAGATGTGTAAAGATTACACTGACATGATACAGGTGACTTATAGCAGCAGTAACAAAGCAGAACATGCTTTAAGTTTTTTTTTGTGTTTTTTTTTTTTACAATTTGTGGGCGGGGTTACAGTAATTAATGGGGAGACAAAAATGTGTTATTTATGGATCAAGATAATTATAGAAAAACAGCTAGATCCATAAATATTTGGACATGACTCCATCTTTATTATTTGGACTCTACGTGTCACCACATTGGATTTGGAATGAATCAACTGAGATACAATTGAAGTGAAGACTTTCAGGTTTGACCAAAGATATCCTGCGGAATGTTCAGGAATTGTCACCATTCTTCTACAACGTCTCCTCATTTCAGGGGCTCAAAAGTAATTGCACTTCATTAATATACTATAAATAAAAGGTTATTTTTAAATACTTTTTAGAGAATCCTTTGCTGTCATTGACTGTCTGAAGTTTGGAACCCATGGACATCACCAAACGCTGGTTTCTCCCGGCTGCTGTTAATGTTAATTATGTGTGGGAGTGCTAATGGGGGGGGGGGGCCGGGGGGCCAATGCTGTGGGGGGGACAGGAGCCCTGAGGAGGCACAATAATGGGGCAATTATACTGTGAGGGGGATACTAAGGAGCACACTGTGAGGAGGCACAATAATGGGGCAATTATACTGTGAGGGGGGGGGGTACTAAGGAGCACACTGTGAGGAGGCACAATAATGGGGCAATTATACTGTGAGGGGGATACTAAGGAGCACACACTGAGGAGGCACAATAATGGGGCAATTATACTGTGAGGGGGATACTAAGGAGCACACTGTGAGGAGGCACAATAATGGGGCAATTATACTGTGAGGAGGCACAATAATGGGGCACTAATGTCCTATCAGTGTCCACAGTATAATGCCTCCCAACCATATCATGTTCCTTAGTTCCCCCACCCACAGTATAATGCCACATAAGGAAATATTTTTTCTTAACATTACTTGTTCGTTTTATAGTCACATTTTTTTTTCCTTTAAAATACAGTAAATGCTGAAAGTGTTCAGTTGCTGTTCAGCTCGGACCTTTACTAAAAGTAGTTGAGCACCCCTGCTATATAGTATGTCCACCAGCAAATTGTTCAAGACAAGTCAATTGATTGTTGGCTATTATAGGGTTCATAGGTGAGCCCCGTATCTGATGGGCTCTACTTGGCTTGGATTTCTTTGACTTTTGTTGTGTGTTATGTTGCATCATATTGTCAGATTCAAGTTAAAGACTGATACTATCTATCTATCTATCTACAGTCATATGAAAAAGTTTGGGCACCCCTATTAATCTTAATCATTTTTAGTTCTAAATATTTGGGTGTTTGCAACAGCCATTTCAATTTGATATATCTAATAACTGATGGACACAGTAATATTTCAGGATTGAAATGAGGTTTATTGTACTAACAGAAAATGTGCAATATGCATTAAACCAAAATTTGACCGGTGCAAAAATTTGGGTACCCTTATCATTTTATTGATTTGAATACTCCTAACTACTTTTTACTGACTTACTGAAGCACAAAATTGGTTTTGTAACCTCACTGAGCTTTGAACTTCATAGCCAGGTGTATCCAATCATGAGAAAAGGTATTTAAGGTGGCCAATTGCAAGTTGTTCTCCTATTTGAATCTCCTCTGAAGAGTGGCATCATGGGCTCCTCAAAACAACTCTCAAATGATCTGAAAACAAAGATTGTTCAACATAGTTGTTCAGGGGAAGGATACAAAAAGTTGTCTCAGAGATTTAACCTGTCAGTTTCCACTGTGAGGAACATAGTAAGGAAATGGAAGACCACAGGGACAGTTCTTGTTAAGCTCAGAAGTGGCAGGCCAAGAAAAATATCAGAAAGGCAGAGAAGAAGAATGGTGAGAACAGTCAAGGACAATCCACAGACCACCTCCAAAGAGCTGCAGCATCATCTTGCTGCAGATGGTGTCACTGTGCATCGGTCAACAATACAGCACACTTTGCACAAGGAGAAGCTGTATGGGAGAGTGATGCGAAAGAAGCCGTTTCTGAAAGCACGCCACAAACAGAGTCGCCTGAGGTATGCAAAAGCACATTTGGACAAGCCAGCTTCATTTTGGAAGAAGGTCCTGTGGACTGATGAAACAAAGATTGAGTTGTTTGGTCATACAAAAAGGCGTTATGCATGGCGTCCAAAAAACACAGCATTCCAAGAAAAACACTTGCTACCCACTGTAAAATTTGGTGGAGGTTCCATCATGCTTTGGGGCTGTGTGGCCAATGCCGGCACCGGGAATCTTGTTAAAGTTGAGGGTCGCATGGATTCAACTCAGTATCAGCAGATTCTTGAGAATAATGTACAAGAATCAGTGACGAATTTGAAGTTACGCCGGGGATGGATATTTCAGCAAGACAATGATCCAAATCTACTCAGGCATTCATGCAGAGGAACAATTACAATGTTCTGGAATGGCCATCCCAGTCCCCAGACCTGAATATCATTGAACATCTGTGGGATAATTTGAAGCGGGCTGTCCATGCTCGGCGACCATCAAACTTAACTGAACTGGAATTGTTTTGTAAAGAGGAATGGTCAAAAATACCTTCATCCAGGATCCAGGAACTGATTAAAAGCTACAGGAAGCGACTAGAGGCTGTTATTTTTGCAAAAGGAGGATCTACTAAATATTAATGTCACTTTTCTGTTGAGGTGCCCATACTTTTGCACCGGTCAAATTTTGGTTTAATGCATATTGCACATTTTCTGTTAGTACAATAAACCTCATTTCAATCCTGAAATATTACTGTGTCCATCAGTTATTAGATATATCAAATTGAAATGGCTGTTGCAAACACCCAAATATTTAGAACTAAAAATGATTAAGATTAATAGGGGTGCCCAAACTTTTTCATATGACTGTATCTATCCATCTATCTCATATCTATCTATCTATCTCCTATCTATCTATCTATCTATCTATCTATCTCATATCTATCTATCTATCTCATATCTATCTATCTATCTATCTCATATCTATCTCCTATCTATCTATCTATCTATCTATCTATCTCATATCTATCTATCTCCTATCTATCTATCTCATATCTATCTCATATCTATCTACCTCATATCTATCTATCTCATATCTATCTCATATCTATCTATCTCATATCTATCTATCTCCTATCTATCTACCTCATATCTATCTATCTATCTATCTATCTCATATCTATCTATCTCATATCTATCTATCTATCTATCTATCTATCTATCTATCTATCTATCTCATATCTATCTATCTCATATCTATCTAACTATCTATCCCATATCTATCTATCTATCTATCTATCTATCTCATATCTATCTATCTATCTCATATCTATCTATCTCATATCTATCTATCTATCTCCTATCTATCTATCTATCTATCTCCTATCTATCTATCTATCTATCTATCTATCTCATATCTATCTATCTATCTATCTCATATCTATCTATCTCATATCTATCTATCTATCCATCTATCTCCTATCTATCTATCTCATATCTATCTCCTATCTATCTATCTATCTATCTATCTATCTCATATCTATCTCATATCTATCTATCTCATATCTATCTATCTATCTATCTCATATCTATCTATCTATCTCCTATCTATCTATCTATCTATCTATCTCATATCTATCTATCTATCTATCTATCTCATATCTATCTATCTATCTATCTCATATCTATCTATCTATCTATCTATCTATCTATGTAGATATCCACCTTCTAGTATTTCTACCTCCAGAGCATGTTACATAATATTATATCATAGTTACAGCAGTGATATTGCACACTATGCACATTTTTCTATTTAAACCTGTCCTGCCAGCCAAGCTCAAATTATCTTAATGTGTTTAGCAAGTTAAATATATTACGGCACTTGGACAGTTCGGCTCTTATGCTGCAGAAACCCAATATTATTTTTAGCAGTATCAGAATTTTGTGTACAATTAATCTTTGAACAGTCATTTCATGAATTCTTGTATAAGTTGATATGTCCTGTGCATTTTCGTTTAGAGAAATTTCTAAAAATAGAACTTTCTATTTCTAAAAAAAAAAGGATACTAGAAAAAGGACGGTGAAACGTTTCAGAAAAGAGAAACCAAAATTCTGTACAATACTGTACAATGCCTATCTATCTATCTATCTATCTGCTTGTCTATCTATCTAGTCCCCAAAGGAGAACCGAACAGGGAAAAAAATGAAGGACGTGTGCAAATCCCAAGTCAGTAACTGATGACCATATATCAAAATGCACTACCTGCCCACACGTAACCTCCGATCCTCCAAAGACCTCCTACTCCGCTCTGCTCTTATCCGCTCCTCACACAACCGTCTCCAAGACTTCTCCCGTGCATCCCCCATACTCTGGAACTCATTACCAAGACACATAAGACTGTCCCCCACCCTCACAAACTTCAAGAAAGCCCTGAAGACTCACCTAATCAGGAAGGCCTACAACCTCCAATAACACTACTGTCACCACCATCTGTACAGCCTCTACCCCCACCTTCTGTCTCTATCCCTCTTCCCTCAGATTGTAAGCTCTTGCGGGCAGGGCCCTCTATCCCACTGTGTCAGTGATCACTGTTAGTATTATCTGTCGTGTATATCTTGTGTACTGTATGTAAAGCCTCAAATGTAAAGCACCATGGAATTAATACAATAATGTACAGCACCATGGGATTAATATAATAATGTACAGAGCACCATGGGATTAATATAATAATGTACAGAGCACCATGGGATTAATATAATAATGTACAGAGCACCATGGAATTAATATAATAATGTACAGCACCATGGGATTAATATAATAATGTACAGAACACCATGGAATTAATATAATAATGTACAGAGCACCATGGGATTAATATAATAATGTACAGCACCATGGGATTAATATAATAATGTACAGAGCACCATGGGATTAATATAATAATGTACAGAGCACCATGGGATTAATATAATAATGTACAGAGCACCATGGGATTAATATAATAATGTACAGAGCACCATGGAATTAATATAATAATGTACAGAGCACCATGGGATTAATATAATAATGTACAGTCATGGCCAAAAGTTTTAAGAATGACACAAATATTCTATTTTCACATGATCTGCTGCCCTCTGGTTTTTATGTGTGTTTGTCAGATGTTTTTATCACATACAGAAATAGAATTGCATTCATATTATGAGTAACAGAAGCTTATATTGACAGTTAGAATGAGTTAATGCAGCAAGTCAATATTTGCAGTGTTGACCCTTCTTCTTCAGGACCTCTGCAATTCTCCCTGGCATGCTCTCAATCAACTTCTGGACCAAATCCTGACTGATAGCAGTCCATTCTTGCAGAATCAATGCTTTCCTTTTGTCTGAATTTGTTGGTTTTTGTTTGTCCACCCGTCTCTTGATGATTGACCACAAGTTCTCAATGGGATTAAGATCTGGGGGAGTTTCCAGGCCATGGACCCAAAATCTCTATGTTTTGTTCCCTGAGCCATTTAGTTATCACCTTTGCTTTATGGCAAGGTGCTCCATCATGCTGGAAAAGGCATTGTTGAGCGCCAAACTGCTCTTGGACGGTTGGGAGAAGTTGCTCTTGGAGGACATTCTGGTACCATTCTTTATTCATGGCTGTGTTTTTAGGCAAGACTGTGAGAGAGCCGATTCCCTTGGCTGAGAAGCAACCCCACACATGAATGGTTTCAGGATGCTTTACAGTTGGCATGAGACAAGACTGGTGGTAGCGCTCACCTCTTCTTCTCCGAATAAGCTGTTTTCCAGATGTTCCAAACAATGGAAAAGGGGATTCATCAGAGAAAATGACTTTACCCCAGTCCTCAGCAGTCCACTCCCTGTACCTTTTGCAGAATATCAGTCTGTCCCTGATGTTTTTTCTGGAGAGAAGTGGCTTCTTTGCTGCCCTCCTTGAGACCAGGCCTTGCTCCAAGAGTCTCCGCCTCACAGTGCGTGCAGATGCACTCACACCTGCCTGCTGCCATTCCTCAGCAAGCTCTGCACTGCTGGTAGCCCGATCCCGCAGCTGAAACACTTTTAAGAGATGGTCCTGCCGCTTGCTGGTCTTTCTTGGGCGCCCTGGAGCCTTTTTGGCACCAATGGAACCTCTTTCCTTGAAGTTCTTGATGATGCGATAGATTGTTGACTGAGGTGCAATCTTTCTAGCTGCAATACTCTTCCCAGTTAGGCCATTTTTGTGCAGTGCAATGATGACTGCACGTGTTTCTTTAGAGATAACCATGGTTAACAGAAGAGAAACAATGATGGCAAGCACCAGCCTCCTTTTAAAGTGTCCAGTGGTGTCATTCTTACTTAATCATGACAGATTGATCTCCAGCCCTGTCCTCATCAACACCCACACCTGTGTTAATGGAGCAATCACTGAAACCATGTTAGGTGGTCCTTTTAAGGCAGGGCTGCAATGATGTTGAAATGTGTTTTGGGGGATAAAGTTCATTTTCTAGGCAAATATTGACTTTGCAAGTAATTGCTGTTAAGCTGATCACTCTTTATAACATTCTGGAGTATATGCAAATTGCCATTAGAAAAACTGAAGCAGTAGACTTTGTAAAAATTAATATTTGTATCATTCTCAAAACTTTTGGCCATGACTGTACAGAGCACCATGGAATTAATATAATAATGTACAGAGCACCATGGGATTAATATAATAATGTACAGAGCACCATGGGATTAATATAATAATGTACAGAGCACCATGGAATTAATATAATAATGTACAGAGCACCATGGGATTAATGGTGTCATATAAATAAATAATAATAATAATAATAATAAAATAGTGAACCTTTTTCAAGCAGTGGCTACTGGGCTAACAATGTCCTTTTTCATTTGTATTGGAGTGCTGCCTGCTTTTGGATGTTCTATCTATCTATCTATCTATCTATCTATCTATCTATCTATCTATCCATCTTTCTATCTATGCATCCCTGTGTTGTATTGTGACTAGATATATTACTGTATATGATCTCATCACTTTGTTGTTTTTTGTATTCATACAATTACTGTTAAAACTTATTGTGACTAAATATTATTTCTCGCACCTTTTGTTATCACTAGCTTGCCTATAGGTTATGTGTAAATTGTAATAATAGCAGTTTTTAATAGACTTGCCTAAAGGAAATTAACCTACCATTCTCTCTGTATCTAAAGCTCATCTCCCTCCCAGTATTTTCTGCATTACAAAAGCAATTATATCACTTATGGGTTTTATTATGCAGCTTAGCAAGCAGCTGTGGTGTGATACAATAATAAAACACAACACAAACACTAAAATGTGTCTTCTGTATATGTGATCAATAAAAGAAAACTGACTGCACAAACCTGCTGAAAGTGAAAGCTCTGTCTGCCTAGAGTATACAGTATGTAACCCCTTTGTGGGCCAAAATAGTCAGGCTTGTGATGACTTTGGGAATGTCTTGTGTATTTCATTTACGTTTCATCAATAATAATGTGGTTATTTTTTACATTTTGTAACGTTTAAAAAAAAATTTGTGGTGTGGCCTTATTAACTTGGCCACCCTCTAATAATAATAATGAGGTGACTCTGCTCCTTATGCCGCAGTCTATACAGCACAGCTATGTAAAGGTCAGAGGTGAAACAGCGAAAAAACGGCAGTTCATCACTTTAGATTTTTTTTTCTGTAACGGCATTCACCGTACGGGAAAAATATTTCTATAAGTTTGTAGACTGGGCATTTTCGGACACAGGGATACCTAATGTGTATGGGTTTCTTGGTTTGACTGCAGAGAAGTGACCAACCAGTTCTTATTGTAACCAATTGTCCTTATACGTATATCAGCCAGATTAAAGTCTGCCGCCTAAGAAGACACCGGTATATTACATAGAACTTGTTACTGTAGGTCTTTGCTACATCTTGTATTGGTGTCCAGGACCTGTATAAGTCTCTAGCCCGGCAATGTTACTAGTACTAGATTTTCTTGCAACAAAAGCTGCAACAAACTAAATCAACTTCCTAGATATTTTATGATACCAAATGATACAACTTCCATTTAGCGACCTTTACATTCCTGTTGGGTCTGCCCTTGTCCCATGCCACTTTTTGAGTATCAAGCAGATTTATTTGCCATGGCTAAAACCCTGTACTGTGAATATACATTGAATTTGCAGTATTTTATGGATTGCAGTAAAGCGGCCATCATTTAAAATGACAGATGACGCGTCTTCACTGCCCACATCTCACCATTTATCATTCTTTCTAGGCATGACCTGCTTGTCTCATATGGTATTTCCAACCAACCAGTATATCCGACAGTAAGGAGTACCAGACCAGAGTTTGGGCTCCTAATGGGTCACGTTATCTCCTCTGCTTATTTTCAGACCCCATTTTCCTTTTACGTGCTTTATTGTATATATATTAATTGTAACTGATTTATGTTATATTGTTCGTCATTTGTCATGTAATAATAATGTCATGGTCCGGGGCTGCTTTAGGACCTGGATGACTTGCTGTAATTGATGGAGCTTTGCACCTACAGAACTACCAGAAAATTGTGAAGGAGAATGTCCGACCAAAGGTTCTGCAGGCGGACAATGATCCGAACAAACCATCAAGTCCACCTCTGAATGGCTACAAAAAATCTAAATGAAGGTTTTGGAGTGGCCTAGATGGAGACGCTGTGGCAGGACCTTAAACAGGCCGTTCATGCTCGTAAACCCTCCAATGTGGCTGACTTAAAACAATTCTGCAAAGAAGAGGGGCCAAAATTCCTCCAAAGAGATGTGAAAGACTCATCGCCAGTTATAACCAATGCTTCATTGCCTCCAAGGGTGGTACAGCCAGTTATTAGGTTTAAGAGTCAATTATTTAGGGCCAGCTTGGTTTGGATTGCAGAGATAGCCGGACTAGTGCTCCGCTACCTCCGGAGCTCCAATTGACATGAATGGAGCAATGTGCGGGCTGTCAACCACCGCTCCATTCCGAAGTCCCCCGTTATCCTGATCCGTAGGATACTCACTGACATACATAGGGGACAAACTTCTTTTCTGAGAAACCCCTTTGCGCCACTTACCATTACATAAAAATGTACATTTTTTTCTAACCTGGTGGCAGCCCCATAAACAAGAATAGATGGGGCACCACCTACACTATATAGCCAACATTAGAGTCACTTGCTCAATGTCTTCCACTAAGCTATGTGCTACAATTAGACTTCTACTAAATGTCCCTATAATAGTACCCTGTGGATACATTTACCTCTCTAGTTTATTCTATCGGCCGCCCAACCTGTTTATATTTTACAAAATGTTGTCTTTTTATAGGAAAATAGAGATGGCTCATTTGTCTTATATGAATATGCAACGTAGACACCTGAGGCCCCGGGTAAATTAGATTTTAAGTATTATTGGAAAAAATAAAACTCTCACATGTCTATGCCGATACATGATTATCAGAAAGACAAAAAGATAGACACATGTGCCTGTGTTGTGCCCGTCTATCCTATTCATACCATTGTGAAGCCATCATCAAACCTGAAGTGCGGCAAAGCATTATGAGAAGCGATAGCCATATGACCCTGCGGATTGTAGATCCTATAGGAAGCTTCAGCAAGCCTTTTGTCTGCAAAGCTGTTCTCTATCACAGATCCAATTGCCTAATGCTAATAAATATATGTGGCATTAATTATTGTAGAGGGCTCTAGAGGATACGGTAGATCAGATGTTCTGCACATTCTGGATTTTCAATGTTCCTGTGGTCCCTTTTCCTATATTGCACACTTAAAATATACTGTAAGGAACAAACCTGCTGGATATCCCACCTGTTTGGATTTCAGCATCGTAGTCCAGTTGTAGTCAATGACAAGTTGGGCAGCATGGTGGCTCAATGGTTGGGACTGGAGTCCTAGGTTTGAAACCAGCCAAGGACAACATCTGCATGGAGTTTCTATGTTTTCCGTGGGTTTCCTCCTACACTCCAAAGACATCCTGATAGACAATATATATGGGACAGTGACTGACAATGTCTGTAAAGCCCTGCAGAAGATGAATGCACCATCTAATATTTCTTGTTCGATTTGTTTCCCCTGCCCCCAATATATTTAGAGTGATCCTTGTCCTATAATCATCTGTCATTCTTGAATTGTACCCTCGCACTATTATACTGCCATCCTATATGCTATTACTAGCTGTAATTCCATCTGGACATGTATTTTTTGTATGGTTATTTTTTATCCATGCACTGTATGTATTCCCATGTTTTGTTTACATACAAAAATTTAATAAAAAGTTAAATTTGAAAAAATAAAGATAAAATGTTTTGCTGTGATAGACATGTGGGTGTGGATTCTCAGAAAAAGGGGGAGTGGCTTAAATGTGCCACGATGTGTTAAAATAGTATCGAAAAATTGTGGCTCAAAGTAAGCCAACCAAAAGGTGGTATAAATGCAGACTACATAGTCTAAGGATACAGATTTATCATCCGGCATCAGTCATTGTGATAAATCTGGTGCATTTTCGGACTACACTGTCTAACAATTGGTAAATCGGCCCCAGTGTCTAAGAAGTATAAATGTATAACTAAACATTGATATAATACATGCATGCTCAGGGTCTACTTCTACATGCATGCTCTTTTTCTGACATTGACCTATGGTGATAATGGGGTTAACAAGCAGCGGCTGAGGTTATAACCCTACCCTATTTGCACTTCATTACCGACCGCCATCACTTTTACAATACAATTGCTAAATGGGGTTGTGAAAGGAAGCATTATACTGACTGAGTGGATGTATTGATCCTTCGCTTCATGGTTTTGTTATACTTAGTTTATTATTCAGAGGTCAAGAGGTCTAGAAAGATGTTCACACTAACAGTCAATAGGTGGAAGAAAATGTTATAGTAGTTAATAAAAACTATTAAGTCCTCACTTTCTTCTGGAGTATTTAATATTTAATTGCAGAAAAAAATTCTTCCTCATTTTATCTATATTGGCGTTCACCAGTATGCCATATACTAGACGTCGTACCATCGACCTAGTGATTCAGTATTCGGAGTTTCTTCTATACACAGTGTATAAGAATGTGCCATAGCCAGGACCTGTTACATAGAAACAACAAGGTGAGCACCAAATCTGTGACTTGTTTCCAATGTATAATGGCAATGAGCAGAATAGGGGCAGACACAGACAGCCGAGAACATACAAACTCCATGTATATGTTGCCCTTAGTTGGATTAGAATCCAGGAAGCCAACAGTGCTAATCTCTGAGCCACCATGTCATCATGCCTCCCACTGGTCACATGTATAACTGCGCAGGTTGCATCAATGTTATGTCTGCCCCAGGGGTAGGTAGTCACAGATAGTACAGCCGTCCTCTTTTTCCCTATAGGCACACACTGTTTCTCTATACGTGCTGTACTTGTAGAACTGCCTCCCTGTCTATCTTGTAAATTACGTAAATACAGATAGTACTGCCTCCCTATGTTCCTATTGTACCTGATTGTGATGGGGGCAAGACTATTTGTAGCATCCCAATGGATAATACTTAAATTTTTATTCTTTTAATTTGTTATGTTTGTGCCACTTAGAATGGATATATTGTTTTAGTATATTTTTATATGTATTTTCCCTTTTTATTGTTAGTTTTGCAGCTTCCCTTACATTATATATGTTTTGCCCCTTGGTACATTCCACTTTATTTGGCTACCCCTCTAGATTAGGGGACTTGGAACATCCCTGGCCATCACTGCCCACTGGGTTGGGGGTGGAGACTGCAATTTTCCAGAGGACCATTATTGGTAGTGTTCCATAAACTGAGACAGATCTGCTGTGTGTTCTCTGCAGCCCCTGAGGGAGAAGAAGTTATCCATAGTTCTGAAGCAGTCATATATAGCCCCGAGACAAGGAAATTGCTGCAAGCTTCATAGAGGAGAAAGTGCCTACTTTTGGAGGAAGTCGTGGTTCATAGAACCCATCATCTAGGACCCTTGTATCTCCAGGTTTCCGACCCCTGGGGCTTCATAGATCTCAGCCTCCATAGCCATATTCGGAGAGGCAAAGAATTCTATGCTAATTTGGAGTGGAGAAAGGCACCATATAACACCGTCTTATATTGGGCATCCCTCATCCCAAGTCTAGGATAGCTAGTACACTGAAGACTACTACCCCCATCGGGAAGCTGCATGAGTTGTCTGTTACCAGTTCACACAGTAAAATTACTTCTGCATTCAACTGCACTACTGTCTCCGGAGTCATTCCTGCACTTACCATCAGGGCCCTTCCAAACACTACCACACGGCTCAGGATAAGAGAGGACCCCTCTCCAACTGGAAGCGCCCTGGGGGAACAACTACCACCACCATCAGGCAGTCCACGTCAGTGTCCGGCCTGGGATCTGGGCTGGATTACTTTGGTTGAGTATCCTTGGCCTACCTGTGACATCCACAACACAACTACTACTCCCATCCTCCAGTTCCCTCCATTGGGCTCTGGTATATTTATATAAATGTATTTTGGGAGATTAGTTATCTATTAGCCCAAGCATTAGCAAACCAAAAGTTCACTTTAAATTGAGTAAACTTACTGTGCATACTTTATTTGGACTTTTTTTTCCAGCAATCTATTAGAATTAAACAATGTAACAAGCACTTTGGACTCCGGGATAAGAGGATTTATGTTATGTCATTTTATTCTGAAGAAAGACTGGGATTGAATAGATTTAAATAATAAAATCTCTTGAAATCTTCGCTGTGGATATTGAAGTAGTAATAACGTTCAGCAGTCCTAGCTGAATAGTGCTGTAGCTAGCGAAATCTCCGGGGATGCAAATGTATAGGCGTACTGTGTTTACAAACACAAGACCATTAGGTTGAGTCTATCCAAGTATTGTGTTTATACTTTATATGACATTGTGTATATTCAAACAGCTTCAAACATCAGGATCTCAGCTCTGGAGCCAAAGTAGGCTTTTAGGCAAATTACACTGTGTTCGTTGTCCATCAAAGGACCAGATCAATGGACACAGGAACCGCTAAAATAGTGGACATCAAGATTGCCCGATGGACCACATTGACTATAATGGGATCCATTGGGTGTCCATTCTTTTGACCTGAAACCACGGCTGATAAAGTTGAACTTGTAGCACTTTTTCTGTCAATTTTTGACGCACACTGTGACAAAGTCTCCAAACTGAGACTTCAAGAATTTCTGTTTTAAACAATAGTGTATTGTGTCTTACAGCCTAGGATTAGCTTTGATAGCTGCAAGGTTTATAGCTGCCGCAACCCACTGGAGGGAACCAGAGGATGGGACTAGTAGTGATGGTGGTGATGTCACAGGGTAGGCTGAGCACACTCAACCAGACTCCTCCAGCCCACTTCCAAGGCGGACACCTATGAGTGGGCCTGCATGGTACCTGATGGTGATGGTAGTTGTTCCTCCGGGGTGCTTCCAGTTGTAGAGGGGTCCTCTCTCACCCTGAACTGTGTGGTGGTGTTTGGAAAGTCCCTGTGAGATATGGTGGCTAAGTAAACCGAAGTCCCTAGGGCCCAGATACCTGTATGCAAATTGGTCCTGGTTGATGGCTTCCTATGAAGCACGACTTCTCTCTCCTCTCCGGCACACTTTTAACACTCTGGGGTCAACAGCTATGTCTTCCCTGTCTCAGGTCTGTCTTGGGTAGGTTACAGGTTTCTGTGATAACTTCTCCCTCAGGGGCTGCCGAGGACACACTCAGAGGTGCAGTCACATTGCCAGCACACACTCAACTGACCTTGACTGCCGGTCCTCTGGAGATTAAGAGTCTCTATCCCCAGCCTAGCAGCTTGTTATAGGCCAGGGCTGTACTAAACCCTCCAACACAGATGGGTAGCCAACCAGTGGGATAAACCAAGGGGAAATATCAAAACAGTATAGACAACCAATGGCGCAGAATACAATAACCTATGATAAAGACACTGGGATGCTGAATAGCTAGGTCTTTTTATGTAGGAATGAAATGTAAAATAAAATTTTCTGTAATTTATGTAGTTTTTCTATTCAAAAGAATGACAAATCTACTTAAATATCTTTGTATCTTATTTAATGTAAAGGCCAATAGAAATCCAGCGGACACCAAAGTTACCAAGGAAGTAAAGCACATGAAAAACTACATGTGACACATGGCAAAGTTTCTATTCTCAGGTTGTTTGATGTCATGTATATGTAGCAATTAACTTGGCAACAAATAACTATACATAGATTATAGTAAGATAAACTGGCTACATTTACATACCACTACCCAGAATGCTCTTGATCGCCTTTGATCATGCTGTAGTTACTACACATGACATTGCTATGGTAACACGCATATATTTTTTGTTTTGCATGCATTTTATGTGTTCATTTTATTTAAGTGGTGAACTTTTTCACTTTTATGGTTGGTCTTTTATGGTGTTATATTTTTGATCACCCAATAAAACCATATCAAATTAGATCTAAAGTAGCTGAAACCAATCTTCTAATGTGTTTAAAGATAACAGGGGCTGAGACCTCAACTAAATCCCAAGGATGTCCCAAGGTGTTGGATGATAGGGGGTTGTAGGGGTGCACTAAGAAGCAATTTCCCCTTATACTGTATATTGTACACTACTAGAGCAACCAATTGCTCAGGTGAGGAAAGTCTAGCTACTGCCCTGGCACCCGGCTCCATCTGAAACTTCCATATCTTCCGAATCTCCATCTTGGTGGCACTTCAAGAAAGGTACTTACTTTAAGGCTAAGACCCCATGTGGCGTCCCGCAGCAAAAAAGCCGTGATGGTAGGCACATTGCGGTTCTTCCCTGCAGCACTTTGCAAAGAAAGCTTACAGAGGTTTCCTCGGTGGATTTTCTTCTTCAATTATACCTATAGGGAAACCGCCGGCATTTCTGTAGATATAATTCACATGCTGCGATTTCCAAAACCGCAACGGTTTTGGAAGTCACCGCGTTTCCACAGCGTGTATTTTACCACAAAGTGGGGATGGGAGTCACTAGAATCCCAACAACTCTGCTTTGACTGTAAAACGTAGTTTTATCCATGGCATTTACGCCACGGGCGAAACGCGGCATGTACGCCATGTGGGGCCCCAGCCTAAAGGTGGCTTACTTAACGGAGGAGGGAAAAGTACCATTAACATCATTGACCTAGCATCACTGTAGAAAGCTGCAAATCACTCTAAAAAGTACTTTTTGGTAAAATAAAAAAAAATAACTAAAAATAAATATAAAAAAAAAAAGTAAAAAGAATTCTAAAAAGTCAAATAATCCCCTTTCCCTATATCATATATAAAAGTAACAAAAAATAAAATAAAGGTTCCCTGCATCCAAAAATGCCCAAACTATCAACATATAAAGTTATTTATACCATATGGTGAACACTGTAATGAAAAAATTCACAATGGGGTTAATAGGAACGAGCAGAATTATGAATACAGCTCTAGGTTAAATACAAGCTGTAATTCAGTATAAGTAAATTATGAAAAAAACAAATAATTTATAAAGTACTTTCCACAAATGTGCCTATAAAATATAGAAATTATTTTTATACTCAGGGGTGACTATATCTTTAATAATTTATCAAAAATCCTGGAAATTACGAAGAACTTATTTTTAATAAAAATCTCTCCGAATGAGTAAAATGTCTTATTTTAGTAAACCCTGCATCTAAAGAAATGTCTACACTCCAGACCAGTCACCATAACCTCATTCAGAGCAAAAAAAATCTCTATTTTGAAGATGTCCTTTAGCAGCAGGTATAATAACCAGAAATAATCCGCAGCTTTGTATTCTCTCCTCAAACGACTAGGCTAGAGACAATATTTTTTTCTGATTTTGTTAAATCCTGTATCCAAAAGTCAGCACTCTAGAAATATAAAGGATCATTTGCATTTTGTTCCAAGGGACTTGATTAAAAATCTCCCCATTGTATTACTTCAGTGAAATTGTGTCTACAGTAAGGCGCATGCTGCTGACTAATTCCTTCCAAAGATGAACTCCGGCAGCATTGAAATGGAGTGAGCGTAGTATAGGCCTGGCGTCTGTGTTATTATTGTTGCCGCATTTTTAGCTGAATTATAGTTTTAATGAGAGTAATTAGCTCAGATGAATGGGAGCTGAGCTGCAGTAACCAGTAATGGCCACTACACGGGCTATGGAGCTGTCCACTTCCGTCTCCGTACATCATGGTAGGTTCTGCAGCCACAGTATATAATAATGAGGGGGATCCCCGGGTGGACCCCCCACCAATCTGATAATTAGGACCAAACAGGACAAGAAGGTTGTAGAAGAGAGGATAAAATATACAAGCAATGGACTTTCCTAGATGCCGGTATGTTTACTTAGCTCAAATTTGGCAAATGATTCCAATTTCTCAATACAATATTGCAACATGATAACAAAAGCCTTCAAAGGTTGTAATGATCAATGCAACCACTAGAGGCACACATATACTGTAGCATAGGTAGCATATCACTTTATGATGTCATAATGTAAACGACTATTTATCATATGACACACATATTTGGATATGTCCAGCTAGGAAAGGTAAAGAAGTACACATCTATGGGGCTGCACAGGAGCTACGTAATCTGCATCAGGTGTGGATCCTATGTTTGACATGGCTAGTTTGACTTTGAGCCTCTGCTGATGGTGTTGTCTAAATAGTGCCCTGTTTTTCACCATTTAACCCCTATACAGGGAATTTAACTTCGGAGGACCACCAGGTCACTACCTCTAAGAGTCCTGGAGTAGGTGACAGTTGACCCAGTGGGCCAAGAGACTCAGATGTGAAGAGGACAGGCAAGAGAGTGGTCAGGTAAAGGCCGAGGTCAGGGCTGGCAGAGTGGGAGCAAAGTCTGAGAAACCGACAAGTCAAGCAGTGTAGGTTTGAAGGTCAGGGACAAGCTGAGGTCAGACACATGAAGAACTGGAATTAATAAGCTTAAATCAGGCAACAAGTTGGGGTCAAAACCAAAAAGTCCACCACAACAGCAGAGACGGCGAGCAAGTTGGAAACTTATAGTACTCGGAAGGTTGTGTCTGGAGAAGGTGATTGACAGAGACTGGCTGGGGAAGGAGCTTGGTGAGCGAGCCGACTCTTTTCGATACAGGCAGCAAGAATCAGTAGCAACAGCAGCCAGTGCACAGCCCCTCAATGGGGAACAGAGCTATCCGGTGAGCAATATACTGGCAGGAGCCGACCACTGACATTACAAGTACTATACACAACACAGATATTTTTTAACAGGGTTATTTCCAAAGTTGCCTCATTTTTTATTTTCGATGAATTGGAGAAATGATAAAGCCTTTTACTGCAGTGAAACGTCATGTAAATGAATTCGTCGTGTTGTTTTACATAGTATCATGGAGGCCTTTTTCAATTAGTTATCCACTTATTTACAACAGGGGACTCCAAACAATAAAGTAGACACAATAGTAAAAGTAATAATACTGTCAATTGTTCACAAGTATCATAAATTTAGCATGAAACGATTCGTCTGTTCTATGCAAGTGGAAGCAATTTTGACATTTAAGATTGTGACACTATTAAAATCTATGGCGTCAGCTGAGTAGACTATGTAAAAGAATGATCATGACTTTTAACAGGGTGATATTATTAACGTCTATGGGGGCAACTGATGTGTATAACGAGGTAATTCTGACATTTAAGATACTGACATTAATGCTACGTTCTTAAAATCTACGGAGCTTTATAAGGAGGATGTTGTTGAAGTGTATCCGAGAGATCTAGGTTAAGTTTTTAGATTTTTGCTGTCTTTTACTTGAACCTTATCATTAAAAGTCACAGATAAAATGACAATGCTAAATTGTCACAAAGAATGCAACTTTGAAAGTTCTGGTTTCGTTGTTTGACACAGTTCAATAGAATCTAATCTTGGATGACCATTGATCGCATTTGGCTTATAGTTTTATGAACACGCTACTGTATGAAACTTTTTTGCTGAACAAACGCAATGTATGACTTGCCCTTTTGGTCTTGACTTGGAAATCGTAGGGTTGAACTTTTAACTTTAGCTATTATAGGTAAAGTTGAATAAAATTAAAGAAGGCAACAATGTGTGACTAGCGGTTCGCGATTTGGCTACTAACTGGCCAGATTCATTACAACTTTTCCCAAAATGTTGGCTTTGGCTAAACCTAACATCTAACTTAAGCTAGTCTAACCTAAGTTCTCTATAGACCCCACAGTTTAAGCAGCACATACTAACCTTTCCTTACCCCTCCGTGGCTCTTCCGGCCTCTTTCGGTTTACGTCACCAGAAGGATGGAAGATGTTGGGAGGAAAGACCAAACGCCACACGGAGACCCAATAATATTATTATTATTATTATTGTTATTGTTATTATTATTATTATTATTATTATTATTATCACTTCAGGTTTGGACAGAACGTGGGACAGAACAATGCAAGGGTCATCCAACTCCACCCATGACCCATTTTTAGTCCGATGCCTTACTGTTCTTTTCCCACCCTGCCATAGCAATCTTGACTCCTGCCCTACAGGTGCTCATCCATATCCATGACACAGATAACAGCCCTATTCCTCTATTAGTAGGTAAGTATGGGGTCCATTCTACACATTGATGGACCCATTGGCAAGATGTCATGAGTATCTAAAAGGAAAATAATGTAGCCCAAAGATAAGCTTAGTAAGCTATACAGTATTATTTTAGCCCACAATTTTAATAATGAAAGTGCTTTACCCACGATGTCTTGCATACAGCTGTCCATGGTATAAAATAATAAAAGGAGAAATACACACTTCACCAATCCCCCTATCACCTCTGGTCATGAACTGGTTACTGCTCACCTTGCTGCAGCAATGTCGAGTTGTGACAATAGGTAACTTCTGCAGCCAAAGATTGGCAATGACCTTAGTGGTGATGACACATCATTCCAATATCTAGAGACTGGTTGTGGTGGTCACATATCGACCCACTACATAATTGCTGGAGTCTGATAAGCAGATGTGAGCTTGGGACCAGGAAACTATCAGTATGGGGGTGCAGGGAATTGGTAAAGTAAGTCTTGGATTGGAAAAGCCCATTAGAAGATGCTCCATACAGATGTGTCTGGCTTTACCTTTCTCCTTGGCTGGCCAGATGACCAGCTTTTCAAAACAACCTGATTTCTTAATATTCTGTCACAAGATGTCTATCCTACATTTGTCCATTTCTATGCTATATTTGTCCATTTATGGCCTCTATTGCTCACTATAAAAGAATGATAGCACCAAAGATTAATGTACAGTAAAGCGTAGACCTACACAAATCCTTGGTTTGTGGGTTCTTGGGCCCACCACAACAGACACATGTCTACTTGTAATTTCATCAATACCCACAAGACATGTCATCAATAGGATCTAATAGGTGATTTCTAAATTAACTATTAAAAAATTGACCCTAATGGAAAGTAATTGACTCCAAGGACAGAGCCAAACAAGGTTGACTCCTGGAGAACCTTTGAGACCTATTATCGAGATCCTGCGCCCACCAGAGGATCCAATAGTAGTCTTGTGGCAAGCAAGCAAGCCGTGGCTGATTTTAAAATTTCTTCAGACAAACGCTCAGCCATAGTTGCAATATTGTATACTAATAAAAATCTAAATCTTAAGATGTTCGTGGCCGGTTAAGATTAAATAATATTTGGGAAAATATCAATCTAATATTTTCAACTCCGAAATGAAGAAAATAAACTGTATATTGGTTTGTTTTTTCACATAAAATGAAATCCCATTGGAAGCAATTACATTTTTATTGCTGTAACATTGGGACCAAAAATATGCGTAAGACTTTCCGTGCAGGCTCCCGGTACTTGCATCCTTCTTCTTTATTAGAGGGCTTATCAGGTTTTGCACATAAGTTGTCCAGCAACAAGACAATGATAAATAGGTTTCTAGGGGATAGGGCATAGATCAATCTGGTGAAATTTTCACATTACAGTTACAGATTTGGGACAAAAGTTACTTTATAATAAAAATTTAAGAATTGAAAAAAATGAACCTATAAATAGTATCAATGCACATAGTCATTTTCAAGACTTTTCCAGCATTAAAAATATTGCTTTTATTAGTAACTACACCTTATGATAATGCAGAATCCCCCAGAGGGCCACGGCTAGTAGTAAACGGTTTTATTAGTGTGTGATTTGGTTTATATACTGCACTTTTCTACCTTTATGCTGGTAGCCAAAGAGTTAACTAGTCATAGACTGCTTTGTTAACAGGAGTGCTCTATTTTAGAAAGAGGGAGGAATTTAGCAAGGTCACCCCACCGTCTAGCCAGTACTCAGGCCTGTTTTGAGGAGTTAGCCTAAGTTGAGGGCATTGGCTTGTGGGAAAACAACTTCGGCTTTCCAGGTTAGTTAGTGCTAGTTAGGGCTGCAACAGGCAGTCCCATGTCACCAGACCTCTCTGCCCACGGAAAAGCCTTCCTGTAACTTTTTTGTAACTCTAACTACTGCAGTATCAGTCAGGAAACTTTGATGACCATGGCTGAAGCAAACCCTGCCCTCTCCCCAATAGTGGTTGTAAAGAGAGGACCAGGTCTCGTGTGAGATGGAGTGAAGAACAGTCTCCTTTCCTACCCATGTTTGTTTAGTGCCCAACTTGTGGTAAGTGAATGTTCCTCCATGTTGCTTTGTGACTGGAAGGAACCTGTGACATCACCTGTTTATGGCTACCTTGTGTTTCAATTGTTCCCACCATCGAGGGTGCCCCTTAAATACCAATTTGCAGGAAAAACACAGCAGGGAGTGCTCTGGTGGACCCAAGTGTGACTCCCTCATCACTGTACCACCCTAAAGCATGTAAAGGGATTTGACACCAAAGCCATAGTGACCAGAGAAGGAATAAGCAGCTGCCATCTTGGGCCTACTCCACCCATACCATGTCTATGCTGCAATGTCCCAGGATGTTACAATAATAACTACCCTCCACCACTGGACTGTCAGGTAAAAATACAATGAGGACTTCATTTACATTTTACCGTAAGACTATTTTGATGCCTGAGATAACCATTATCCTGTCCAAACTGCACAAGGTAAACTGGGTTCTGTTGTTCATGGTCCAGTCTGTATTTTAGGCTGGCTTTCCTCTTAATGTCAGTCATTTCTATTTAAGTGAAGTTGCTTTTCATAGCGTCAATAATATCATGGCTTTCCAAAAAGTCAGTATTAAAAAGAAGAATTAGGCGCTGCTTTCATTGGCTCATTGAGTATTGTAGATTACAACAGATCAATTGGGTCTCGAAAGCTTGCCATGGTATCCAACTCAGCCAATAACAACGTCACCATGTTATACATTTTCTTGACTTGACATGGTACAATATTCTGTAACTTAAAGGAGTATTCTCGTCTCCATATGTATGGTTATATAGATGTAGGTCTCACCTATCTCGATGATAGGGTCCCCTCTGTTCCCGAAACTAATTAAAAAGGAAATGCGCATGCACATCTCTCCATTCACGTATAACTTAGAATAGAGGGGTTTCCATTTTTAAGAAAGAGGTGGAACCATTATCATTGTTTAAGCAATTCATACATATAAGATAATGATCAGCCACAATATAGGCGATCAATCATCTTTAGGATCAGCCAGTCATGGCATGTTCTTGTATTTCGGTCAACCATGGTGATATTTTTAACCAATCACATCTTTGGCAGATATAAGTCTGTCGGTGTCCATCATGAATGATAATTCGCACAAAATTTTCAGGGCATGATCAGTCAAAATGACCAAAATCAATAATTTCAGTCAACTTTTAGCTAAAAGGGGTTTTCCCATCTCCCTCTCTCAGCAGCTTTGACGACTGTCTCTTCTTCTCATTTGCTGTATTCTTCAACAAGCTGGGGGGCAGCTTTGACTGATGGACAGGACGCTAAGAAGTACCTCATTAAATCTAGACATTGCGTTTAGCATGACAGATTATTTATTATGATTACTAGAAATCTATAATAATACAGATCAAATAATATGCACAGTAAATGTATATTACATTACAAAGGTTTGGCGAGAGAAAAAAAATGTATACGCAATGGATTTGCAGTAAACGCAATATTATCTTTGTGTTTATATAGAGAGATAATAGACACTGTCCCAGCCTTTATCAGTAAACTGCAATTAGTTGACCTGCTTGCCCAAAGAGCAGGAGATAACAGTTCTGAAAGCAAGCGTGATCCAGAGAACTCAGCCCCCCTCCCCTCCAGAGACCAGTGAGCCTTGTCATCCGTCTTATAATGCTAGATAAGGAGAGATGCCAGGCCAGGTACCTTGACAACAATGTGTAAACACTGGGAGGAATAATTTCTTAAGCAATGTATTTAGGAAAACTCTTGAATTTACATAACAGTAACAGTTTATATAAGATCTTTGAGATGGGAATTCCCCTTTAAGCGATTCAATAGGCTGAAATATTAAAAATATTTCTCCGGTATATGGGATAGTTACCTAAACTTTTTCCATTATAAAAAACTACAAACAATTCTTATTGTGTAGCCAAACAACAGTTGTCTACCTGTGGTCATGGTCATGGTCATGGATTGGTTCAGTCTATGTTCTACATTTTTCCTTGCCATCTATTGTATGCTAAAAATTCTGGTAATCCCAAAACTCGAAGACTTATTGTACTTTTGCCAACTTCTTGCCCAGCTTCCACATTATTAAAGAACCACAGATAATATCGCAGCCTGGACAGTTCTGATCTTTGTTTTATACATCATAACAATTGAAGATTTTTTTCTAGGGCTATACGCCTTGATCTTTCATGTGTCATATTTCTTGACTGTCGGATCCTTTGTTGTTACTTGTAATTGATTGAATCTATTATATGCCCAGATTTACTTTTTGATTTAAAGTTTCCTTTTGACCCAAATAAAAATTTCATTTCCAGAGACTTTGTAAAATAAAAAAAATAAAAAAATATTTGGCAAATAAAGGGTGAAACAAAGATCTTGGCCTACTTTTTTATTTTTTCTGTTTATTTTCTTTCTCGCACCTTCGGTACGGGATCGCTTTCCAAATTTGCTTACCGTTTTCTATAAATGCAAACGCTTATGTTTCATTATTCATTTCCCCTTCAGGGGAACTATCTTGTAATAATAAAAATGTCAAAAGAAATACACAAATACATACATACCCTAAATGAGGATGTGCCGCCAGTGTTTCTGCCGAGACAGTGATTTATAGCCCCAGAGAAAAAGGGGGCAGGAGCTGAGAGTGTATGGAGTGGAGAGACGCATGCAAATTTAACACTTTCTCGGCTATGCTGACCTTAATTTGAAAAACTCCGATTTTACATCTAGAAAGCAGAGTTTGCACATTTTAGGGGGTGATATCCATAATGTTGAGCTGTTTGGTTGAGAATTCTTGTTTATATTGTTTTTCTTTATTTCAGTATGAGTCATTGTCAATTTAGGCTGTTGCTTAAAAACCTCAAAGTCATTTCAGGATCCTGTATGTGACAATACTCTTCGGAATTTCTAGGGTATCATGTCATGAAACCCACTCTTACTTTTTTTCGAAGCTTTTTCATGATGCATCTAATAATGTGTTACTAGTATAATGATAGTAGTTTTCACCCACATTGGTGTGGCGAGACACAACAGTATGCAGGGAAATTGGATTGCTGAATTAACCATCTTTGGCCACAAAGTATCACGCATGGATTCCACTTATCGGAATAGAACTAGCGCGCAATGCTCACAGGATGTCGGACAGTTGACCTGACCACCCAATGTGCAGTTATATCTCTTCATGCTTATTGTCAGAATCAGTGTTAGACTGGACCACCAGAGTACCAGAAGATCCTCAGATAGACCAAGACTCTAACACAATAATGGTCCAACAGAAGGCACCAAAATTTAAATGGTACTACGGTCCATTTCATAGAATTTTCTGGAGGGTGGGTCCCCAGAATTATTTTATTTACTGGGCCCAAGGAACCTTAGTCCAACACTGGTCAGACTAGGCAGGAGAGTATGACTGGGCAATCCTTTTGACCTCAGTGGTAAGGATTACGAGACATTGCCAAAAATCCATTCCTTGTATTAGTTGGACATCACATATCAAAAGCATCTTGCTGGCCCTTGGGTTCAAACGTCTGGAAATGAAAAGAAAAAATAGGTTTGTCTTTATTTAAAATAAAATTATTACATAAATTCCATAGTAATGCTATGCAAAAGCATAAGAGGTAACCGTAAAGTCTACTAAGAAAACTTTGACTAGGACCCTATTGGACCTCATGGCCTCCACCATCAAAAAAGTTCCGGACTTTTAACAATTCCTTCTTTTCCTTGGAGTCCTCGTGATTTTGCATTTAATTGTCCACCTTTGAATTATTTATAGTCATCAGTTACTGTATGTTATGGAAAGTAGGGAGCCCCTTTAGTTTCAA
Source organism: Leptodactylus fallax (assembly GCA_947044405.1). NCBI lineage: Eukaryota > Metazoa > Chordata > Amphibia > Anura > Leptodactylidae > Leptodactylus > Leptodactylus fallax. The sequence continues at coordinate 1,418,624 of CAMRHE010000176.1, read as the reverse complement.
GGACACATCTTTACTTTAATGACTGCTTCCTTGCTGTGTATACAATCATAAAATGGGAGATGGCATATGGAATAGTGTGTCTACATTAGTTTTGATACAATGGATGGTAGACTTCTGTATACACATACAGATGTGACCACCCACTCCTTAGGTCGAATTAAGTTAGGGTCTCCAATCTCTCATGAAACCAGTTCAATATTACAATATAGAAACCCCTTGACGGCTGGAACCTACAACACAACCACTGGGTGGCCACACATACAGGACATCCTTTTGGGACACAATATTGTTACCCTGAAAAGCCGATCATCTTGTGACACTCATATCCACCCAAGAAGGAAGGTAAGGAAGAACATGTCTGTACATTAAAAACATATATGTTAACTAACCATCCACTTCTTTTGGAAGTACAGTATGTATAATAATGAAGAACTGTAGAATGAGATACATACTGTGTGCATATAACTAAGGGAAAATTTGCTCTAGTATTGCGGTAGAGTGTTGTTGCCTGATCTCTTGTCTACTGATTCAAAATCAGGTATTATGGGGATCTATGATGTTGTGAGTTTGGATTAGTAGACCCACGGTTGGGTCGGGACACAATCAGCCATTATATAGACTCAAAAATGCACTTGTAATAAACTTGTGACGGGCCTAAAAGAAACCACTCTGTGCCTTTGTACAAGAATTGGACACACAAGATTGGGTCGACTTGGGACACAATTGGCCATTATATGGGCTCAAATATGCGGTTGTAATAATATTTTCACAAAATTATGCAACTTGGATCTGTAATACCGCCACATGGATCCCCCAAAAAAGTAAACATGCATTTCAATGTGAAAATTGGTGCCAAAAAGGGAATTGTGTAGGAATATTTTATTATTTTTATACTATTTTAGATATTTTTATTTTATACGACGTCCATATATATCAGACCAAATTCTCCCTTGTAGCACTAATATTGGTACTTTTATGGAAAAACCATCCATGAAGCAGAAACTCCCATGAAACAGTGTGAAATATCATGTTCTGTATCATGTTAGGGTATGATCACTCTTCCGCTTCCATTCTGACTCTTTCATTTCCGACCCTCCAGATTTTAATGGTGGAAAGATGGAAAGTTTTAGCTTTTCGTTGCTGCTTTCACTTGCTCGTAAGACTTAGATGAATGCGCCTAAATAGCAAAGTGGCTTGTGTCGCCGGAATCCATGGCAAGATCAAGCAGGACACTAATTTTTCAGTGAAATGTTTCGATCTCTGAATCCCACTGAAAACAATAGAAGGAAGATTCAGGGCGGAATTTACGATTAATTTTGAGGTCGAATCTGCCTCAAAGTCATCACTAAATTCCGCTGTGTGAACATACCCTTACAGGCCAAATGCACAAGGCTGTGTGGTCGATTTCCAGCTAATTTATAGAATTCCAACAAAAATAGTTTCAATTCTCAATTCAACTATCATTCCTTCTACGCTGCGGTTAAATAAGTTACAGCGGGTTCTAAGAGATGTCAGCGACAGAATCTTTACAGCCGTATCTCTCATTTTTTTTTTTTTTTTTTATTCTAAGCGCTTTTCAACTAGAATCCAAGGTGAGAATTTTATAGCGAAGCAGATGTAAAGGATGAGGGTTATGTTTAATCACCTGCATATATCTAGGTAAAGGAATGTCTGTTCGTCAGATTCCACATGCTAAACGCTCTGGGCAAGGAATCTGGATTGCATTGCAGAGGGAAATTACAGTGTAAAAAATAAGTTAATCAGTGCAAACAGAAGTCTAATCCGCACAAATGTGAAGATTATTTGTAGACTTTCTGAAATATAAATTCCTTCCGACTTTGTAAATGTTAATCAGTTAACTCCCGCACTGCCGGAGGAGCCACTTCTCCATGGAGACGGGGCTGGAAACAGTAATACAGAGTTAACATACATGTAGTGTATCTGTGTTTAATAGATTTAATATGCAGAATAAATGGATGCGGCGTTTCTGGGGTTTAGAAGGTCACACACCTGGAGGAGTTTTCGTGATTACGCGGCTGCTTTAATTGCATTTTGACATTTGCAATGAACATCTTTATACCTTTACTATTGTCTGCCGGGGATGTAGCTTGTTCTATCGAATAGCTATTATTTACTCCTATACTGTATAGTATACAGTAACTCTTGTGATGTATCCATAGATGCTGCCGAGGTCCGAGCCATGATCAGGTACCTGCACCCATGCCGAAGTGTATAGCTGGATGTGCTAGGCAATGATATAACTGAAATATCACTTAAGAAAAATTTAAAGGGTTTTCTTCTGAACATAACTTTATTTAAAATGATAGACATTTGATAGTTTAACTATAAATAATTTTAAAAACTGCAGAGTAAGTCCGGGACCCCGCGTTGTGAAAATGCAGCACATTACAGTACCTGCAAAGTGGATGGGATTCTGGCTAATGCCATCCACACATTGCAGAAAAAAACCTGCAGCGGAAAAGCTGCGATTTCAAAAACACTCACATTTTTGCAAATTGCAGCATGTCCATTATACCTACAGAAATGCAGGACTTCTCTCTGCATTTTTCAAGCGGAAACCTGGTGGACCCCATTACAGTCTATTGGGTCTGCGGGTTTCCGCAGACTCAATTTATCTTTTAATTATCTACTAATGTGAACATGGTTGTGGTTACAGGAAAACCCATCTGAAGGATGTCTTTAAGGAGCTCATTTTACCCTGCCCATTGGCTCACTCTGCCAGATACGTGTTGTGAAAGTAAATTTAAACATAACTATGACGCCATTTATATCAGTAGCATAATGGAGGAAATGAAGTTTTAGTTGTCTCCGCAAGCGCCCACTGGGCATTGGGCAAGTGTCCTGAGGTTTGGATAGTAGACCATCTCATACCTTTCCCCTCTGGTCTTGGTTGATAACATAAAGGGGTTGTCCAGGACCTATAGATATTGTATACTTATGACCTATCCATGGATAGGTCCATCAGTATCAAATTAGTCAGGGTCTGACCCCCGAACCCTGAACTGATCAGTGGATGTGGCCACCACAAGCCATATACTAAATATACAGTCAGAAACAGCCCTATTGATATTCTGATTGTATACTTCTATATGGCTTCTGGTGGCAACAAATCAGTTCGGGGTTCGGGTGTCAGACCCTGACCAATCTGATGACCTATTCTGTGGTCATCAGTATCAAAAACCTTTGCAATTCTGGACAAGCCCATTAGGTATTCTCTTACATCACTGAAGGAGATGCCCACGAAATAGAGGGGCACCACACATACCTCAGCTCCTCATTGAAAGGCGCAGATGAATGTTAAAACTGTCAGTCAAAACCAGAGTATTTCAGGCTTAAGCAATGCCCAATGGGACTTGTCCAGATGGAATCACGTGTGTCCATGCAAATGCTCTAAATAGCAACACTGGTTCTTGTCTACTTGTGTGAGCAATTTTCTGGGGTAATATATGCTGACAGAATTGCTTTAAAAAGTTTTAAAGAAAATATTTTTATGTAACGGAGGTACAATTCAGAAACCATGTAAGATTTGCAAAGAAGAACATGAACCAACTTGATCCAACGGAGCTGTAGACACCACAATAGCCAAGGATGGAATATGCTGTATTGTGCTGGCCTACATTGAAAACTCCATCATAGGCCACAGATTTGTGGTAGGTGGACCACCTGTGGTCGAGAGGCTTCAAGTAACACCTCTATACTGTTTATACAGTGAAACCTCTCCAAAAAAAAAAATCTCTCCACTACTTCGAAAAGACCATCCCTTATCCAGACCAAACTTCTTTGATGAATTCTCATGTTCACCATATGCTATGCATGCTAGTCGTCTTCTTTGAGAAACACCGCCATAGATCACTTTTTCAGGTAATTTTAGATAGTTGTCCTTAAGGCGTTATTACCATCTTGGCCAATCACTGGCAAGTTTGAAATTACACCTTCTAAGTACACCTCAGCACAATTCTGCTCTCTACTGTCAGATGGGCATCCCTGGTCTGAACAGGGACTATTCTCATGGCAGTGGTCACGGACTGTCAAAATATAGGTCTCGTCCTATTTTCTGCCATTTTCACGGATCCCTCCGTTGACTGAATGGGAGATTCGTGAAAATGGCGCCCCTCGGATGCAAGACGGAGGTGAAAAGTGGATGTTTTTCACAGCCATTTTGCACCACTTTTGCGAGCAATCCACCAACCACTACCCCTCATGATATCCATACACCCTAACCGGACATATACTGTATACTGTAGACAGGGCTTGTCTTCCCAATAATACCACTGCGGCCACATTGCGCTGACTCCCCTGCAGAGGCCAAACACTGTGACTAGTCGGCGTCCGTGTCCCGCTACCCGCAGTGTTATTTTTATTTTAATTGTTGGTTTTTTCCCCGCACGTCGCCTTCATTACGGCAGGTTTATTGAGGTTTAATTCAATGTAATTCCAAAGCAAAGTATACTCATCTTCATGATGTATTGTAATTATTTTCTCTTGTTTCATTAGCTTTATTCTATCCACAGCCTAGAAAATAAAATTACAGTTACTTTCATGGGAAAACAGAAGTAAACACAATCACATTTATCAGATAACTTTTAAATATGATGGAAAGTTCTGAGTCTACAACGTCTACGGCTCCGACATCGACTTGTCAAATCTTTCCTAATGATGATTAAGGAAAAAACTCCCTTTGCTTTCTTGATAACAGATGAACAAATGCAAATGATTGGATTTTTTTACCTATTAATTTGACATTTCCCAGTTCAGCGGTGGATGCAGCGCAGTCTGAGTGATCCATGCTCCGAGAACGGAAACCAGAAATCCCTAATACAGAGTTATTTGTAATATTTAAAAGGAACTTTAATTATTGCTGGGGAAGAGAACCGGTCCATTAAGGATTGTGTGACAGCTGTTGGTGCATTGTACCTGGAGGAGGCTTACTGATGCCTAATCTGCATACAAAATGAGATGAGTCGAAGAAAAGTTTTGGAAGTGAATATGAAAAGGATTCCTGTCAATCACACAGCGCGCATCCTGCACTCCATTATAAGCAGGGAAGTGATTGAAAGCTCCTAAAAATCTGCAATGCACAGAAAACAAACTACGGCAAAAGGAGATGAGATTGTCTAATAAATACAGAAGGCACATACAGTACTGCATATGGGAATGCAAAGCAAACTAGAAACATAGATAGATAGATAGATAGATAGATAGATAGATAGATAGATAGATAGATGGATATGAGATAGATATGAGACAGATAGATATGAGATAGATAGATATGAGATAGATAGATAGATAGATAGATAGATAGATAGATAGATAGATAGATAGATATGAGATAGATAGATAGATATGAGATAGATAGATAGATATGAGATAGATAGATAGATAGATAGATAGATAGATAGATAGATAGATAGATATGAGATAGATAGATAGATAGATATGAGATAGATAGATAGATATGAGATAGATAGATAGATATGAGATAGATAGATAGATATGAGATAGATAGATATGAGATAGATAGATAGATATGAGAGATAGATAGATAGATAGATAGATAGATAGATAGATAGATATGGGATAGATAGATAGATAAATATGAGATAGATAGATAAATATGAGATAGATAGATGGATAGATATGAGATAGATAGATATGAGAGATAGATATGAGATAGATAGATAGATAGATAGATAGATAGATAGATAGATATGAGATAGATAGATATGAGATAGATAGATAGATAGATAGATACTGTAGATAGATAGATATGAGAGATAGATAGATAGATAGATAGATAGATAGATATGAGATAGATAGATGTGAGATAGATAGATAGATAGATAGATAGATAGATAGATAGATATGAGAGATAGATAGATAGAAAGATAGATGGATGGATAGATATGAGATAGATAGATAGTGTTTCTGTACAATTTATGCCCTCTGTACATTATCTTGGACAAGGTACTTTGCTCACGAATATATCATTTCTTAAGAGAATGAATCACTATACAGTATGTTGTGAACTAAACTCATTTATGTCTGGAGAAGTACATTGAGACAAATCTGCGGCGTGGTAGCAATCTGATTAGAAACAGATTTACTCTGCATGCTATCTCAATGTCAATTAGCACGACTGTCAGATCTACTTGTTCTCTGGAACTAACCTACAGCATAGTACAGACACACGTCTGAGATGGCGCTAAAATGTCCCTGTATATGGCTGCACAATCCGTACTATAGAATTATTTACCAATATATTGTTGTATGTGTGGAAGGAAGGAAGGAATACATGGATCAGAGATGAATTTGTTACTGACATCGCTGGGTTGGAGAATGAATGGACCACAATATTTGTGCTAATTAATAACTGATTAAATATAGTGATACATTGTAAAGTGCTGTGCTAAGTGATATATAGATAGTCATGACAATAGATAGATATGAGAGATAGATAGATAGATAGATATGAGATAGATAGATAGATAGATATGAGATAGATAGATAGATTGAGATAGATAGATAGATAGATAGGAGATAGATAGATAGATAGATAGATAGGGAGGAAATAGATAGATAGATAGATAAATAGATAAAAGAAATAATAGATTCAACCAGCTTTCCGCATAAGTAATGGAATTTTATTTTTATTTTCAGTGACAAAAAACCTCCATGTATCAACCCTCACAGGGGTCTTTATCAAGTTTCCAGGCCTTGGAGGTTACATTTACATCATTGTGATTTTGTATTATAAAAATAAACCTTATTACTAGAGATAGACGAACTATCAAAGATTCATTTATTATGGAAATCCCATGGTTCGGAACAAAGATTTGTTTTGGGTCAAATAACTTTGTTACAAACCAATAGTGAAATTATAATACTCTGCGATCTATTCCGACCCCAGAGTATAATAAGTGGAGGCCGGGGAAGGTGTGGAAACTCATAAACAGTTATACTCACTTTCTCTTACCTCTCTTGGGCTTCCTCATGGCGTCCAGTACTCCCTCAGGGTCCTCTTCTGGCCTCTTCCTGCCTCTGGGGTTACAACATGTGCATCAGGGTCACTCCTGAGGCCTGTGATTGGGCCTCAGTAGTCACATGGGGCGTGACATCACACAAGAGGCTGTAAGAGGCCAGAAGAGGACCCTAAGGGGAAGGAAGATGATTATAACTGTTTGTTGTGTTTCTCACCTCCCCTAGTTCACTGGTGCCAAAAATTCAGGTTAAATTGACTTCATTCTGAACTAATCCACTCATCTCTACTTACTACTACTGCAGATTCCAGCTTTGCTGCGGCATTTTAACCAGTAACCAGTAGTAAGGTCTGTGTTACTGTAACTATGGGAGGCTTACATGGAGATGGTTTCTAAGTTTTATATATTGGATCCTTTATAACAAAAGATGTGTTTTTAGGCCTGTAACATGGAGAATTCAATGACTGGTGCTCATTGTTGATGACAATGGCTGTGTCCTCCTACTGATCAGGGTAATGTGTCAGTTATTCTGGTTGTGCGAGTCAACAATGTGTGGATGGTGTCTGTTCTGAAGTGGCCAATTCAAGTGTATAGTAATACATTTCAATGAGAAATTGTTCCCTCATTGTGAAGAGTAGTATACAAGGTCTCCGAGCACTGCAGAAACAGATACAAATAATGGCTTAGAATTGCCTTGAATTTAAGGGGTTGGGGATGAGGTGCAGAGTACGCAGAGCGCTCTTGTGTGTCAAAAAATACTCCATTTGCTCAAAGGAAATGTTTCAAAAAGAAGACCTTTTCCATATTCCCAATAGGTCATAAGACTATCATAGAAGACGTCTGTGCACCAATTAGAACCTTCTTGTATTCAAAAAATAAGTACAAATCCTTTCAAAAATAGAAGTGTTAGTTTATCTTTGTCTCAACTCAATATTTGGTGTGACCTTTGCCCTTTGCCTTCCATCAGTTCTTCTCGGTACTTGCAGACAGTTTTTGAAGGAACTTGTCAGGGTGTATTGTTCCCGCCATCTTGGAGAACTAAGCCCAGATCTCCTGTGAATGTTGCTTACTCCAATCCTTCTGTCTCTTCATGTCATCCCAGACAGACTGGCTGATGTTGAGATCAGGGCTCTGCGGGGGCCGGATCATCACTACTAGGACTCCTCCTCCAAAGGGCAAAGGTCACACCAAATATTGATGGGATTCAGCTTTCTCTTTTGTTCATTCACTTTAGTTTGTTAGTTGACAAAATTAACTATTAACCCTTCTATTTCTGAAAGTATTCTTACTTGAAAGCACCTGCCTAAAAGTTTTTTTCAACAGTATTGATACTGCATTTTATCTGCCAGAGAAATGCCTGGCCATCGGTAAACTCCTCCTGAGTTTTCCTTAACTTTTAAAATAACTTGTCTTGCAAGCAAAACAACAAAAAGTAGATTCAAACCAAAAATATCTCGTACATTGGATACCCCACAATGACAGCCAACTCTCTACTCCCTTTTCCCATCATGTAAAAGGCTCAGTAAATTTTCCATTGCTTATTTTGTACCAATGCTGAGTCATACTTTATATTAAAGCCCAGAGCTGCATTTACAATTCTTGAGCCTTCAGAGCTGAAATCAGAATGGTGATTTACATTCTATAATATTAAAGGCAGTGTATTGCATGGTAATCTGATGGACAGTGGGTAAAACTATAAAATAGAACAGGGGTCAGCAACCTTCGGCACTCTAGGTGCTGTGAAACTACAACTCCCAACATGCTCCATTCACTTCCATGGGAGTTCCAAGAACAGCAGAGCAAATATGCATTCTGGGAGTTGTAGTTTTACAACAGCTGGGGTGCGGAAGGTTGTCTACCCCTGGAATAGGAACTCAGATAAACTGTTAGGGACGTACAGAGACCTATATGTTACAAGTATAGGCCCCAAAATTATTAAACTTCATTAAGGCCGGGGCCCCATGTTGCAAAAAAGCGCCGTTTTGGCCGCACCTCAGAAAAAAACACTGCAAAAAAAAACACAGCGTTTCACAGTACATGCAAAGTGGATGTCATTCTGGCTAATCCCATCCACACATTGCAGAAAAATAACCGCAATCGTTTTTTCAAATCGCACCATATGAATTATACCCATGGAAGCGCTGGCGTTTTCCGTATAGGTATAATGGAAGCAGAAAGTCCGCAGAGGAAAATCAATGTGTTTCTGCCACAGTCTTTTAAGCAGAATTTTGGAGCCTTAACCTTATAGTCCTGGTCTCCTCCTATAGGGCAGAAGGATCTTTTAGGACTCGGTTAACACAGCAGAATTTGTATAAATTCAGAAGCAGAACTTTTCCGCTTTACCTCCATGGCCAATTCATTTCAATGGAAGTTCTCAGGCAGAAGATCATACAGGACGCTTATATTTGGGGGCTACGGCTGCAGGAGGAATAGCAATGTCTGCCTCCTATTGAAATGAGGCTGATTTTGAAGTGGAATCCACCTCCAAATCAGCTCCAAATTCCTCTGTGTGAACATACCCTTAGAATTCATGGTGCAAATATTTTTCCGTATAGTCACCCTAGACGTGAGGACAAGCTTGTTGTGAATGCAGCTCTAGACTATAACATGGGTTGCACCTCGGGATCAGTACAAGACAAGTATTGTATTTATGAAATGTCGCAACGTTAAGTAGAATAATTCTATATACCGCATGAACTCTAAAATGGTCTTCAGTTTCTGGAATACGCTTTAACTGCTCGCCCACTAGGATAAATACACATTTGACTTTTTCCTCTCGGTATTTCAGCTTTTAGAATAATTTTCTACCAAACTTTGAGAACAAGGCTCCAACAATAAGGCATCTTAACCGGAACAGGATTAGCGCAGCGTACACTATGTAACAATGAATTGTTGGTAGATAGCGTTAGGGTTAAAATGACACCGACACCGCCTTCCGCCAAAGCTTGCTGAGCAATACAACAAAGGAACAGATATGTTTGCTAACTCAAAGAGTAATGCAGCGGGTAGAGTAATCCTCGGATGTAATGGGCCTTTTAGAGCTGTGATGGTATTATAATTCCTAATGCATCTGTTAAGGATCTGTCTTGTGCTTCTGTTTCTCGCACATCGGATGGAAACGCTGACAAAATAAAAAATGAACGTGGGAATACATTTTGATTATGGAACCCTGAGAGCTGCTCCCTTTATCATTATTAGTATTTTCATTTTATGGAACATGCCGTGGACTAAAGAGCAGGAAAGATTCTGGTCATGATCCAGCTCTTGGAATAGGTACATGAGATCTGACAGTCACTGTACTTTATTATTTATAGTGTTGCTATTTCATTATTTTATATGTGACTATAGCGTTTCACAGATATTTATAACCTCTAGTTCAAAGTATAAGCCATCATGTTGCTCCGAGCATCAGAGACGTCAACCTGGACGAGATATGTTGACAAGGTAACTGAGTGGGTGGGTTTAATGTAAGTATCGAAAACAAGGTGGAAGAGTCAACACTAGCCAGGACTCATACTCACATCACCAGGGGGCAAATAGCCATGAGCTAACAATATAAAGTCATTAGAAAAGGCTTGACTTGATCCATATCATTATGGCCACCAGAATCCTAATTATCGATGAGCGAAGTTTTCAAAAATTCAATTCGGCAACTTTGCTGAATTTTCTGATACGATTCTATTCAATACATATTAAATTGCGGTGAGTAAACAGCTATTTCCTGTCTGCAGAGAACCGGGGTGGGCGGCAAAATGGCGGAACCCCTTGGATGCTGCATCACCTGGGATCGGTTATGTAGCAGGGTGTTAGGTGTCAGTTACAGCTAACACCCTGCTCCGTAACCGATCGGGGGTTTTAACACCTTGGATGCAGCGGTCAAACATGCCACGAAGGGGTTAAAGGGCTATGACATCACAGGGCTGGCTGCTGATTGGCTGCACGGCATTGTGGGTGATCCTGCATTCCCAGAGTTCCTTGCCCCATGTCCTAACATGTACAGCAGCCATTTTGAACAAAATGCAATGCGTTGCCACGAAGTGTGAGGAAATCCAGATTTGATGCGAATCGAATATTTCCTGAAATTCAGGTCCAATTCCACTTCGTCAGCTTCGATTCGCTCATCTCTAATCCTAATCACCAGAACCTGGAAATTCTCTTCCCCTCTCATGATCCAAAATATGTCCCTATTGGATCAATTTGACTTCACAATGGAAAAGATGATGGTGTGTCAAAATAATCGGATTCAGGAATTTACCCTACAATGGGCCCATGGGCTGAACTCATAAATCTCACAGTCCTCCACCCAGTAGCCCTATCCTAATGTCCTCTGACCAAGCCATACATTATAGCCAGTATTTGCCACACTGCCATGATCATAAAGCACCCAATTTCCCCTCTTTTTTCGCATGCATAAAACTACTATAAATATGGTATTTTTTGTAAATTCTATGTAAATTTTTAGTCCAAGCCCCCTTTGACACCAAAGTCATGCCCTCTTCTGGTAACCCCACAGTGCCTCCTGTCACCTAGAGTGTCCCATGACCTCCACATTGATGTTTCCCTTCTAAAAATTATATCCCCTTACTCTAATGGCGCTATCCACATTTCTTAGGATTCGCCATCAATAATAAATCTGTGGGGGTCCAACGGTAAGGTTTACGTGTCGCACTGCTCACTTGCCATACGATGTGTAGCAGTGGGTTTAGGTACTGCAGCAGTGTCCCATAGACTTCAGTGGAGCACTGCTGCAGTACCTACACCTGCCATTAACATTGTATAGTGAGTGAGCAGCATGGAGCCTGCTCTGGAACAACTGATCTGCAGGGGTCCTGGCTATCGAAACATGCAGGTCTAATATTGATAGCTTATATTAAGGATTGGCCATTAATATTAAAAATGGTGGATAACCCCTTTAATACCTCCCTAATTTCCAACACAGGATAACGCTCCCCTCATTGCCCCCACACAGGATAATGCCCCCTCAGTGACCCGAAAAGTATAATGGCCCCACATGGAATAATATCCCCCTGCAGTGCCCCACACAGTGTAATGGCCTCCACGCAGGGTATCAGTTCCTTATTAACCCCTGTGCTTCCTGGCCATGCTCTTCCTTCTATGGCTGTGGCTTTCTGCTCCAGCAGGGTCAGTACCACGCGCCTCTTCTCTCAGGTTTAGTAGAAGCATGAACAAAGGCGTAAATCAAAGCTCCTGGGCTCTAAAAGGCCCGCACCTAAAACATATTCACATATACATGCTTTGGACTGATCCATAAGACAAAGCTCTGATAAGGAAATTTGCTACTTAGGGGAAAGAAAAAAAAATTGTGTATCACTATAAATTAAAAAGTAGTGTAGAGAAAGCCTAAGAATCCTATATATAGGAGAGTATCATGAATCTGTGATCTACTCTCTTTGAAGATTATTTCATATTTAAAATAAATCATATTTTACTTTTTAATGGTCAGTAGGATTCTCAGCTCCATGCTCATTAGGCTCGGCGTACTCCTCGCACTTTCCCTTACAGACAATTAAAGGTGGCAGGAAATTTGACTTGCAGGTGGTTTTAATGAAGCGCAGGCAGAGCTTATCTAAAGCTGTAAGGACACTGGCTATTTCCTGCTGAAACATATTAATTGTTGGATTTCTCATGTTCTTTTCCTTTTATTATTATTATTTTTTTTTAATTAAATTACAGCTTTAGTCTAAAAAATTCCATCCACTATTCTGATAATCATAAGTGCTCGAGTGTATAAATGTAACGTAAAAATACATACATAATATATAAAAATACATATACCTACCTATATATACCTACTTTTATATACACACGTGGACAAAATTGTTGGTCCCCTCCCTCGTTTAATGAAAGAAAACCCCACAATGGTCACAGAAATAACTTGAATCTGACAAAAGGAATAATATATAAAAATTCTATGAAAATGAACAAATGAAAGTCAGACATTGCTTTCCAACCAGGCTTCAACATGACACAGGCCTGGACAGAAATGAGGGTTCCCTTAACTTAATATTTAGTTGCACAACCTTTTGAGGCAATCCCTGCAATCAGACGATTCCTGTAACTGTCAATGAGACTTCTGCACCTCTCAGCAGGGATTTTGGCCGCTCCTCATGAGCAAACTGCTCCAGTTGTCTCGAGTGTGAAGGGTGCCTTTTCCAGACGGCATGTTTCATTCAGCTCCTTCCAAAGATGCTCAGTAGGATTTAGGTCAGGGCTCATAGAAGGCCACTTCAGAATAGTCCAATGTTTTCCTCCTAGCCATTCTTGGTGTTTTTAGCTGTGTGTTTTGGGTCATTATCCTGTTACAAGACCCATGACCTGCGACTGAGACCAAGCTTTCTGACACTGGGCAGCACATTTCTCTCTAGAATCCCTTGATAGTCTTGAGATTTCATTGTACCCTGCACAGATTCAAGACACCCTGTGGCAGATGCAGCAAAGCAGCCCCAGAACATAACAGAGCCTCCTCCATGTGTCACAGTAGGGACAGTGTTCTTTTCAAGATAGGCTTCACTTTTCTGTCTGTGAACATAGAGCTGATGTGCTTTGCCAAAAATTTCGATTTTTGTCTCATCTGTCCATAGGACATTCTCCCAGAAGCTTTGTGGCTTGTCAACATGTAGTTTAGCAAATTCCATTCTGTCAAGTTATTTCTGTGACCATTGTGGGTTTTTCTTTCATTAAACGAGGGAGGAGGACCAACAATTTTGTCCACGTGTGTAATATATATATAAATACATATACCTATATAATATATATATAACAATACATACAGTATATCTACATAAAATTTATAAAATTATGAGAAAGTGGTGTTTATAGGAACATGGCATATTATGTTTTTATAACTGTAATTTTGACCCTGCTCCAGCATAAAATCCCTTTAGGAGTCCAGTGGGTGGTCCTACTCAGTGATTGACAGCCTGCCCTTTATGACTTGGGCTGGTGTCAGCACCCAGTGCACCTGAACAAGTGCTGGGACCCAGAGAACGTGGAAGTACTCATTGCCTTGGTAGCAGCCCATGTACCAAGAAATGAGTGCAGACTTCATTATTTCTCCCCGCACTTATTGCTCTGGGTTCCTTGGCAGGGTTATGAGTGCCAGTACCAGAGCAGAGAAAAAGGGCACAGCGCTCCTTCCTCCCTGTTGGATTTTCTATGCTGGTGCTATTGTTCTTATGCTATGACTACTGGTATGTAAATTTATAGTGGTATACTTATTTGGTCCCACATTATGTGGATTCACTTCAGCTATAGTTGGGATTAGGTCTGTGGTTTTGCCTTCTATTCTAATCCGTTGAGCTATTTATATTTTCGCTCATTATTTTTGATTCATGTTATTATACCTTGGCTATAATTTTGACCTTTAGATATATGGGATCCGATAATATAATATTACATAGCAGTGTTTATTATATGTTGATTATTGGAACAATTGTATATTTGATACATAGTTATTATTATTAACTGTTTTTTATTATATCTCATTTTTGACTATTATCGATCATCAGCTATCCCTGGGGAGGAGGGTTCATTGGTACCATATATGCTTTTACCATCTGCGTACTTGTTTGCTTATTCTCTTTGTTGATATATTTATTGTATTTCATATGAATAAACATTGTTATTTTTCTATATGTGAGGTCTCTTCAAACCTTATTTTTTGGTGACAGAGAAAAAGGGTGGACCATGAGAAGCTTGAGGAGCTAAGAACAATGAGTAATGATAAAATATGTATTCACTGCTCACCTCTGGAAGCCTAGCCAACATTATACGGGGGACTATTATACTGTGTGGGGAAATAAGGAGGCCTTTATATTGTTTGGGGGCATAAGGGGGCCATAGTACTACATGAGGGTGTAAGGGGACCATTATACTGCATGGGAGCATAAAGGGGGCATTATACTTGTGAAGGCATAAGGGGATCATTATATTGTATAGGGACAAAAGGGATCTATTATACTGTGTATGGGCCATTAAGGGAACATTATACTGTATGGGCCCAACAAGGGAGGCATTATACTGTGAGGGGGCATGAGGGGCCATTATATTGTATGGGAGTATAATAAGGAGACCATTATAGTGTTTGAAGACATAATAATACTAAGGGGGGCATTAGACTGCAATTGCATTAGGTACTGACGGAAAAAACACCCAATTTAAGATGTTTTCTACTGCGGCTGCTTTCAGAGGAACACACGAGATGAGCCGCAAAGGGGCCCACTAAGACTCTGTCGCCCAAGGGCCCACAGAAGCCTCTGCATACAGAGATCACTAGACAGGGCTTCCCATTGGACTCCTAAGCACGGAAAAAGCAGTTTTCCCATAAAAATATCAATGAAGCTGCTCACTCCTCCTGCTCTATAACATGCTACCCACTGCACATACAATGTGACAGGTTCCCTTTAAATAACCCATTATATAGACTTTGGTTCCTCGCAATGTGCGTTGCGTGCTCAGAGCCATTTTTTTACTTTTGTTTCACCAAGTGCACTGCATTTCCCTGAAAAATGTCTAATAGTTTGGTTTGTTCCAGAATGCTCTTGGTGTTATTATCCTATATTTCATAGATGGAAGCTGAAAGCCTGGTTTTAATTTCTTATGTTACTGTTACGTGAAATTGGTTTAGTCATTTTGGCGTCTTCTCTCCTACAAATGTATGCTAAAGCTTTTTAAACGAGGAAGTTACGTACATGGTTTATACACTGTCAGGGCCATTACATTAAAGGATTAGTCTTAAAAACGCAAATACATTCAATAGCTTCTTGTCTTTAGCTTGTGTGTGTTCTGTTCCATAAAACTAGCACATCCACGAGGAAACTACAAGCCGCTGCATTAGGATTAGCTGCCATGAAAAGTCAGCAAATGGACCACTATGTAAATAAAGAAGATGTTCAGCCTGACTGCTATGGAGTATATGAGCTTAACCTTACAGGCTGCACTCATGTCCTTGAGACGGTAGGAGGTCCCTCTGCCCCATATGAGGAGACCGGGATTTTACATTGCACATTATAGGGCTCTCTTGCAAATTTTGCATTGTAGCCCAGGAGAACAATAATATTCCTCATCTGATCGGTGATGTCATCCTGAGTGTTTTGGCATTTTTGTAACCCAAAATTGTTCAGCTATTCCAAAGATATAAGCCCTTTTGGGTTGAAGCAAATTCGGGTGTGATAGCCAAGTGGGTGTTTTCTCTGGGGCCAAGGTCTTTGTATGTCAAGCCTTCACTTGTATAGTAGACCCTAGTTTGTATCAATAGTTAAAATGGGCTTATATCTATGGAAAAGCTGAATGAATTTAGATAAACAAAACATCAACATGCTCACCCATGGCAGCGCCGATCAGATGATCATTGGGGTCTTTAACCACTTTGCTTAAGCATGCTACACTTTCTATTAGGGCATGAAAAAGTTTTTGCTTCTGGCTTCTGGTTTACAGTCTCTAGGTCTGTCAGTAAACAAAGACTGGGCCCCATAGCAAACTTATGACTTGGGCCCCCATATGACATAGTTCCCCTTTACTGGCCCCCACAGTAAAACTCTCCTACTGCTGGCCCCCACATGGTATAATGCCCCATTTACACACAATATAATGTCCCAAAGTGGCCCCTTCACCAAGTATAATGTTCCACAGTGGCCGCCATACAATATAATTTCCCATAGTGGCTCCTCCACAGAGTATAATATCCCACAGTGGACCCTCCATACAATATAACGTTCCATAGTGGCCCCGCCACACAGTTTAATGTTCCATAGCGGCCCCTCCACACAGTATAATGTCCCATATTGGCCCCTCCACACAGTATAATGTCCCATATTGGCCCCTCCACATAATATAATGTTTCATAGTGGCCCTCATACAGTATTATGTCCCATTTTGGAACTTCACAAATTATACTGTCCCATGGTGGCCTCCGGACAGTATAATGTCCCATAGTGGCCCCTAAGGTGTTCATTGCAAATATTGCTAAAATTTTGGATTCGGCGGAACCTAAAAGTTTTGGGGTTCACCATCCATGAACTATTATTATACTCTGGGGTCTCTTCAGACCCCAGAGTGTAATGATCGGAGGCCCAGGGGAGGTGATCAAACATAAAACCAGTGTTACCTCTCCTGGGCCCTGGCATTGGTCTTTGGGGTTCTTCAATGACGTCACAGACTAATGAGACCTGTAATTGGGCATCAATGGTCATGTAGTTCACGTCGGGATTATTATGCCTTAGTGGTCTGTGATGTAATTGAAGAAGCCTGAAGACCAGCACTGGAGCCCAGGAGAGAACATGAGAGTAACACTGGTTTTTATGTTTAATCTACTCCCCTGGGCCTATTACTGGGCTTACTATCAATATACTCTGGAGTCGTTAAGGATGTGTTTGCAAGGTTCGGCCAGCAAATGCTCTTACCGCAGCCCTACTTACTGATCCCTGTTCCTGCCCAACCACCTCCAGATCCCCTTCAGCCCTCCAGGAAGCCCCGTGCATCCCAAATCACATCGTTGTCAGTGATGTCCTGACACTGTTCAGCATCAGCGACTTGATATAGGACACACAGGACCCCCTGGAGGGCTGAAGGGGAAGTGGAGGTGGCCATGGGCAGGAGAGGGGATCAGTAAGTAAATAGGGGCTATTTCTTGCCGGAGTTACTCTAGCAGGTAATAGCCTATGATGGTAGTTCCGCCAATGCCTGTAAAATAATAGCTAACAGATAATATTTGTCATAACTCTTCCAACATCTTAAAGTATATGAGGAGCAGAAGTCAGATTCTTTCCTATGAAATTTGCACGTCAAAGGAAGGAATAAAGAAACTGTCCTCCGCTCCAGGGGCGCAACTTAAGGGGGTGAAGAGGATGCAGTCTCACCCGGGCTCAGGAGCCTTAGGGGTGCCCATAAGGTATCCATTTCCAATGTGGGGAGACCAGTACTATAAAAGATACATTATAGTGGGGGGGCCTGGTACAGATTTTGCATTGGAGCCCAGGAGCTTTATATTACTCCTTTGCTCTGGCCCTCAGAGTGCCAGTGACATGTTATACTGGAGGACCAGATTGGAGTGAATAACGGCACCGGTAATATTATCTGCGCTGCTATTTACCATAGTAATGGTGGAAAAAATCCATTCTGTCCTTAGTGGAAAAACATACGCTAAAATGGAGGAGACGTCTTTCAATCTGCGCCTTGGACCCTTCTCTTCTTTGTACGGCACAGTGTCATGACAACTAATTGGAATCCTGAATCTTTCAAGCCTAGAACACCTCTTATAGCTCAGACATATAGAATATGCTTTATGTCTCTGCTAATACATCTAGCACGAATACAGTATGCAGCACATGTCAGGACATTAAGATTTATAAAGCTTCCTTTAACTTATAATTGCTTGTGCAGTCACAAGCTGAGGAAATGAGCGAGCAGCCTGGCATGTATATAATGCACTGGTTACTGCTGTGCCGCTACAGACATTGGAGCCCGTAGCAGTTGCTTTTCCTGCTGCTCTTATTGCTATACCAATGATTAGAAGATATTGCATTAAATATATCATACTGTTTAGAATAGATGAGAACCTAAATGAATCCAGGAAACAGACATACTAAAAAGTAAGAGATTGCGGGTGATATGTATGTTGGAGGATGCAGCAATTTATGAGACAGCAAATATGGCTCAACTGGCAAGATAAATTTAGTGCAATTCTATAGTCGTGTTCAGCAGTTCTCTTCTTTCCACCCCCTTATAGCTACCGTATATGGAGTCCAATATTTGGTGCCATAAAATGATTCACCTTTGTACTGTATATTTGGTAAATTTTGAGACGTTTTTACTTTGCATTCAATGGGGCAGAATTATGAAGACTGGCGCTATTAAAAGAGATGCGCCCTCCACCACGTGGTGCACTGGGAGAGAAATGTACCCGCCCCTGCACACCCTTGCCACGCCCCCTTTCCAGGAAAGATGAAGGCAGCGCAAGAAATGAAAAATCATAAATTATTTGCACAAAAAACAATTTGCGTAAAAGAGTTGTGACTTTTTATGCCTTGTGTACCATAAAATTGGCAGACAAGGCAAAAAAATAAATAAATTAATCCAAAGAGTATAGGGAATCAATGTTTGTCCATCATCTTATTGTGTATCGCCAACTTATTCCATATTAACCTTATAAAATATGGTGGCACAAAAAACAGACTTAAAAAAAAAAAATAATTAAAAAGCAAAAACTACATGGTAGCAGCATGACTGTATAGATCCAAAGAGCAAAGGTAGCATGAATTTTTACATTGTATGGTAAACAGCCTAACATTTCTAACACGAAAAACTGGCAGAATTGCAAATTTTTCCAACTTAATAAAAATGAATCGATACATTGTGTCTCCCAAAATGGAGCAATAAAAACACAACTCATCCTGTAAAGAAGCAAACCCTCATACAACTGTGTTGACTGAAATATAAAAAAGCCACGGCTCTTGGATGCCAAGATTAAAAAAAAAAAAAAAAACAATGGAACAGAACAATGGAAGACAATGGGCGTAATGGGATATGTCCTAGCTCTGGACGTTCTCATGGCTGGACGGACCCAGTACTAGACTATGGGCGAGTTTTTAACTTCCATAAAAACGGATTTGCATCGGGCTGATGGCTGCTAAAAATGCTAAAAACAGTGGATTGGGTCGAAAAAAAAGACCAATGAAATTCAGCCAATTTTGGACAGTTTAATGGACACTTAAAAATGGTTGACAAATAGATGTTGAAGCGGATGAAAAATATCCGATAAACAGATGAAAGACGGACATTAACAATGTTTCAATTCCATTTTAAAGTCCGTTTTTTAAAAGTTAGTGTACATGATGCCTTACCCATAAAATAGCACGGTAGAGGGTTAAAGAGGTCTTGTCATCTTAGACATGCCCCAAATACCTAAGATGGGAATACCCCTTTAACTATATAAGTAACTCCAGTGTGTGACTGCAAAGAAAAACTTGTAAAGTGTCTCCACTGTCTCTGTGGCATCTTCCTATAGTCATGTCAATTCTCTCCTTCCTCAAACTCTGATGTTCTAGACCTTTCCTTTGTGCCCTTTTATTAAAGTAGAAACAAGGTTACCCATAGCTGTATACAAGTTCTGATGCTTGGGGTGCTGGCGTCTCCATTATTTATGCTATGTCTGACTTTCAATGACCCGAATCTAAATAAATTGTAATAATAACCAAAAGGCAATTATTCTTTGACTTCTCCATTCAAAGCTTTCTTTGGAAAGGAATTTCTATACTTAAGTACCACTAAGTCTGACATACAATCACCCTGTGTTATTAAAGCAATATTGTCTGGCTTTATTGTATTGTTATATTCTTCTTCTTCATTCTGTATTCTGCTATGTAATGTTTGTACTTTATGTAGTGTTAAATTGACTTATATTTTACAAGACTATTCCCTTTAACTGAGAAGCTCCAAATCTCCTCTTTGCATTCATTGGATTTTGCCTTATTGATATTTGTAGATTTGTTTATATTTTTGATTTCGATAAAGGGTTTTTTTTCAGTGTAAAAAAAATTAAAGGGATTTTCCAATTAAAAGCTTCAATGATTTGCAATCAGAAATGTTATAGAAGTCGTCTTAGTGGAATCTGTCAGCTAGTGCGCCACCTCAAAGCGAGAGTGAGACGTCCCCATTGTGAGCTGAGTGACCATGTGGTTCTTGTTTAGGGTCCAAGCTGCGGATTCCAATTGACCATGGTTCCATTCGAAATGATCCAAGCCCCGTTGCAAAGTAGGTATATCTGCAAAATTTACCATCATTCAGCTGTTTGCAATAAACCAATATAAGACCAATAAAAATAACACAACTGATATAACTTGTTTCTTCAAATTTAACAAAAAATGCCAATCTCAAAATTATTCATCCCCTTCATGACAACCATGTTTAGTACTTAGTAGAACATCTTTTTGCTGATGTGATGCATAGCCAGGCACCATCTTCTGGCAGTTGTTCCTGAGGATTCTTAGCCCATTCCTCATGGGCAGTGGCCTCCAATCAACTAATATTCCTGGGTTTGTGAGCCGCGACCGCCTTCTTCAAATCAAACCAAAGATTTTCTTTGGGGTTACTGCAACGGCCACTCTAGAAACTTCCATGACCTCCTCTGAAACCAAGCCTTGGTGGACTTTCAGGTATGCTTGAGATCATTGTCCTGTTGGATGGTTCATTGATGTTCAAGTTTCAGCTTCCTCTCAGAAGACGTGACATTCTGTCCTAGGATTTCTTGATACTTGATTGAATCCATCTTACGTGATGTAGCTTTCCAGTGCCAGAGGAAGCAAATCCTTCCCAGAGTATCACCAAGCCACCACCATGCTTCACTGTAAGTAGGGTACATATCTCTAATCCATAGGCCCAAAAAGTTCTATACAACCAAATATGAAAAGTTGTGTGGCCTATTAATGTGGTTTTCAGCATATTAATGCCACATTTTCCTGTGTTTTTAGGATAATAGAGGTGTCCTTAAAGACCTTCAGTGGAGACATTTAGTCTTTAGCATGTGCCTTACTAGGCCTCATAAGTTCCAGATTTGTTTCACAGCTCCACAGAACAGAATCCCAAAATTTCTGTGGCTTATTAATATGGTTTTGAGCTTAATTAGAGAACTTTTGTACAAGTTTAGCACAAATGGTCTTGAGCCATGTTAGATTTATCAATAAAAGTTATATTTCAGTGAATACCGATGACCTTTGGATATATTCCCCTCTTGTTCAGTGACTAGTTTTACTTCAAGTGTAAATGTCCCCCAGTGATATAAAGTAAAAACCATGAGTTATTTCCACTGTCTCCTTAATCATACAACTACACCATCAAGGGCACCCCAAGCACCATCCGGCAGATGTTTATGCCCTAGGGGAAACTACTTCAAGCTCTATCTATAATAAAAGCCCCCATCATGACTGTCCCAGAAGTCATGCCAGAGATTCACGGGATTGAATAATTCTAAAACTGCAATAGTCATTCAAAGTGGCATTTTGCAATGAATTTGGAGAAATCAATTTGTAAATTCTGCTAATAACCTAATTTGCAACAGGGATTGAATAATTTGATTGCAACTGTTTGATATGTTTGATTAATATGTCATTAAATCTGGTTTGAAAATTCTATTTTTTGATGAATTAGCTAGAGCAGCGTAAATACAAAGATCATCCCTTGTTTTGTAAGACCTGACATAGACTGGCGTCAGGTCATGATGGGTATAGCACCATCTGCACTGGACATAACACCATCTGCACTGGACATAGCACCATCTGCACTGGACATAGCACCATCTGCACTGGACATAACACCATCTGCACTGGACATAGCACCATCTGCACTGGACATAGCACCATCTGCACTGGACATAACACCATCTGCACTGGACATAGCACCATCTGCACTGGACATAACACCATCTGCACTGGACATAACACCATCTGCACTGGACATAGCACTATCTGCACTGGACATAACACCATCTGCACTGGACATAACACCATCTGCACTGGACATAACACCATCTGCACTGGACATAACACCAACTGCCCTGGACATAACACCAACTGCACTGGACATAACACCAACTGCACTGGACATAACACCAACTGCACTGGACATAACACCATCTGCACTGGACATAACACCATCTGCACTGGGCATAACACCATGTGCACTGGACGTGCACCATCTGCACTGGACATAACACCATCTGCACTGGACATAACACCAACTGCACTGGACATAACACCATCTGCACTGGACATAACACCATCTGCACTGGACATAACACCAACTGCACTGGACATAACACCATCTGCACTGGACATAACACCAACTGCACTGGACATAACACCAACTGCATTGGACATAACACCAACTGCACTGGACATAACACCAACTGCACTGGACATAACACCATCTGCACTGGACATAACACCATCTGCACTGGACATAACACCAACTGCCCTGGACATAACACCAACTGCACTGGACATAACACCAACTGCACTGGACATAACACCATCTGCACTGGACATAACACCAACTGCCCTGGACATAACACCAACTGCACTGGACATAACACCAACTGCACTGGACATAACACCAACTGCACTGGACATAACACCATCTGCACTGGACATAACACCATCTGCACTGGGCATAACACCATGTGCACTGGACGTAGCACTATCTGCACTGGACATAACACCATCTGCACTGGACATAACACCAACTGCCTGGACATAACACCATCTGCACTGGACATAACACCATCTGCACTGGACATAACACCAACTGCACTGGACATAACACCATCTGCACTGGACATAACACCAACTGCACTGGACATAACACCAACTGCATTGGACATAACACCAACTGCACTGGACATAACACCAACTGCACTGGACATAACACCATCTGCACTGGACATAACACCATCTGCACTGGACATAACACCAACTGCCCTGGACATAACACCAACTGCACTGGACATAACACCAACTGCCTGGACATAACACCATCTGCACTGGACATAACACCATCTGCACTGGACATAACACCAACTGCACTGGACATAACACCATCTGCACTGGACATAACACCAACTGCCCTGGACATAACACCAACTGCATTGGACATAACACCAACTGCACTGGACATAACACCAACTGCACTGGACATAACACCATCTGCCTGGACATAACACCATCTGCACTGGACATAACACCAACTGCACTGGACATAACACCAACTGCCTGGACATAACACCATCTGCACTGGACATAACACCATCTGCACTGGACATAACACCAACTGCCCTGGACATAACACCAACTGCACTGGACATAACACCAACTGCACTGGACATAACACCATCTGCACTGGGCATAACACCATGTGCACTGGACGTAGCACTATCTGCACTGGACATAGCACTATCTGCACTGGACATAGCACCATCTGCACTGGGCATAGCACCATCTGCACTGGACATAGCACTATCTGCACTGGGGCACTAACATACTGGGGCAGATTTATTAATACTGCCTGAGTTTATATTTATCGAAGTGTCTAATGCTGTCTAATCTACATTTACACCACTTTTTAGTTGGCTCATATTATGACAAAAATAATGCATCAAAATTTTGGTGCATTTTTTTGGCACACTGTGTTGCAATGTGGTCACACCCGCTTTCTCATAATCCATGCCCCTTTTTGTTCAAATTGCATCTAAAATGCATCTTAAATAATAGATTAAAGTGGCGCAACGCACTCTAGACAGTTTTCTGGCAACTTTTGCTTAGTAATTCTCCCGCACTGTGTAGTGTCCTAGTTCGGTTGGACACAGACAGCCGAGGGTTCCTGTGCAAGAACAGTTATGGGCCCCTTCTTTTCCAATATCTTGACAATTTCCAATATCCAAGTCTCTCCGTCAATAACGTCCATTATCTTACTCAGTTACCCATGATCTAATAGATAGATGATAGGGCCCACTGACCTACTGGATCCCTGTGCAGCTACATAGGTTGCGCCAATGGTATGTCCACCCCTGGTCCTGGTATCTTGTAGGGCACATGCCTAAAGCAACCTACAGCCTACGAGAGAGAAAAGATTTCAACTATATCGGCTTCCTGAGGATGTAGATAAAGTTAATAGTGTCACTCACTTGCACGTCAGGGATCTGTGTGTCCCGGATACCTAATTCTAATGACAACACTGAGTAGGTGTCAGCTATCCTATGCACCTTCATAGACTAACTTCTGCCACTTCTATCTCCGGCACCATCTGTACCTTCTCTAGATATTGCATTCTATGCTACTGCTACAATATCCAGCACTTGTACTTATTGCATTAGATATAGTTAACCCTCTTACTTTTAAACAAAACTCTTATACTTTTTTCCTTTTTACCCACAGTTGGACGGATCCACAAAATAACTTCAAGGTGTTTGTGTTCCAAAACCTGTTCTCACAAAACTAAAAACGAAAAGTACACGGAACCATAGAAAATAAAACAATAAGAATAGCTAAAGAGAAAATCCCTTGTTCAATGCAGGCGAGAAATGATATATCAGTAAGGAGAAGACTCTTTAATTCATTAGCGCTCTCTGGCTTCACAGGAGCATGCAAGACTCGAAGTAATGCCTGGCAGATTTGCTACATTTTTCCAATGTATTAGAACAAAACTGGCATCAAATGTATGTGTTAAATTGATCTTTTATTTGACATTCCTAGCACACTCCTCCAAACTTCTTCAAGTACACTCTTTGTCGAGATCTAAAAAAGATTGGAGCCCGGATCAATATATCCTACTCACTTTCAAAATCCCTCTTTTAAATACATTGCTTAAAACAAAACAAAACAAAAAAAACTATTAAAATTTATCTTTCCATTTGTGTTCTACGTGGAAAACCTCGAAAAGATGGGAACAAATTATAGCAGCACCTAAACCCTTCCACTCAACCGGATGAGCTTCAGGTGATGAATTTATCTCACGTTCTATTTATTTTCAATTCCAGTTCAAAGCCTCCATTAGCTCCTTGATCTATAAACATATTTGCTTTTTCCGTCTCCCACCCAACATTTTCTCATCAAAATCTTTTAACCAAGATCAAAACTTGGGATCCTTTTATCATTTCCATACTTCTTTCTTCTCTTTTCTCTCTTCCTCACGTTCCATAAAGTTAAGGAAACCCCCTCAAGCCAATTCGCAGAACATGCAAATCGATCTGCATAAATATGTCAACAATGTATAAAAAGTATCAGATTAATGACGTGAGAATCTTGGCGTTTGGCCATCAGATGATTGAGCGGTGAATTCAGAATGATGTTGCAAATGTGCTTTTTTATTGGACATCTCATTCACTTCCAGTCACAATTGATATCGTTGGCAGAAAATGTGCCAGCTGTTAATAGCTAAGAATAAATGCAGGATGTACAAAGTAAGCCGCTCGCTTTCAAGACCCATATTCTAAATACCATCATTCTTAAATCTTTGGAGAAACTTCTATTTATCATCCAAGTGGCTGCGAACGCGCAACTTATTTTGTATCCATTTCACGGTAAATAAATGCATTGTACGTTATGAATTCTAGTAAACAGAGCAAAGTTTTTAGATAGAAGTATGGAATCTGTCCACAGTGAAACTTTTACAGTATAATAATGTCAGACTTTGGTATCTAGGACCAGAAGACGGTATTCTCAGGAACAGTAACTTTTACAGTTTATGAACATGTCCATGTTTAACCGCGTCTTACACTTTGTATCCTTAGCAAATTGTTGTAGGTTATTTGGGAATTAACTTGGTAAGAATTCTCTTTAGCAACATACGTATATAGTCCTTCAAATCACACTAAATGGAATATGTCACCAATGCAGGATATTTATTCCATTTTAGGTAAAACATGCTGTTTATAAAAAATTGTGTTAATTTTTTGTAATTTTCTGATGTCAGAATCTAGACACACAAACAAATAAAATATTGTAGTTTTCACTCTTTCCACTAGAACATTCATAACAGACAACAGAACCCCTTTATAACTAAGCACTAATACAAAGTGGCAACTTTATGGCAATCTATAAGGCTTTTGTCCAAAGCCGGGATGTCTGACCATCTGTCTGCCCCTATTGAATATATATATATATATATACACAAGTGGACAAAATTGTTGGTCCCCCTCATTTAATGAAAGAAAGACCCACAGTGGTCACAGAAATTACTTAAAAAAGCCAGACTGGAATTTGCCAAACTACATGTTGACAAGCAACAAAGCTTCTGGGAGAATGTCCTATGGACATATGAGACAAAAATCGAAATTTTTGGCAAGGCACATCAGCTTTATGTTCCCAGATGGAAAAATGAAGCCTATTTTGAAAAGAACACTGTCCCTACTGTGACACATGGAGGAGGCTCTGTTATGTTCTGGGGCTGCTTTGCTGCATCTGGCACAGGGTGTCTTGAATCTGTGCAGGGTCCAATGAAATCTCAAGACTATCAAGAATGGCTAAGAGGAAAACATTGGACTATTCTGAAGTGGCCTTCTATGAGCCCTGACCTAAATCCTATTGATCATCTTTGGAAGGAGCTTAACATGCCGTCTGGACAAGGCACCCTTCACACCCGAGACAACTGGAGCAGTTTGCTCATGAGGAGCGGCCAAAATCCCTGCTGAGAGGTGCAGAAGTCTCATTGACAGTTACAGGAATCGTTTGATTGCAGGGATTGCCTCAAAAGGTTGTGCAACAAAATATTAAGTTAAGGGAACCATCATTTCTGTCCAGGCCTGTTTCATGAGTTTTCTTTTTTTTTTTAATTCTGTTGAAGCCTGGTTGGAAAGCAATGTCTGACTTTCATTTGTTCATTTTCATAGAATTTTTATATATTATTACTTTTGTCAGATTCAAGTTATTTCTGTGACCATTGTGGGTTTTTCTTTCATTAAACGAGGGAGGCGTAGCAACAATTTTGTCCACGTGTGTATATATATATATATATATATATATATATATATATATATAACAGAAATCCTAAACTAATAAGAGGTATCGGAATGGGATTGTTTTCTCATAGACCTTTGTGGTTATCCATGTACCCAACAACTTGCAGAATAAGACAGATTACCAGCATGCTTCTCTCTTTCTTTCAATGGGCACTCTGGTGGTTACTTCTCACCGAGGCGACCTAACTGGTGCACTTTATTTACAGGCAACGTCCCATGGGTAAAAGTATGCAAATTGGCTCTCATAATTAAACCCAGGTGTTTCTAACCAATCTTGGATCCAATTCCCCGACTCTCCCTAGTCTTTAGCTATCATTGTGTATCAAATTGCCTCGGCAGCCCACCCAAGATAACCTACTGTTAAGGATCTGTCAGTGAATCATTTGTGTTCAGATTGGATTAGAAAGTGTCCATGGCGCTCTAGTCATCACCTCTAAGTTCTATATGGAGTTGGAACTTTCGTAAAGGATATTCCCTACATCCACAGAAGACCTGGGCTTAGATCTTCAATATGGTGGGAACAACCTCCCTGCCGAGTTCCTTCAAAACCTATCTGCAAGTACGGAGAAGGCAAAGGGCAGAGGTCACACCAAATATTGATGGGATTTAGATTTCTCTGTTGTTCATTCACCTAATGGATAAAAACTAAACTAGTAACACTTCTAGTTCTGAAAGCATTCTTACTTTGTGGCATTTTCTTCAGACCTAACTAGATCTTTTCCACACTACTGTACTATTATTATTTTTAAATCTTCCTCTCGTGGCCATTACTAAACTTATCTGTTGTCCTAACCCTTCTCAAGGTAATGCGACTATAATGTTTGAAGTTTATCCCTGTATACAAGTACCGTTGGTATATAACATAACTATACTTTCCATTGTGTATAATGGTTTCAGTGATATTAGATTAAACTATTATGCAAAGTTTGAAATAAAATTGAAAAACTCATAAAAAATCCATCTACTCAATGTACAAATTCCTATTTGTCCCCTATCGACAAACAAATAGAATAACAGCAAGGCAACATCTCCAAATTGCTAATGATTTACCTCTGGATGATGTACAAAGTCATCTCATTATAAGCCATCTATACGGTAAACACATTGCTGTCTGCTCAGCTGTTACAGGCAAGCAAGTGGTATTAAGGACTTTTATATTCTTACCATGGCTCCATTATTACGGTGTCAAATGAATGGCTGAAAATACGACAGCAATTTAAATAATATTTGCTAACAACATTGCCACTCCGAGGCCCCCTACCACGTTGGAGTGGCCTTTATGAACATCCACTAGGCACCTTGTTGGGGCCCCCGCAGTGTTCGGAATTGTCTTCCTTTTTGTTTGCCATTGCATCTTTTCCCCACTAGCTCCTGCCAGTTTGTGTAAAGGTTCCGACACATGCTTCTGCACTTTTCATAATGGATTGTATAAATTAATGTTCCCAAATTATTTTCATTTTACATCAAATGGTTGTGGCGTCTCTGGGTGCGAATTGAATTGATGTAAATAAGACAAGTAGTCGAAGGAAAAACAAATTTTCTTTTATGCAGACTCCACAGTTCCTTCTGCACTCACTAAACTGCAAGCTTTGCCAAGTAGTACACTGTCTATAAATTTACAGCGGAAAGTGGAACATTAATTTTGGCAAGCTTTCATCTGCTTGGTTAGTTGAAAGTCAGGGATCTACAAAAAAAATACCTTACCTTAGTGCAAATGCCAAGTGCCATTGTGTTTGCTTAAAAGACAAAAGATTAAAAAGAATGTTAGCATTAAATCTGGCAGAGGAAGAGTCAGCTGGAAGACTTTGTTCACAAATGGTATGAAATACAAAGCCTCGGCCGTCCATTGTTCGCTTACATAAAGTTCATTCTTAAACCCCTGTCCTGTCGACTCTGCCTCACTCTTCTGTTTCCCTGACCCTCTGACTTTTTAATGCTCTTTACTTTATTACATCTTTTCTCTCTGTTCACTACTTTTTTACATTACGTGCAACTTATTTGTGGGTACAATCTCCAGAAGATGCAGCATTAATTGGCCAAGTCTTTGTTTTTTTTACATTACGATGGAAAAAAAAAATCTGTAGACAAAGAAAAAGAAATAGAAGTTTTATTACTTTATTTTTCTCAATTAGCAAAATAGGAAGTGAATGAAGAAAATAGAAATCCCATCAATATTTGGTGTGATTGCCCTTTGCCTTCCATCAATTTTTACATCATCACTTCCTTGACTCCTCCTCCAAAGGGCAAAGGTCACACCAAATATTGATGGGATTCACATTTCTCTTTTATCCATTCATTTCAATTTTATTGACAAAAATAAACCATTAAAGGGGTTGTCTGGGGACTGTTACCTGTCCTGGGTTATTGCCACGGCCACATCACAACCGCCAGATCGTGCAATCCGAAGCTTCCTTGGCCTATGGGGTTACACCTCCTTCACCGATGTCACAGGTATTTAGAGGAGGGAGCAGAGGGACCTGGGGGCACAGTGACCTCGGAAGATGAAGGCCACTTACAAAGTCCACTTCTGGCTCTGCTTCCTTCTCCATCCTGTAACGTCTCTACCCGTTCAGGTCTCTGCACCACCCTCCGGTCGCTTGCTGCGGCTCAGGAGGCATGTTCAGTCTGATTCCTTCCTTCTTGTTGCTTTGTCTGAACACTGCTCTATTACAGCTTCTCTGTAATTGATTTCCTACCACACCCATCTCCTGCTCCTTTGTTTTCCTCTGCTCCTCAAATAGTTAATCTTAGCCTTGCCTGTGTGATTGACAGCCTGTCTACCAACTTGGGGCGGATTCTGAACTTCCTATAAACAGGTCATCTGTTCACACATGGTTGCTGGCTATTGAGACTTGTCCTGGCTAAGCGCTTCTTTCTGCTATTATTGTATCACCGACTTCTGACCTCTGCTTACCCTTTGACTATTCTCTCGGATTTCGATTCTGTATTACTCGACTGTTACCGACCCCTTGGCTTGCTGACTCTTCTTCTGTGTTGTTTTGTTTTGTCTTGTTCTGTGTATACTTATTCCGAGAAGGGATCGCCGCCCAGTTGTCCCTGTCATTAGGACAGTGTGGCAGTTAGGTAGGGACAGGGGCTGGGTCGAGTTTAGAGCTCACAGTCTCTGTCTTTCCCTTGTTTCAGCAGCAGCACTAGGGAATTGCACAACTAGCAATTCCCTTACACATCCACTGTATATTTACTGAGAACAGCTGATTGGTTGGAGTTTCAGAACCTCGCCAATCTGAATCTGAAATTTTATTGGATACCACCATATTGGATGGCATGTTGGATTTCTATTGCTGGGGCTATTGGTGTAGCTTCAAATTCCAACCATGCAAAATTTGAAAATTTGGTAACACGACCCCCCCATGTATTATACATAATTTATTATACTGGAGCAGAAGCAAAGGTGTACATATCATGGAAACAAACCAGGTATCTAAATGGGGCTATCCTTATCTACTTTCCTACTGGGCAGAAAGTTTTCTATTGTTAACAAATGAAGGAGTTTAGAATTGAAATAAGCATCATGGAAGAGAATGGGGGGTTGGACAGTTACTCCTTGCTAAGGGGAGAATCTTGGTGACACAATAAGGGTCCCTTTTGATCTTAGCTATAGGGCTTCCTTATTTCTTTTTATGCAATAAAGAAGGGGGTATATGTTCCCCAAGATATGGACTGTCTGAGCTCTTGTAAAGGAAGATCTTAGGTCACTTTTCTGAATGAAGGTTTCTTTATTAGGGTACAGAAGGCACAACGCGTTTCGGGGAAGGACTCCCCTTTTTCAAGTGCAAATATAAACAACCTTTCTGTTGGGTTTCTGAAAAGGCTCCAGATCCAACTTTAGATTGGGTCTTTTTGCCCCTTGAATCTCTCTTTCTCCTTGTTGTAATGGAGGAGGATTTGTGATTGTCTCTAATTTCCTTTTTTTGACCGATCCGTGTGTAGTAGTCGGATATTTTGTTGATGAGTGGTGATTCCCGAATGTGATACGTCGTAAGGGTGGTGATAGTTGAGGGTAGACCTCCTCCTGTACAGCTGCCATCTCCTTTTGTTTTTGTGAGCATCTTATTTCTTTTTATGGCATTGAGTAGAAGGACCATTTGAGCCTCCTCAGGTTTTAGGGTTTGTGTTCAACCACACTTTCTTTGCCTCCTATAAGTTGCACACTTGCATACCAAATTTTTATTTCCAAAATTGTGAGATATTTTAAGCACATCCATGTAGAAACGTTTAAAACCACATAGAAATGATTCTAGGGAGTTCCATTCTCAGGATAGTCCAGGGTAAAACAAAGGTTTGGATCAGCTACAAGTGACACATTTATAGACTTTTTTTTTCTCTGCATCCTCCTCTCCCGGAGTTACCGTCTCAGACTACAGTCCAGAAATATATATCACATTAATTGATTTTCACATAACTTAATTAAGTTATTTTCTCATATATCGGACCAAATTCTGTGCTGAATCATTTCTTAATACATTATTATGCAGGACTGAACTGAAACAGAACTCGGAATCTCCTGCATTAATATTTAGCTTCTCAAATGTTGCCAAAGAAAGCCCGGATGACCAGAAATTTCCCCTGAGGTTACCACTGCATAGGAAGTGCGGTATTACATGTCAGCCATTCCAACAAAGAGGTGACCATGTAAGTTATGGTTATGCTGAATCTGACAATATGGGAGGACCCCCAATATATGTTTATGCCATAACTAGGCATCTGGACACATGGTGAAAAAAATCAATCTTATCAATTGATAAAATGTTTAGTAAATTCAGCCTCCATTAGTGGGCGCTAGCTGCATCTGATTCATACTGTAAATGGTAAGTAGTAATCTCCTAGGCTTCTCTTAGTAACATCTAAAACTGAAAGCCCCAGTATATACATATGATACAGTACTATGGAATATATTAAGACATGATGACCCTAAACATTTTTTTGGTCAAGCAAGAGCTATAAAATGAAGGGGATTCCTGGACTAAAGTTCGGCGAACCACATGAGGCTCGTTTTTCTGAATATTTGTGGGCTTGCTAGCCCATTTCATTTCGGGATGAACTTGCTTGGCATGAACCTGATGTGGTCTTATAATATTCTGAGGTTTCTTTTACTTGCTTTTAAAGGGGTTTTCCTGGCAAAAAAATAATTTTTCAAAAAAGGTATGTTAGTGCTATTAATAGGTTAATAAGTGCACCCAAATACCTTTAGCATTGTTCTGAGTGATTTCTGGGTCTCCCTGGGAGCTCCTGGTATTCTCTACATATGTTTACATGGGTAGCTTCCTGTTCTGTTTTCCTACAACTACCATGATGCATTGACTGACTCACACTACCTCCCTCTCTCACTCCCTCCCCCCTCCCTCTTTCACTCCTTCACACCCCTCCCTGTTTCCCTAGCTAGCCCGCCTATTGCTAGCACTTACCAATTAACTTACTCAACCAACCCCATCATACTTACCTGTCTTCCTGTCCGGATCTTCTGGGCACGGGACATCACTTCCACCTGAGCGGCCGGCTCCTCCTTTTCTTGATGTTTACTGGTGACTGCGCAATAGACCCGGAGTGCCGGCATGCAGTCCAGCTCTATTGCGCAGGTGTGGGTAACCGACTCCTCTTCTTCTTGATGTCTGCTGACCGCCCAAACAGAATATGGAAACGGAACATCACCAGAAAATCTGAAAATGTGCCTGGGGTAGTCAAATAACCGCCCCGGCATTCTAGGTAAATATGGATTTATTGCAAATTAAGTAAGTTATAAGGTTGGCTGGCTTAGAATAGAAATGTCATTTTAACCCAGACAACCCCTTTTTAAGCATCATGGCGTTGACAGACCCCACATGAGCAGCCGGGAGTGCGTAAAGTCAGCCGGGAAACCATGAGAGGGTAAAAGAGGATGCTGAGGGACCAACAGGCACTGCAAGGGAGCCCAGGAGAGGCAAGGCATATAGGTGTTTATTATGTTTCCGCACCTCCCCTGAGCCTTCTGAATTGACCCCAGAGTAGAATAGTGATTATTGTGTGACAAATCCCAAACGTTTTAGATTCAAGTCTAGTCTGAAAGTTTTGGAAAACTAGGGACAAATTCGATTTGATCCAAACCAGTTTGCTCATCTCTATCCAGGATCAGGATATGGATGACCAACTAGTTTGACACCTGGCATTTCTGTCGATCAGCTGTTTGAAACAGTCATGGCGCTTTGGCCAGAGCCACTTCCACTTCACAGGCCTGTGACTTCGTGTTAATAAGCCACATGGCCTGTTTTCATGCTCTGCAATACCAAGCATAGCCAGTATACAATGTAGGGCACTGCATTTGGTAAGTATTAAAGAGATCACTAATCCAAACCCTGTCACCTCTTCAAACTGCTGATCGGTTGGGGTTCTGGACAACAGACTCCCACAGTCCGTTGATAACCTGTAAAACCCCTTTAACTATTAAAACAGGGCATGCAGTATAGAAATTACCAGTCATCTAGGCATTGCCACTACCAAGAAGATTCCGGTAATCCTGTCCCAAAAATTCCTCCCCCCAGTACTGATTCGTATCCCCATCTCTTGTACCATTCTTTGCTATAATTCCCCAAAATCATAAGGCTTTGACCAGTATCATCACCTCCAGTGTTAACTGCCGAATATTTGCTCCTGTCTAACTAACATTGTAACTTTGTCCTTTACTCAACCATCCTCCATGATTCCAAGAAGGTGAACAATATATACATCTACAGTAGGATAAAAAAAACTGATTAGATATCTCTTCACTCTTGTAAGGTAAGATCGTGACAGACATCCCTAAAGTATAATGTCTGGAAAAACCCAGCAGCAGTTCATCCTGCCTATTTTAGATAGTTTCTACCAATACAACCTCAATAGTATCTCCATCAAAGTGCAAGTTCCTCGTATTGACATGCATGTGACCTATTTTAGCGTTGACTGAGTTAACGAACCCTAATAACATAAAAGCGCCTTTAATCTGAGATCACGCCATTTACAGGTCGCCAGTATCTTACTTATTACGCATTGTGTTTGTAGACCCTTTCTTGCATGGTGCTTCTCCCTAGCAAGGTAGCAGATTAAGGAGTCATATAATCCAAGGTTCCTTTGTGTTGCTTTTTTCTCGACGTAGAGAATAGATCTAGTCAAGGCATCAAACAATGCTGAAGGTTGTCTGGAGCGCTAGAAAAGTTATGCTGTCTCTTTCTATCATTACTTGAAGCTCTTGCTCGGTTGAGGGAAAGTTTCTTGCTTCTATAGCTGGATATCTGGATTTGCCTTTTAACCAAAAATGAAACTGTTTTTTTTTTTCCACCTTTTTCTTCTGGTCTTTAACAAGTTTGATATCTCTGCCTTGTTCCTTGACAAATCTTCAGTAAAGCATCTGACCTTATAGCTGCTCTCCTATTATCTTTTTATTTTTGGGTCTCCTTGTCGCTAATGATCTCTTGTCCAGCAGGAAGAGAAGGAGAAAGCTCAATTTGTTATCCTATGCTAACGGAAAGGTGACTGTCATTTCTTTTCATGCTTCTTTGCTTCTTCTCTCATTTTCTTCTCTTTTATTTCCCTTCCTATTCTTCAACAACGTTCCTTGAAATTGCTTTTTACATTGTCCATATTCTGTATGAAGCTGGTTCTTTTTTAAAAATAATTTGGCCGTGCATCAAAACTGCAATTTGTAATGTTTTAAAATTTGGTAAAATATTTAAATATATTTTTAGAAAATATTACCTTCATGATGTCAGGAGAACCTAGAGATATGAGGATGTCAGAACCTAGAGGTATGAGGATGGCAGAACCTAGATGTATGAGGATGTCAGAACCTAGAGTGAGGAGCAGAACCTAGAGATAAGAGGATGTCAGAACCTAGAGGTATGAGGATGTCAGAACCTAGAGGTAAGAGGATGTCAGAACCTAGAGGTATGAGGATGCCAGAACCTAGAGGTATGAGGATGTCAGAACCTAGAGGTATGAGGATGTCAGAACCTAGAGGTATGAGGATGTCAGAACCTAGAAATATGAGGATAGCTGAACCTAGAGATAAGAGGATGTCAGAACCTAGAGATAAGAGGATATCAGAACCTAGAGGTTTGAGGATGTCAGAACCTAGAGATAAGAGGATGTCAGAACCTAGAAATATGAGGATAGCTGAACCTAGAGATAAGAGGATGTCAGAACCTAGAGATATGAGGATGGTAGAACCTAGAGGTATGAGGATGTCAGAACCTAGAGAGAAGAGGATGTCAGAACCTAGATGTATGAGGATATCAGAACTTAGAGGTATGAGGATGTCAGAACCTAGAAATATGAGGATGGTAGAACCTAGACGTATGAGGATATCAGAACCTAGAGATAAGAGGATGTCAGAACCTAGAAATATGAGGATAGCTGAACCTAGAGATAAGAGGATGTCAGAACCTAGAGATATGAGGATGGTAGAACCTAGAGGTATGAGGATGTCAGAACCTAGAGAGAAGAGGATGTCAGAACCTAGATGTATGAGGATATCAGAACTTAGAGGTATGAGGATGTCAGAACCTAGAAATATGAGGATGGTAGAACCTAGACGTATGAGGATATCAGAACCTAGAGATAAGAGGATGTCAGAACCTAGAAATATGAGGATAGCTGAACCTAGAGATAAGAGGATGTCAGAACCTAGAGATATGAGGATGGTAGAACCTAGAGGTATGAGGATGTCAGAACCTAGAGAGAAGAGGATGTCAGAACCTAGATGTATGAGGATATCAGAACTTAGAGGTATGAGGATGTCAGAACCTAGAAATATGAGGATGGTAGAACCTAGACGTATGAGGATATCAGAACCTAGAGGTATGAGGATGTCAGAACCTAGAGATAAGAGGATATCAGAACCTAGAGGTTTGAGGATGTCAGAACCTAGAGATATGAGGATGTCGGAACCTAGAGATAGGATGATGTCGGACCCTAGTGCTATGTGGATGTCAGAACCTAGAGATATGAAGATGTCAGAACCTAGAGGTTTGAGGATGTCAGAACCTAGAGATATGAGGATGTCAGAATCTAGAGGTATGATAATGTCAGAACCTAGAGGTATGAGGATGTCAGAATCTAGAGGTATGATAATGTCAGAACCTAGAGGTATGAGGATGTCAGATGCCCCCATATGTTACCACATTGGCCTGTACTGGCCACGTGAGGATCACAAGCATCAGCATGATAACGTGTGTTACCTTCTGACAAAAGGATAATGGATGGATAAACTGAGATTGCACAACCATCGAGAATAGATCTACCATGTTCAGAAGCAATGGAAGGAAAGCAAAGAATGGCATATTTAGTCTGAAATGGTGCATTTAAAAAAAAATTGGGCAGATTTATTTTGACTGGCGTATCATATACCAGTCTTAATAAGGGCCCTGGCTGGTGCGGGGAACAAGTGATTAATCAGCCGCACATCCCAGCACCAGAATGGAAATCTATGCTAGTTAGGAATTGGCGTATATTTCCATAATAACTCACGCCAGAAAATTGCATATTTCAGACAAGGTGCCCCCTCCCTGGCCCTCTCCACCATCGTTTGCACCATGTGGTGAGCTAGGTATGGAATGGGGGTTGTGGTTACAAGAAAGAGCCTTGCGCCAAATGTGCACTACAATATCATCCCTCTTTACCAGAAAACTGGAGGGATTGATAAATCACCCCCAAAGTATCTAGAAGTATTAATGATTTTTTGTATAGCAGAATAGCAGAAAAGATACTGTATCTGTTATTATGGAAAGGATAAATAGGCTGCACTTCCTGATCCCATTTGCAAAAATGGCTGCCACAATGAAACCAAAAAATGATGATATCTCTTTAAGTATATCTAATTACCATTCCTTAGTTACCTCTTTAACGTCTGATTTACTAATTTGGGTCTAACTATGGATTATGTACATTGATACTGTGCAACTGTCTTTCTCGTGTACTAGCATTGTTAGTGACATCATCAAAGAGATGTGTATACACCTTTAGGTCAGCTTAAATTTGGACTTATGTTTTCTCATGAACCCAATTTAATACAATATCAAGACATACTAGCAAGATCCTTAATAGGCTGCAATTCACAAAGTAACCACTGAGAGACACATTTAGCATATCGCTTTGTGACACAATATCACAAAATTGTCTGGTCTGGAAAAGCCAGTTATCTTTTCGCGCGCCTAGCCATCCAAGACAAAAGGTAAAGCAGGACACAACTGTATCCACAGATATTCATATGTAAAGCATAGAAAGAACTCAGATTATTAGATGGATGATTAGCTCAGAGGGCAACTAAATAACCACCATCTTAAGTAATAGGCAAAGGGCACGCATTGGGCCAGCAAGGAAAACTACTAATATTCTTCAATTAAAACTGTCATTTGCACCATTTTGACTTACTGAATAGTAAAGACCAGACAAAGACATTTTTCCATTTGTGATGCAGTTTCATATCACATGCAGCAGAAGACTGGCAGTCAGTAGCTTAGGGCTTGTGGATCCTATTCGCACATTCCTTCATTATAGGCTTCACTGAACCATAGTCCAAGGCTGGTTATAAGCTAATCATCATAATAGGAGTAAATATTAGAACTTATCAAACCTGGGATGTCATTGCAATTCTGCTACAGTATGTACTGGGGTAGACTTTCAGGATCAGCACGTTGTAAACCCACAAACAGAGGCATAACTTGATGCTCCTGGGCCCAATGCAAAACCTGGGCAAAGACTTACCTTGTGCCATTTAGAATAGTTGTATATTTTATGTGGCCGAAGGACCTTTGAGGTCAGCGCAGGGACCAGGGCCCGGTAGCGACTGCTATCTTTGTACACCCTATAGCTATGCCTCTGCTAACAAACTGTTTTGACTTTGCGCCACCTCTACGAGGATTGTCTAAGCCGTCCTGGTATTCACCCTTTAACTCCTGTATATAAAGGATGACTTTGCTGCAGGGAAACTTCCAGGTTGCTACCTCCTGACGTGTTCCTAGTGTTGGTAGCAGCTAGTCTACTGGGTCAAGGGACCCAAATGTAAAGCATCAGGGGTCTTGTACAACAATGATTAAATTCAGGCATATGGTCAGGGCTGGCGACAATGGTTCAGGCTTTAGGTACAAGTAGGTGGTCAGGGCAGGTGTCAAGGGTTTGGAGGTAGTTTCAAGCTAAAATTCAGACATGAGTAAGAGACTGGACAAGACCCTGATCAGTAGCAAGCCAAGGGTCAATACACATGGTAGGTGGCAGATGGCAAGGGTTTGGAGGCCAGTTTCAAGTCAAAATTCAGACATGAGTAACAGAATAGACAATAAGGTGGTGATAAGCAAGCCAAGGGTCAACACACTAGTCAGAACAAGTCAGATAGGCATACCATTTAACAGTCTAGCAGGCTATG
The DNA here is from genome assembly GCA_947044405.1 of Leptodactylus fallax. Taxonomy (NCBI): domain Eukaryota; kingdom Metazoa; phylum Chordata; class Amphibia; order Anura; family Leptodactylidae; genus Leptodactylus; species Leptodactylus fallax. Next base: position 1,379,713 of record CAMRHE010000176.1, on the reverse strand, counting down.
AGCTACAAGGATTATCTGGGAAAACATTTATTGGTGAGTGCTCCTCTTGAGAGGCCGATAGAGCTGGCACATGCACTCTACAGGTGCCACAAGCAGTAGAGAATAGTGAGGAGCACACCAGCTGAGAGTGCGAAGGATTGTATGCCGGACAGGTAAGCCGGTGGATGCTGCCACTAGGATGGACATGACACTTGTGGCAGCACACTGCTGGTTTTACACAGATATGGGTAAGGGGATGAGAATATGTTATACACAAGTATATTTGCCATCTTTCACTCCCCTTTTCATAGCCAATTCCCCTGCCCACGGATGTGTTTCTAGACACCAAAGGCTTGGTCTTATGATGCATTACCCTGCTGCCATGCACTTAAAACACTGCTGATCAGGAGACCACGCCAGGCCCCAGGAGATTTTCCAACTTCTCCAGGAGTCCAGGAGGTGTCCCCTTTTTCTGGAGTCTCGTGGACATACCTGTATGGCAATGCAGAGTGGTAGTGTAGCTCCAGTGTAGCTCCACCCCTGTAGCCCGCCGTACAGGCTCTGTGCCCATGTTCTTGAGTCCTTATATTTACATTGGTGACATTTTTGCCCATGTTCTTTGACCTTCCACCACTTTCCCTCAATGGTCCAGTTACCAAAGTTAGATTCTAAACTTTAAAGATAGATTCCAAACTTGTCTGGCGAAAAATGAATCATCTTAAAAAGAATTACTCCGGGCGACATAAAGTTGTGCACTCAGTCTGATTACAGTGATTATTTTCTTTGATGCATTCATATTATATTTTAATTACTTTTCATATTTTATAGTGTTTTCCATTTAGGTCTTCCATCATTAGCATTAATGGTTTGTAACCTCTCCCTTCTCGTTCATCTTCGTGCCCTCTAGAAACCATACATTCTGTATATATAATTTCCATGAATATTCTTCTACCAGCTTTGCACAAAAGACACTTTACGTTTGGCCCCGTCAGCTCCAAAGAGGTTAATTTGCTTTTCTGACAGCAAAGAAAAAAATTAATATATCAACATTTCCAACCATTTTTAGTTTACTAATGTGTACTTGAAGGGGGAGGAGGGGGATTGTTATTTCCCAGCAAGAGTGGAATAATCTGTAAGCTTTTCTGGGAATGAGTCTGAATGTTGATAGAAAGGGTTCCTCAGCTAACTCTGGCCTGCAGCGGGAGGGAGAATGGAAGTGGAGGCCAACGTCTTGGGTCTGAAGAGATTTATCTTCTGGAGGGCACAGTCCACCCGAAGAAGCGTAAACATCAAAATAAACTAAATGGAAAAAGTGACGACTTCAGAGATCTCTTCTACACCTAGGAATGGAACTGCGGAAAGACGACATTTACTTTTCCATCGAATGTTCTGATAACTGTTGCAGAATCCATAAAAAATTTCAGTAAAAAAAAAGTATAGCATGCAGGTCAACAAAATGACCGACACTGAAATGGAAATCCAATGGGTCTTTTGTTTTCCATTGGCTTCTGTCATTTTAAAGATCCATCCTTCCATTCTTACCAAACAGTTTTCATTAAGTTGTTTTTTCACAGCTTCTATGCAGATCTCATACCAAAATTAACGTTGGTAAAATAAGGATGTTTAAAGTCTTTTCCACCACTCCATCTGGGTTTTTGAACACCACAGCTCCTATACAAATCTATGTGTCTCCATGGTAACAGACTACAAGCAAATCCCAAGTAGTCTTATCCTGCAGTCTTAGTATTATGGAATTGCCACTTAAGCAATTCCCTATTTAAGCAATTTCCAAATATGCAACAGGGAACTGACAGATCAAAGACACCAAACTACCAATATTCCAACTTTGTTCTGGTCTAAGGCACCGACGAGGCACCAGAGCTTGCTGCAAGGCAGGTTGAACTTTGCTAATTGGAGACCCAGGTTGCACCCCAGAACTGTTATCAGAAAATAGGTCTACTTGCGGGCTATGGACCTGATCAGCAAACCTACAGCAGATGAACAGTGTCATACAAAAGCAGGAGAGCGCAAGAGTATAGAAACTGAGAGCAGAAGAATACCAGCGTCCAAGCCAGGGTCAAGTTCAGAAGTACACGGATAAAGTCAAATAAGCAAGAGATCGAATAACCAGCAAGCCAAAATAAGTAACCAGAGATACAGCAGAAAGCCAGAGGCCACAGTCCAATTCCAAACATGATCACAGGCATCTGACAAGTCTCAAAGCTAAGTTTTAATACCCGCCACAACTCAAGATTGGCTGTGTGTCTCAAATCTCTGAGTTGCTACAGACCAAGCCAAAGCTTGACTGGTAGTCATGGCAAACATTGATGGTTGTGAGCTGTGCTGCTCTGAAATCAATGATGGTTATAAGTAGAGAGTACCGATATTAAGAATACTAACGTATACTTTTCCATCTTTCTTACATACAGTACATACATTTGGTAGGATAGCAATAGGTAAGGGACTGATACAGTAGATGACAATAAAGCCACACTTTCCCAAACCCTGCCATTTTCATAGCCACTAACTTAGGGATGTTTGGCTGGTTTATTTATTTATTGGTACTATATTAGCCGAATTAGAGCTTCAGACTGCAAAATGGCTCCATCAATATCATACGGAGGTTGGAAATAATGGGCATGGTAACATATTTAGAAACATATAGCCTTATGTGAAAATTAGCAATGATACGGGTTCCTGCACAAGCGAAGCTGAGACTGCTTAACTAATGATAGAAAGAAAGACGAGGTAACGCTATGAATTACAATTTTCACTTATTCCTGGCATTGTTATAGATTACACAAAAATCTGTAAGCATCGTGCAATGTTACTATGGGAACCACAGAATCCATCACACCCCACCTCTCATTTTTACTGTTCTCTGTATGTTTTATGTTCAGTGTGTGCTTGCATTGCTTACCCAGGCATGTGGAAATCTTTGGCCTTTTTTTTCTTCATTTCTTATCCCTAATGGCTGGCTGTATTCTAGAAGTTAAATATCCTTTCAGAGAAATAATCAATAATTATTGCAATGGTTAGCTCGGAGGGGACATCTCATATTCCGAAGATCATAACCATAGTACAGCTGGAGTCTCGGCTTTGTTAATGTCTTTCTATTCTTGTCGGGGCATAGATATAGCAATGTTGGAGAAGTCTTAAGGAAGACAACTGATCTGTGCCTTGGGCTTTAGAAGAGAGTTTGGTCCATCAATTGGTCTTCTAGTATCCTACAGTCGGGATAAAGTAGTGTTATTAGCAATGAGATATTAGGTATATGAGCTTGTACAGTATTACCTGCTATGGAGATGCATTCAAGGGGTTTCCCCTGTTGTGAATGGAGCAGAGGTCAGACAGTACATACACATCTTCATTCATTTCAGTGGGAGTGCTGGTGATAGCCGAGCGCTGTACTTCAGCACTCTCTGGCACTCCCATTGAAATTAATGTAACAATGTGGGCACCGGCCCGACAACTGCTCCATTCAGAATGGAGGACGAAGGTTGCCTTTTCTCCTGTTTCATCTTTTTCTCCCCACTCATCTGCAAGCTACCCCGTATCATATGGATATGGGCTAACTTGCTTTTGTGGGAAAGCCCTTTAAGGCTAAGGTTCCACGTTGCAAAAATGCAGCAGCTTTTTGTTGCAGATTTTGCTGCAGTTTTTTGAGCCAAAGTTAGGAGTGGATTTAATAGAAGGGAGAAGTTCACATCAAAATCTGCAACAAAAAAACGCTGCGTTTCTGCAAAGTGGGGCATCATCAAGGTAGGTATTGGGACTTCCTGTTCCTGACCTCCCATCATGCATTGCATATGCTTATGGAAAGCACAGCATTGCCTCTAATATTAAAGGGGTTCTCCAGGGATGACTTCAATACTTGCTTCCTCTTGGTTCTATTGAGGAAGAACCATGGATTTCTGGGCTAGTTCTGACCCCTGGTCCTGAGTCTCTCTGCCTCCTCTCCTGTGTTCGCAGGTAGTATATCTGTATTAGGGGGCAGCTTGTTGTAGTTGCCTTTGAATGGGTCACAGGAAAGGGTTAATATTGATGGCATTCTGAAGAGAATGGACTCTCACAGAAGAGGAGACTAAAAGAAAAGCCCCACCCACTTCCTGTAATCCATCTCGGTGTCTCTGCTGCTATGGACAGACTTCACTTGACAACAGGCAGCAGACAGCAAGTTAGAGATAAGGAAATACCTAATAGTCAGCATTTTGAAGCCATGTTTCAGTATAAAAACTTTGTTAGGTAAATGCAGTGTTTTGAATCGAACGTCACCATTTAAATCTGTCACTTTAGCTGAAATAAAAGTAAATTCTGATTTTTATTTTCACCATTACAGCTCAAATTATTGTCAGAGTTTTTCGAAGATGCCTTCTGAATTGTAGAGAGAGGCTGCAGTCAGTAAACATGGACCTACATCTAGCACGGTACGTCTTTACTGGCAGGTAGTGGGTATGTCATAAAAAAGTTGAAGCCGTTGTATCTCCTTTAGTTTTTGCAAAGTGTAGCATTTATAGACTTCAAAGATTTCATCTTGCAGCCGTCTTATTGTGAGTTCCAGATGCCGTAAAATTGCTGTCACTACATCCAGCTGGCTGCCAGTATCAGAGATACACTGAAGACAGCATTCACTTTATGTTCTTGATCTTTTTGATCTCTGGCTCCTTTAAGATTTGTAGAACATATCAGATTTGTATTTGTGTACAATCTCCCCTGTCAGCCGTACAGCCCGGCGCTATGTAATCGAGCTTAGCCTGGATTCTTGTGATCATGACTTAAGGAACAATAAGATTTGTTTTATTTTTACATTGTACAATAATCCATTTAATTGGATATCTTCAGTATTACTGAGAGTCACAAAGGATTTATGAATGCAAATGGCTTTAGGTTTTGATCAGTCACGTAAATCACGACACATAAGAAGCCCGTATCCCCTATGGCTCACATTATACACAAGCCGCACGTTTCTAGTTTGGGTGTATACAGGTATACAGCATAGAGTAGAACTTGTTTAGTAAGAGTTTTGCAGAATGTATTACATGATTCTATTGATCTCAGTCTCTGACATGTTCATAAGCATGGCTATATTATTGATGATCTATTCTTAAAGGGGTTGTCCAGGAATATCTAATCGGTGGGGGCCCTACAGCTGTATCAGCTATTCGGGGCCACTTCTGACAACCGTACAATACAGTGTATGGAGCCAGAAGCAATTGACTCTAGTACAGAAGTAAGTAAGTATGTTGCATGTTGTGTATTCTTTGAAGAGGTCCTATCGCTTCAGTTGATCGGCGATGCCACCCTTAACATTTCGGTGTTTCTTTTATCCAAATCTGTTAAGTCGTTCCAAAGATATAAGCCCTTTTAGTGTTGATGCAAATTAGGGTCTACTAGTCAAGTGGGCGGTAACACTGCATGACATACATCACATAGAGACCCCGCCCCCAGAAAAACCACAATGTCACCTCCCATTTGTCTAGTATACCCTAAGTTGCATCAAGACTAAAAGGGCTTATATCTTTGGAATGGCTGAACAGATTTGGATAAACACAATACCAAAATGCTCCGGGTGACAGCGCCCATCCGATGATGGATGTCATTAGGTTTTCAGACCAGGTAACAGGTCCTCTTTCAGTTGTTATAGGTTGGGTTACCCAGCAACTACTTACCCTACTGTTTGGGTGACCACTATCTCAGTGCTTGTTACTACATAAATGAAAGGGGTCACTGAATGTTACATTACAGCTCAAGACCACTCAGGGCTGCTTTAGCAAGAGAACTAAGACGCAACTAAGATTATCTCATATCTATCTAATATATATCTATGTATATATATTAGATAGATATGAGATAGATATGAGATAGATAGATAGATAGATAGATAGATATGAGATAGATAGATAGATAGATAGATAGATAGATAGATAGGTAGATAGATAGATAGATAGATAGATAGATAGATATGAGATAGATAGATATGAGATAGATAGATAGATAGATAGATATGAGATAGATAGAAGATAGATAGATAGATAAATATGAGATAGATAGATAGATAGATAGATAGATATGAGATAGATATGAGATAGATAGATAGATAGATAAATAGATAGATATGAGATAGATAGATAGATAGATAGATAAAAATAAAATAAATAAATAATAAATTAATTAATTAATTATAAGATAAATAATTAGTTAGTTAGTTAGTTAGTTAGTTAGTTAGTTAGTTTTGAGAGATAGATAGATATATATGAGATAGATATGAGATAGATAGATATGAGATATAGATAGATACAGTCATATGAAAAAGTTTGGGCACCCCTATTAATCTTAATCATTTTTAGTTCTAAATATTTGGGTGTTTGCAACAGCCATTTCAGTTTGATATATCTAATAACTGATGGACACAGTAATATTTCAGGATTGAAATGAGGTTTATTGTACTAACAGAAAATGTGCAATATGCATTAAACCAAAATTTGACCGGTGCAAAAGTATGGGCACCTCAACAGAAAAGTGACATTAATATTTAGTAGATCCTCCTTTTGCAAAAATAACAGCCTCTAGTCGCTTCCTGTAGCTTTTAATCAGTTTCTGGATCCTGGATGAAGGTATTTTTGACCATTCCTCTTTACAAAACTATTCCAGTTCAGTTAAGTTTGATGGTCGCCGAGCATGGACAGCCCGCTTCAAATTATCCCACAAATGTTCAATGATATTCAGGTCTGGGGACTGGGATGGCCATTCCAGAACATTGTAATTGTTCCTCTGCATGAATGCCTGAGTAGATTTGGAGCTGTGTTTTGGATCATTGTCTTGCTGAAATATCCATCCCCGGCGTAACTTCAAATTCGTCACTGATTCTTGTACATTATTCTCAAGAATCTGCTGATACTGAGTTGAATCCATGCGACCCTCAACTTTAACAAGATTCCCAGTGCCGGCATTGGCCACACAGCCCCAAAGCATGATGGAACCTCCACCAAATTTTACAGTGGGTAGCAAGTGTTTTTCTTGGAATGCTGTGTTTTTTTGACGCCATGCATAACGCCTTTTTGCATGACCAAACAACTCAATTTTTTTTTTATCAGCCCACAGGCCCTTCTTCCAAAATGAAGCTGGCTTGTCCAAATGTGCTTTTGCATACCTCAGGCGACTCTGTTTGTGGCGTGCTTTCAGAAACGGCTTCTTTCGCATCACTCTCCCATACAGCTTCTCCTTGTGCAAAGTGTGCTGTATTGTTGACTGATGCACAGTGACACCATCTGCAGCAAGATGATGCTGCAGCTCTTTGGAGGTGGTCTGTGGATTGTCCTTGACTGTTCTCACCATTCTTCTTCTCTGCCTTTCTGATATTTTTCTTGGCCTGCCACTTCTGGGCTTAACAAGAACTGTCCCTGTGGTCTTCCATTTCCTTACTATGTTCCTCACAGTGGAAACTGACAGGTTAAATCTCTGAGACAACTTTTTGTATCCTTCCCCTGAACAACTATGTTGAACAATCTTTGTTTTCAGATCATTTGAGAGTTGTTTTGAGGAGCCCATGATGCCACTCTTCAGAGGAGATTCAAATAGGAGAACAACTTGCAATTGGCCACCTTAAATACCTTTTCTCATGATTGGATACACCTGGCTATGAAGTTCAAAGCTCAGTGAGGTTACAAAACCAATTTTGTGCTTCAGTAAGTCAGTAAAAAGTAGTTAGGAGTATTCAAATCAATAAAATGATAAGGGTACCCAAATTTTTTCACCGGTCAAATTTTGGTTTAATGCATATTGCACATTTTCTGTTAGTACAATAAACCTCATTTCAATCCTAAAATATTACTGTGTCCATCAGTTATTAGATATATCAAATTGAAATGGCTGTTGCAAACACCCAAATATTTAGAACTAAAAATGATTAAGATTAATAGGGGTGCCCAAACTTTTTCATATGACTGTAGATAGATAGATATGAGATAGATAAATATGAGATAGATAGATAGATATGAGATAGATATGAGATAGATAAATATGAGATAGATAGATAGATAGATAGATAGATAGATAGATATGAAATAGCTAGATAGATATGAGAGATAGATAGATAGATAGATATGAGATAGATAGATAGCTAGATAGATAGATATGAGATAGATAGATAGATATGAGATAGATAGATAGATAGATAGATAGATATGAGATAGATAGATATATAGATAGATATGAGATAGATAGATATGAGATAGATAGATAGCTAGATAGATAGATATGAGATAGATAGATAGATAGATAGATAGATATGAGATAGATAGATAGATAGATAGATATGAAGATATGAGATAGATAGATAGATAGATAGATATGAAATAGCTAGATAGATATGAGAGATAGATAGATAGATAGATAGATATGAGATAGATAGATAGATAGATAGATAGATAGAGATAGATAGATAGATAGATATGAGATAGATAGATAGATAGATAGATAGATAGATAGATATGAGATAGATAGATAGATATGAGATAGATAGATAGATAGATAGATAGATATGAGATAGATAGATAGATAGATAGATATGAGATTAGATAGATAGATAGATAGATAGATAGATATGAGATAGATAAATATGAGATATAGATAGATAAATAGATAGATATGAGGTAGATAGATATGAGAGATAGATAGATAGATAGATAGATAGATAGATATGAGATAGATATGAGATAGATAAATATGAGATAGATAGGTAGATAGATAGATAGATAGATAGATATGAGATAGATAGATGGATAGATAGATATGAGAGATAGATAGATAGATAGATATGAGATAGATAGATAGATAGATAGATATGAGATAGATAGATAGATAGATAGGAGATAGATAGATAGATATGAGATAGATAGATAGATAGATAGATAGATAGATAGATAGATAGATAGATAGATACATAGATAGATATTACAGATTTTGTAGACCAAGGCTCAAGACAAAGGTGAGTCTGTTTAATGAAGGGACCCATCGACTTGTCGAATATGACTTGGGGTTTGGCATGGCAGATGGGCCCACATAGTACATAGTACACTAGTGAACTAAATATAGTAGTAATACAATTTAAAATAACGCATGTATCCAATGATTCTATACTGTACATCCTGCATCATTTGTATTCCTTTGCTTTTGCATTGCAGTCACAGCAGATTCGCACCTGCACATTTAATGTAGTTTTCTAAAAGGTGCTGACTATCTTGTTTTTAAGCATGAGAGATAGATATGAGATAGATAGATATGCAATAGATAGATAGATAGATAGATAGATAGATAGATAGATATGAGATAGATATGAGATAGATAGATAGATAGATAGATAGATATGATATAAATAGATAGATATAAGATAGATAGATAGATAGTTAGATATGAGATAGATAGATAGATAGATAGATAGATAGATAGATAGATAGATAGATATGATATAGATAGGATATAGATAGCAGAACAGCAGAAAACTGAGATATAATAACAATAATAATAATAATAATAATAATAATAATAATAATAATAATAATAATAATAATAATAATAATAATAAGAATAATTGAGAGCTGGTAACTAGTATGGAGGAAGATGTTGCAGTCTTTGATTTGCTACGTGTCAGTTACAAAGACTTGTTGAAAACAGAGATTTATCCCGTGTCCAAATGTTATTCATCCAAATGTCCTTCCCTTCCATTCTTTATAGAGAATGGCCTTATTCCTCTCTTGGGAACTACAGAAGGAAACATTTTGATCTAAGATTTGTTTCCACTCTAATAAGGTAAAATATTTAGATGGGTCGTTGCTGGGCGTAGTGGGACTTCTCCGAACCCTCTTGTGCCATTAGTCTAGTAGCAAAACTCTTTCAGAAAGCAAATAAGTAAATAAAAACCAAAATAAGATTCCTAAACCATGCCGGAAAGAATAACTCCAAATGTAACATCGATATTTCTTCACAACAAAAAATAAATATTGTGTAAACTTTCTGGGCTCTCGCTGCACAAAATCAATAGCTTTATAATTAAATATTGTATATTACTGTCACTTTCAAAGGCGAAAAAATTCTGCTTACTTATGCATTTCAAAGTGCTTTTATGCATCTTGTTATTAAGACTTCTCTGTTTTAACAGCTATACGCTGCTGCCGATTTACCCCTTCCTATCTGGAGGAAAAGTTGAGCCAAAATAACACCTTGTCTTGGAGGATGCCTTATGGTGCTCTTACGTGGTACAGCCAAGATGTCATTTAAGACATGCAGTAAATACATCTAGATACATAAAGTCAAATGTCTATTCTCTAGGCCCATTCACACTGTGGTTAGCCACATAATCTTTTATCTGTCTCGCCATGGACAGATGGAAGAGAATACAGTGTGACTGCCGGATTGGACTACATAGTTTGTGTGTAGTCTGTAACCATAGAAATGCACAGGTCTGCGTAGGAGCTGATACAAAATAACAAAATGTTTCTAATAGACCATTTGCATTGTTGCTTCATTTTAGATGCATCGAGACTTTAAACTATACACCAAAAGTATGATACAGAAGTTCCCAATTTGTAACAGGTATGTCAACCTGATATGTCATTTGTGCCCCCTTGGACACCCATGTGAAGCTCCCTGAAAATGCACAAAGTGATGTCACTACACAGGAACAATTCTTACGGTTGTGTCAAAAAACATGGATAATGAATACACAATATTATAGAAATTTGATAGTGATCATAGTCACAATGTATCACTATACATAACTCATTTTCAAAGTGACTCCAAAACAGAAATAATAAATACTATGATGTCACAACGCATGGATAATAAAACTAAAAAGTCACTCGAAAGGGTTACTGCGCGCAGTGATGTCATAATATAGGAATAATATATACAGGAATGGCACAGAACAGAGAAAATAAACAACATGATGTCCCCGCTAAAAGCTAAGGATGATAGTGATAATACAGCACAAAGGTAATAAACTCAGCATCACCATACAAAGACCATGAACAAAGCGATTTCACAGAACAGAAGTAATAAACATAGTGATATCACAGTATGGAAATAATGAGCTCAGTGATGTCACAGTAGAGCAGTGATGTCACAGTACAGAAGTAATGAGCACAGTGATGTCACAGTACAGCAGTGATGTCACAGTACAGAAGTAATGAACACAGTGATGTCACAGTACAAAAGTAATGATTACTGATGTCACAGGACATAAGGAATGAACACAGTGATGTCACAGTATAAACCAGAGCAAACTTCAAAAGGCAGCTCTTGCTCAGGAGGACCCAACACATCTGTGCAAAATATGCACAGCTTATTGATTGCTATGGATATAAGTGTAATGCTTAATGCGCCCTGAGGAGGCGCAGGCTTGGTCTACAGGTTACAGATCACTGGAATTTAAGCAGTAGGACGTCCTGTTATTAGCTTATCGGGTGATCCTTCTAAGGGATTTTACTTTGCAGACGGCCCCCTACAAACAAGGTGTGTGTATGATGAAGTGATGAATATACCATTAGTACAGTAAGGTAAATTGGCTCATATACATATTCTGGCCCCAGTAACCAATGGCTATATAGCTCAGTATTGGACTTTGCCTTTAAATCTACGCAGCCTTTTTTTTTCTGACATATTCCCCAACGAGAAAACCGATTAACAAGAGAGCTCACATCTGATAATGACACACTATCCAATATGTCTTTCTCCTCCATAAGGAAAAGTGTCACAATCTTAGGTAGCAGAAACTTCACACACTTTCTTTTGCACAAAATCCTCCCATAAAAGAGATATTTTGTCCAACACCAGAAAATAACATGGTATTTTCCGCAGGTGTTAGCAGCTTGGTGTAGCTAGCAATTGAAGTTGCTATAGTTTAACGAAAAGTCAAAGCCGAAAATGTGTTTTTCATTCTGTATTGCAAAGGATGTAAAGTGATGTGTTATCTGTACTTGGTTACCTGGACGGAGCCTTCTTTATAAAGAGAATCACCATTTGTTTATTAGTCCTATTAGACACTGTATAGACACTGAGCATCTTATACACTGCAGGTAACGTATCCTATGACCATGTATCATTCATTATTTCTTTAATTTGGGATCCAATATTCCACCATAACTCTGATGGTTCCAAATGTTATATTAGTATTGGATGAAACTTACAAGAGCCGGGAGCTGCTATTATTCTACTCTGGGGTCTCTTAACACCCAATAAGCAGAGGCTCAGGGGAGGTGAGTAAACAGAGCAAACAGTCTTACTCACCTCTCCTGAGCTCCAATGCAACACCCAATGTTGGTCCCAGTTCTCCTTGGACCACTAGGGTACAAGCACAGACCTCATTGGTCCCCTGGGGCTTCTGACATCATTTAGGAAGCTAGGAAAGGCCCAAAGAGAATGGAGACCCTCACCAGAAGCCACAACGGAGCACAGGAAAGGTGAGTATGACTGTTCATTATGTTTACTTACCTTCCCTGAGCCTCTGCTTATTAGACTTTGTTGTCAGAAGAGACCCCAGAGTATAATAGTGGTTCATGATTGGTGAATCCCAAAAATTTTGGATCCTCTGAATCCTAAATTTTTGGAAAATTTGTAACAAGCTCATTATAAACCAATTAGTTAATCCCTAACATTTATATGGTGGCACGTAGAGTGTAATAAGGGCCCTTCCATTTCTCCACAGTTCAGTTCCAATAGTTACATGCCCGTTGTAGACGTCTTCAGCGCTGGACAGAGGTCCACATGGGCATTCTGACTAGTTGATGGCTATGCAATAACTTTTTTTTTCAAAATTTGTGCTATAGTCGGTCTTTTGTGAGATTGGGCATGACAGGCTAGGCTATGTTCCCCATCAATGAACCTCGAATGCCTTGAGCTTGTCATGGGTTCACTGGTTGACTTTCTTGGACCAATTTTGGTAGGTACTGACTAGAGATGAACGAAGTTTTCAAAAATTCAATTCGGCAACTTCACCAAATTTTCCGATATGATTCTCTTCGATCCGAATTAATTTGTGGTGAATAAACAGCTATTTCCTGTCTGCAGAGAGTCGGGGTGGGCGGCAAAATGGCAGAAGCCCTTGGATGCCGCGGTCATGTCTCTCTCTCTCTCTCCAGCACGGACAACTTTTCTTCATGTTGAAGGATCTCCTAACAAGTAAAGACACGCCTACCCAATCACATCACTAGAGAATAGCTTGTGACCGTCTGATGTCTCAAAGGTCCTTACTAAATATTCGTTACCGCGAAGCATCAGGAAATCCGGATTCCATGCGAATCGAAGATTTCCTGAAATTCGGATCGAATTCCACTTAGGAGATTCGATTCGCTCATCTCTAGTACTGACCACTACATACTAGGAAATACCCATCTGCAATTTTGGAGATGCTTCATCCCTATTGTCTAGACATCACAAATTGATACAACTTCATTTGCATCTTTATGTTGCATCTAAAACATCAGTATAAAGAACCGACCGTTCCCTTGCAGTCTATTATATACCACCACCAATTCTTATTACTGCAATATGCCAAGTCCATGTTATTGTCATCATTGTCCCCTCCTGTTGTGTAGTGCATATATTAATGTGGGGTTTGTGTAAAAAGAGTGGAAGAAGTAAAGTGACAACAATTCTCAGCAAGTTCCAGCATCAGGAAATTGGTTGTCACTTTATAAGTCTATTCATCTGTTGGCTGGTCAGAGGATTAAAATATGCAATATGGGTTATTGATATGTGACCCAAGATGGGGGCACTGACTGTGACTTCTGCAAATGGGAAGGATTTTGAGAACTACTGTAGACCAGAATGGGATCATATTCTCATTTCTGTCAGCAATGTCATCAGATTTGATGTAAAGAGTAGCAAAGAATGCGGCATTACTTATAGCACTAGAATATGGAACCCATAATGGAAGCTGACAGACTATATTATGACTCAATGACATCGGTTACAGTGGAAGCCGCGATGCATACTGTACGTAGAGTCTTACTCTATAGTATACTAATGGCACAGCAAGGAGCAGCTGAAGTGAAGGAGGTAGTTGTTGTTCTTCAGTGATGTCTTGCTGACATGAACGTACTTGGAGGAGAAGACATGGAGTAGACAAGACAATCTGCTTTTGCAGTACTTAATGGAGCACTTGACAGATTTAAAGCGAATGACGATGACATTAAATATGTGACAAATAAAGGCACATTAGATGGCTGACAGTTCCCAGGTCTATCTATAACACACTCTATATAATATCCACATGTAAGGAAAGAGCTTTATGTAAGTTAAAGGAAAATACATGCAAAAATATTTTGGATTTCCCGATAGACCTTTTTTTGGCTTGTTTGCTCCTTGAATCTTTGGTACCACCAAAGATCTCTTCAGGTCCTTCAAGAAGAAGATTGTAGATGTCTATATATGAGATTAGGAAGTGAAAAGTGTGTTAAAGTGAAACGCCATACATGCAGCACAGTGATGGAGCGGCTTGGCAAGTCCATGGTCATGTGATATACAGTCCATGATCATGTGATATACAGTCCATGATCATGTGATATACAGTCCATAGTCATGTGATATACAGTCCATGGTCATGTGATATACAGTCCATGCTCATTTGATGTACAGTCCATGGTCATGTGATATACAGTCCATGCTCATTTGATATACAGTCCATGATCATGTGATATACAGTCCATAGTCATGTGATATAAGGTCCGTGGTCATGTGATATACGATCCGTGGTCATATGATATACGATCTATGGTCATGTGATATACGATCCGTGGTCATGTGATGTACAGTCCATGGTTATATGATAAACAGTCCATGGTCATGTGATATACAGACTATGATCATGTGATATACAGTCCACGGTTATGATATACAGTCCATAGTCATGTGATGTACAGTCCATGGTTATATGATATACAGTCCATAGTCATGTGATGTACAGTCCATGGTTATATGATATACAGTCCATAGTCATGTGATGTACAGTCCATGGTTATATGATATACAGTCCATGGTCATGTGATATACAGTCCATGGTCATGTGATATACAGTCCATGGTTATATGATATACAGTCCATGGTCATGTGATATACAGTCCATGGTTATATGATATACAGTCCATGGTCATGTGATATACGATCTATGGTCATGTGATATACGATCCGTGGTCATGTGATGTACAGTCCATGGTTATATGATATACAGTCCATGGTCATGTGATGGGCACACAGGTGCACAGCTCGTTACCAGGCAGATATCTGATTACTGAGCTGTGACTGTAATGACTTGTACATATTTTTCCCATGGAGCATTAGATGTAAAGAAGTCTCTTCAATGCAATCCAGTATTTTCTCTGCATTGTTACATCAGAGAAATAAATAAATTAGGTTTTTTCACTGTAGAAATTCTCTTTGTAAATAAGTAACAGTAAAAGTTTATTTTACGCCAAAGTTTGATTTCTTTACATAATATAAGGCAACAAAACAGAAAGACATAAAATTTTCCTTCTTTAATCCGTTATTAAACCCCTATCTGCAATCTGTCGAGAGAATGGCGACACGTTCCTACTTACCTGTATAGTTAGCAATCCTATCAGGAGTGAAAAGATAGAGATCTATTCACCTTCCATAGGGATCAAGGATGTGTTCTCAAGGACAATGACTACGCAGGATACATTCTTCAGATAAGTGGCCAGTACAGCCAATTGCAAACCTCCCAGAACAAGCATACATTGCCGCTACTGTCAAAACCCTACTATATTTATACCCAGAACAGGTGCCTAATAGTCACCTGAAGAGCAAACTTCCCCCCAAAGCAATCACAAACTGTATTGCCAAACCTTCTATAGAACACCAGTACACGGCCTGGCAATAGTCCCAGATCCTTTACATCACCCGTGAAGCAAGTTATACATCAACTAAAGATACACAAGCGCAAATTAGCTACATCGCCCGGCAAATTTATACCGTCACATACAGTACACAATGCAGGCGGCGAAGATGGAAACTTTCTTGGACGTCTAGCGTTATAGATAAGACAACGGGGTCAGCACAAGGTAAGGCAGAACTTCATTTCTTGTGTCGAGTGTTGTCAAGTTAAGCAGGTCTTCCTGACACAGCCCTTAACTATGGGCTTGAGGATGGGTGGGATTTATGCATCAGCCTTGTAATGCTGTTGTACAGATATGTAATATAGTTACAAAGATTTCACTCATTACAGTATTATTACGGTATACACTCACCAGATCTGTGCTTTAAGGAGTGAGGTGTACACGGGAAATGGTTATTGACACGGCCTTGTTATGACTGGTGTTGGAAGAACCAAGAGAGATTTGTCTCAGAATTTTTGGCACGTTCGCCTAGAAGATTTGTTTCAGGCCCATCTTGCTCAGTCTAAACCAGAACTATTCTTATAGTCTGAGGTCTCTCCAGATCATGGAGTCTACTGTGATAAGTGGTAGCTCAGGGTATATGCAGAAACATACCTAACAGTCTTACCTCTCCTGGGCTCCATCATGGCCTCCAGTGCGGGTCCCCGTCTTCTTCAGGCCTCTCTCCTACATTGGAGCCCAAAAGAATATGACTGTTTGCTCTCTTTATGTAACTCCCCTGGTCCTCTGCTTATTATACTCTGGGGTCTGTTGGTGTTGCCAAAATGTTGGTGTTTTCTTGTACAATATGCAAATGAGCTATTTGGAGCACTGAGGACGTGGCCATTGCTCCAAAGTGGTAAGTGTCAACACGCTCCAAAGACCTCATTTTCCATATTGACAAACAGCGATCTCTTGGCCACTAAGGCAGCCATTCACAAGGGGAATACATTGCTTGAAACTATCTGCTCGGCTGGGTTGATCCTCTTCTTCGATCCTATCAACCATGTTTCATATTGCAACTGTATCTGTCAGAGTATTATATACATTCTTCAATATGTGTCCTCAGACCATGTCTTAACCTGTCCGTATGGCCACAGGTTGCAGCTGCTTTGTCTGCTTTAGTGTTCCTTTACTAATATCTTTAAGATGTCCAGAAGTGTAAGTATTGTTATATGTGAATATCAATAACAATCCATGAAGTATCAATACTTTTGCAGCCAGTCCATCTCATCCGTGTTTATCTAGATACATCGCTAGCACAATCCACAAGCTGCCCCACGCCGGAACAGAATGTGCAGACTGAGGTCCATTGTGCACAAATGCTCTCCAATTACCATCCACTGATCTGCTGAATACAGAAATGGTTAACAGTACAAAGCTAATGTAAAATAGATTATATAACATCTCACTCGCCTCCTGTTTTAATCCACAGTTCTTTAATCACATGTGCACTGTAGATCAAAGAAGCTTCAATCAGACAGCAAAAGACAAGAGAAGGGATAAAACTGATAGGACTTTGTAGTAGCGAACATCCGTGACTGACTGGTACTAAACTCCAGGCACTGCAGGGGTGAGATTGCCAAGGTTTCCTGTCTTATGGCACAGCCCTAATACCCAACATACCTGCTGAGCACTATGGGAGAATTCCATCAAGAACAGAATTTTTGAAGCCATGTTTGCAGGAATCTGAGCACCGCTATTTGCTCCAAATTTACTAAAGCTTTGCAGAATATTTGATACATAGGACGCCTTCTACTATTGCACTTACAGCTAGAGATGTTTCTCCATGTTGTGCACCCTTACCCCCAACAGGAGTGAGATTATGCCAAAATTAGCAATTTTTTAAAAAGTTACAATTGATAAATCTGGCATACATATTGCTAACCGCAGCCTATGGAGTAAGAGCCCATGCACATGCCCGAGCAGGGGTGTCATCGGAATGGAACAGATCGGAAGCCTCCATAGATGTAAATCTATCACGGATTGTACTCCGTCACGCCGAGTGTCATCCGACTGCATACTGCTGCATACTCAGTCCCACATCGGATGCACACTTGGTCATGTGCATGGGGCCTAAGTTAAAAGAGATGGTAAATTTTGCACAAATTTGACATTCCTTATACTAAATCTGCACCCTGCATCTTACATTCTGAAAGTTAGAATATTAAATGGGTTTTCCAGATCCAAATGCATTTTTGATACCAATGACCTATCTACAGGAGGTCCGACACCCAGACCTTGCACCAGATGCTATAGCAGTGGACGAGGAGTGGAAGCAAT
The DNA here is from genome assembly GCA_947044405.1 of Leptodactylus fallax. Taxonomy (NCBI): domain Eukaryota; kingdom Metazoa; phylum Chordata; class Amphibia; order Anura; family Leptodactylidae; genus Leptodactylus; species Leptodactylus fallax. Next base: position 1,361,564 of record CAMRHE010000176.1, on the reverse strand, counting down.
CCTATTCAAGCAATGGGAGCAAAGCTACAACCCCATCCACCCTGCAGCAGGGGTGCCAAGGAATTGCAGCTTTGCTCCTATTACTTACAACCCATTCACTGCTGGAGCTTCTAGTGCCGAATGCATCTGGATCAACAGATCGGTGTGGGGTTCAGGTGTCGAACCCCCACAGATCAGAAAAAACTGATGACCTAACCCTTGCCCTGTCCAAAGTGCTTGAACAGTGATTTATAGAATATCCTTTAGTGCAAACGTTTCTCTCCGTATTTTTCGGGCGGAAACCAGGTGGAAACTATAATGGGGTCCGTGGGTTTCCGCGGGCAACTGCATTTTAAGTGGATAGGGTTTCTGTTTTTCGGGTCCCCAAGTGGGGTTCATCATCCACAAATCATTATTACATCTCAGAGCAAAATAATTAAAATATTCCCTTGTGGTACCAGGTTTTCTTCCTTGGGTGTCTTTCAGCCTCTTGTAGCCTCCTGGGTGACATCAGTAGCCTCTGCCCAATCATGTCAATGGGGCACATCAGCATCATGATGCTTGCATTAAAGAGTAAAGACATTGACGAAGATCCATGTGACCACGGAGGCCCAATCATAGACCTCAGCAGTCACATGGGGTGCATCAACCTCATGATACTTGTGTTAATGAGTTATGACATTGGTGTAGCCCACGTGATCACTGAGGTCCAATCACAGCCCTCAGTGGTGACCTGGAATCAGTGACATCATCCAGGAGGCTGGAAGACGGTGGACACCCGGCGTGATGAAACCACAAACATATTAATAGCACTTTCCATCTCGTGAGCAATCCTTGGAAATATTTGTGAAACAAATCTCATGCGGTTCGTCCATCTCTAGTGATAATCCCACCCATGCACGACGCCTTACAGGACACTGCTATGCAATAACTGAGTCTACTTTACCATATCTTGGAGATTTCTTCTGAATGGAAGCAAGCAGAGATCTTAAAATCTTAAAATGAATTGAAAGGGAATATTTATTATGAAAATGTTATGAATTTTCAATTTATAATGGATGCATTTAATTTGCTGAAGTTGGAATATCCCTTTAAAAATTCAGAATTTTAATACAGACATTCTCCCAGGATTGTGTACCTTAATGGATTTACATGACATATGCTGCGGGCACACGTGTTGCATAATGACATGCAGCATACGTGCCAGCGCTGCAGCTGGAATCTGGCGCGGTAACACAAAGCAAACAGTGACATTGCCTTTGGCAGCCAATCCGATTGCAGCAATTGTTTATCTATGGCAGATTGGAACATGGAAGCAATGAACATACTGATAGGCGGCGTCTCGATTCCCTAAAGTTATATATTCTTAATGATTTACTACCTGGCGGATAATAAGAATAGATTGCAGATATTTACTTACAGCCCTGCCATTCTATAGGGGCACACTGGGGTTGACGGTGTCTAGGTACAAGTATAAGAAGGGTTAATAGAGAGATAGACATTTCCTCTCATTACATCCTCTTTATCTCTGTATAAATCCCTACTAATCCATAGCTAGGATGCAGGGCTGCAAGCACTCTTACAGGCGCTGAGCTCCCATGTGTAAGCTCGCCGTCTGCCTGTGATGTCTTGGTCTTTTGGAACGATGGGGGGCACAACTTCCACTTTGAAGTCCAAATCTGGGGCCCAGGGAACATTTTCCGGGGTTAATCTCATCATTGAGTATCGGTAATAATGATATTGTGTGTAGTCTTTTTCTTTCCCTAGAGTGGGCGAGATACTAGACATAGCATATGTATTATTGTATACCTCTTGTCGGTATTATGATGATGATATTGTCATATAAATCCATTGTGAGTATAGACCGCGTAGCTTCAATCCATTAATTGATCGGATATCATTACATTGCGAGAGAATCTCCATAACCGCTGTGCTATAGATCTTACGGCCGAGACTAAATAAGTTGTAAATCGAGCTTGTGAGAGCAATAGTCAGTGATCCCCGGAAGAGAATATTTCCCTGTTTGGGCAAAAATTACCTTAGGCCCCACGTTTTTTTTTAGCCAAAGCCCGGAGTGGATTGAGCAGAAGGAAGAAGTATAAGATATTTTTCATTTCTCTTGTAGCCATTCTCGTCTTTGGCTCAAAAAACTGCTGCAAAATCTGCTACAAAAAAAAGCTAGGCTAGGCTAAGGCTCCACGTAGCGGGCCGCAGCTGTGGGAAATGCATCGCGGTTTTTCCTGCAGCACGTTTCACAGAAAGTCTGCAGAGGTTTCCTCTGTGGACTTTCTGCTTCCATTATACCTATAGGAAAACCATCAGCGTTTCCGTAGGTATAATTGACATGCTGCGGTTTCCAAAAAACGCAACGGTTTTGGAAATCGCCACATTTCCGCTGCGCATATTTTTCTGCAATATGTGGATGGGATTCGTTACTTTAACGCTGTGGTTTTTGTCCCGACATTTCTGCCACGGCCAAACCGCGGCCTTTTCACCAGCCTTAAACAGATTTCACATGGGAAGAATAATGCTGCATGCTCTCCTATTCTAAAATTTTAAGGGGATGTTCACACAGAGTTTTTTGCAGGCTGAAAAAATCTGCTTCAGGGATTAGGAAACCTTTTTTTTCACGCTCTTTTTACACAATGCGTTTTTTTTTACTCCAGCACACTGTATGGACCTGGAAAATCTACTTTAAGGCTAAGACCACACGTAGCATCCCGCAGTAAAAAAAAAAACGCTGCGGGAAAAACCATGGTGGCAACTCATTGCGTTTTTTCCTGCAGTGCTTTTCACAGCAAGTTCATCAATGCCAATTGCTAGTTCATAGTCTCAACACTCAATATTCTAATTAGACTCTCTTCTATCTGGGATGGACCAGACAACCTGGGCTGGGACCACCTACTTGACAGTAGGGAGCTTAGTTTACATATTGCGTTCAGCACCGATTGCTCAGGAACAGTGGGGGCTAGAGAAAAAATTCCAACGGCGCCAGAATCCGTGGCACGGCACCTATTAACGAATGCAAAGAGTTAAAGTTGGGTAACGTGGGTGCCTCTTTAACCTCCCCCTACATGCTGAGCATCATGCAATGGGGATCAGTGACTTTTACAGTATTTCTTCTTCTATACAGTTTGCAGAAACAGTGCGATATCTATGAGATACAGAAATTCTGTCTGGAACTTGTAATGAACAGTTATAAATGCCGCCCCCCTATGCCCATATACTGCTCAGGCCCCATAACATCCCACCCCTCATAATTCTATTTTAAAGCTTCTGTTCCACATTTTCAATCCCGCCACATTATCGCTTATTTAAGACAATTATCAGTCAGGAACACATGCATAATTCAGCTCATATAAGATCAGTTCATGTGAGATCTGCATAATATTAGCATTTGTTACACTTAGAATGTAAAGGTGACCCTTTTTTGATAAATGCATATTATCATTGGTTTGGTCCTATTAGTATGAATATTTTACATTAAATCTGGTAGCTCAAAAATTCAAGGATTTCTCCTAATTTCTAAGACATTTGCTAAGACATATCAGCAGTTGAAATAGCTAGATTTGCCAAAAAAGGGGTCCAAGTTTGGGGTACAAAGTTGGCCCCCTTGGTGTCCGATTAGTCCTAAATTTTGAAGCCAGGGGAATGAAATGTTTTCCTTTTTCTGACTTTTTTAAAATTGACTGGTGATCCGATGTGGGGAGGCTCCCAGAGAATTTGGGTCCCAGATCATGCCCCAAATTATCCAATGATAACCTTTACTGTTTGTATTAATTTAAATTCAGACTCACAACTTAGACTCATTTAATAGAGCATTAAAAATATTGCTACTTCTTGCCCGAAAAATCTTTCTAAAGTTCCTGCTACTAGGTGTCTCCCCTCTAGCTAATTTACAGTTCACTCTCAGCTGCTAAGTTAGTTCTGTCTCTATAGATTTGAGATGGATCACAGTGAATGGAAGGGAGAGGGGCTGGTCTGTTCACACAGTGAATGAAGATGGGAGGGGATGATTCTCCTCACAAATTCTACATACATCTGCAAGCTGCTCTGTACAAAGGACTAAAGACTCTGCACATCTTGCAGATTATGATATAAGAAAAGTCTTCTATGTACTTGTATCTACTTCTGGTTGCTTGTATAATTACATATGGGATGTTACTCACAGACAGCAGCAGCTTTACTGATTGTGTTTATAGATTTCTCTTTTCCTGTGTCATGCCTGCATGGTACAATGCCTAGAATGGAGTGAGTACCTGCATGTTTGTGCCCTATATTTGCAGTTCAGTGTTCCTGGATCTTTTACTCTAGGTTCACGTTAATGTTCAGCTTTCCGTTCTGTGGGTCCGCTTAACTGAAAGCTAACCTCCTTAAAAAGTGGTTACCTGTGGAAACCCGGCAAATCCCATAGACTATAATGGGGTACGTCGGGTTTCCACCCAAAAATGCGTCCTGCTTGCATTTTTTAAGCAGGTTCAGGGATGGAAACCCCGAACGTATAGCAAGTGCTAGTGTGAACATACCCTTAGATGATGGTCACAGGTTACTCCTGGTGGAGGTACATGTAAACAAACCAAACTAGTTATAATGGATGACACCGAGCTGCGAGGAATTCCCCCTCCAGTAGAAGTCTATGGAAGAGTACCATCTGGGGAGGCATTCCTCACAACCCAGCGATGACGCTAGGCTGTAACGCCCGCCCTTCTGACAGTGGGGAGATATCCGTGACAAAATTAACAGAACCGATATCTCCAGCACCGGGCCCCATACTGAATTCAGTGCACTGTTGGCTTTATAGCGGTATAGAAAACCTTTCACTTCCTTATATACACCCAACCCCTTGTCAAGTGTCATTGTCACCTGGTTTTAATGTTATGGTTGTACCGTTTTGGGCTATATATGCAAATGTCTATATTTGCTATAGTTTTGTCTTCGATGGTCCATTGGATGAATCAAATTTACATTATTATTGCAATAAATTATAGTTTGCTTTTGAGATACAGATTAGAAACCACAATGTTCATGTGGATACATGCATGGCTAACATACTGTAAGTATCCAGCAGACAGGCCATTGCCACAAATGAGGTCAGAATACTCTTCGGAAACAGTCTGTTCTGCCTGTTCTTTCCAATGAAAGAAGGTCAAGGGTTAATTGAAATTGAGAGAATAATATAGAGGTGTGCTCTTCGGTGCAAAAGCAATGAGACTTGGCTAAATACAAATTTAATACTGTAAAAATCAGCAAACCTAAATTAAAAAGCCATACATAATTATTTAGGAGCGTTCGTCTAGAATCAGAGCAACGGCTAAATTCAATTAGGCTCTGTTCACATATGCCTTGTTCTTTCTGTCTTTCGATCCGTCTAATAAAATACCCCATTTGACTGTATTGGGGTCCACCCAGTATTGGTTATGGTGATGGACAAATTTTTGTCCATAATTTTAGACCGAACAGAACTTCTAAAGCAGACTGGAAGATACTGTAGCCTTAGAGGATTATGTATTTATTTTGTATAGCGACAGCATAACCAGCACAAACATGGGGAGAACAAACCAACGTCTTACAGATGATCTTGGTCGGACAACATCTGCTGCAAGTTTGCAGTGCTAACCACTGAGCCACCAGGCTGCCATGATCGATGGGTGTCTGACTACTAAGACCCCTCCTGATCCAGAGAACGGGGGGTGTTGAGAATTCAGCCTGACTGCAGCCAGGAAGAATGTAGCCATGTCGCTTGGTGGACAGAACTCCCATTTACTTCAATGGGGGCATCAGAAATAGCAGAGTGCTATAATTCTGATATATTACAGATTCGTCTGTACACAAAGCGACACACCTACATCCATACATACATTACATTACTTATCCTGTACTGATCCTGAGTTACATCCTGTATTATACTCCAGAGCTGCGCTCACTATTCTGCTGGTACAGTCACTGTGTGCATACATTACATTACTTATCCTGTATTATACTCCAGAGCTGCGCTCACTATTTTGCTGGTACAGTCACTGTGTGCATACATTACATTACTTATCCTGTATTATACTCCAGAGCTGCACTCACTATTCTGCTGGTGCAGTCACTGTGTACATACATTACATTACTTATCCTGTACTGATCCTGAGTTACATCCTGTATTATACTCCAGAGCTGCGCTCACTATTCTGCTGGTGCAGTCACTGTGTACATACATTACATTACTTATCCTATACTGATCCTGAGTTACATCCTGTATTATACTCCAGAGCTGCGCTCACTATTCTGCTGGTGCAGTCACTGTGTACATACATTACATTACTTATCCTGTACTGATCCTGAGTTACATCCTGTATTATACTCCAGAGCTGCACTCACTATTCTGCTGGTGCAGTCACTGTGTACATACATTACATTACTTATCCTGTACTGATCCTGAGTTACATCCTGTATTATACTCCAGAGCTGCGCTCACTATTCTGCTGGTACAGTCACTGTGTACATACATTACATTACTTATCCTGTACTGATCCTGAGTTACATCCTGTATTATACTCCAGAGCTTCGCTCACTATTCTGCTGGTGCAGTCACTGTGTACATACATTACATTACTTATCCTGTACTGATCCTGAGTTACATCCTGTATTATACTCCAGAGCTGCGCTCACTATTCTGCTGCTGGTGCAGTCACTGTTTACATACATTACATTACTTATCCTGTATTATACTCCAGAGCTGCGCTCACTATTCTGCTGGTGCAGTCACTGTGTACATACATTACATTACTTATCCTGTATTATATTCCAGAGCTGCACTCACTATTCTGCTGGTACAGTCACTGTGTACATACATTACATTACTTATCCTGTATTATACTCCAGAGCTGCACTCACTATTCTGCTGGTGCAGTCACTGTGTACATACATTACATTACTTATCCTGTATTATACTCCAGAGCTGCACTCACTATTCTGCTGGTGCAGTCACTGTGTACATACATTACATTACTTATCCTGTATTATACTCCAGAGCTGCGCTCACTATTCTGCTGGTACAGTCACTGTGTACATACATTACATTACTTATCCTGTACTGATCCTGAGTTACATCCTGTATTATACTCCAGAGCTGCACTCACTATTCTGCTGGTACAGTCACTGAGTACATACATTACATTACTTATCCTGTACTGATCCTGAGTTACATCCTGTAATATACTCCAGAGCTGCGCTCACTATTCTGCTGGTGCAGTCACTGTGTACATACATTACATTACTTATCCTGTACTGATCCTGAGTTACATTCTCTATTATACTCCAGAGCTGCGCTCACTATTCTGCTGGTACAGTCACTGTGTACATACATTACTTTTCCTGTACTGATCCTGAGTTACATCCTGTATTATACTCCAGAGCTGCACTCACTATTCTGCTGGTGCAGTCACTGTGTACATACATTACATTACTTTATCCTGTATTATACTCCAGAGCTGCACTCACTATTCTGCTGGTGCAGTCACTGTGTACATACATTACATTACTTATCCTGTATTATACTCCAGAGCTGCGCTCACTATTCTGCTGGTACAGTCACTGTGTACATACATTACATTACTTATCCTGTACTGATCCTGAGTTACATCCTGTATTATACTCCAGAGCTGCACTCACTATTCTGCTGGTACAGTCACTGAGTACATACATTACATTACTTATCCTGTACTGATCCTGAGTTACATCCTGTAATATACTCCAGAGCTGCGCTCACTATTCTGCTGGTGCAGTCACTGTGTACATACATTACATTACTTATCCTGTACTGATCCTGAGTTACATCCTCTATTATACTCCAGAGCTGCGCTCACTATTCTGCTGGTACAGTCACTGTGTACATACATTACTTATCCTGTACTGATCCTGAGTTACATCCTGTATTATACTCCAGAGCTGCACTCACTATTCTGCTGGTGCAGTCACTGTGTACATACATTACATTACTTTTCCTGTACTGATCCTGAGTTACATCCTGTATTATACTCCAGAGCTGCGCTCACTATTCTGCTGGTACAGTCACTGTGTACATACATTACATTACTTATCCTGTATTATACTCCAGAGCTGCACTCACTATTCTGCTGGTGCAGTCACTGTGTACATACATTACATTACTTATCCTGTACTGATCCTGAGTTACATCCTGTATTATACTCCAGAGCTGCACTCACTATTCTGCTGGTGCAGTCACTGTGTACATACATTACATTACTTATCCTGTACTGATCCTGAGTTACATCCTGTATTATACTCCAGAGCTGCACTCACTATTCTGCTGGTGCAGTCACTGTGTACATACATTACATTACTTTTCCTGTACTGATCCTGAGTTACATCCTGTATTATACTCCAGAGCTGCACTCACTATTCTGCTGGTACAGTCACTGTGTACATACATTACTTATCCTGTACTGATCCTGAGTTACATCCTGTATTATACTCCAGAGCTGCGCTCACTATTCTGCTGGTGCAGTCACTCTGTACATACATTACATTACTTATCCTGTACTGATCCTGAGTTATATCCTGTATTATACTCCAGAGCTGCGCTCACTATTCTGCTGGTACAGTCACTGTGTACATACATTACATTACTTATCCTGTATTATACTCCAGAGCTGCGCTCACTATTCTGCTGGTGCAGTCACTGAGTACATACATTACATTACTTATCCTGTACTGATCCTGAGTTACATCCTGTAATATACTTCAGAGCTGCGCTCACAATTCTGCTGGTGCAGTCACTGTGTACATACATTACATTACTTATCCTGTACTGATCCTGAGTTACATCCTCTATTATACTCCAGAGCTGCGCTCACTATTCTGCTGGTACAGTCACTGTGTACATACATTACTTATCCTGTACTGATCCTGAGTTACATCCTGTATTATACTCCAGAGCTGCACTCACTATTCTGCTGGTGCAGTCACTGTGTACATACATTACATTACTTTTCCTGTACTGATCCTGAGTTACATCCTGTATTATACTCCAGAGCTGCACTCACTATTCTGCTGGTGCAGTCACTGTGTACATACATTACATTACTTATCCTGTATTATACTCCAGAGCTGCGCTCACTATTCTGCTGGTACAGTCACTGTGTGCATACATTACATTACTTATCCTGTATTATACTCCAGAGCTGCACTCACTATTCTGCTGGTACAGTCACTGTGTACATACATTACATTACTTATCCTGTACTCATCTTCCAGAGCTGCGCTCACTATTCTGCTGGTACAGTCACTGTGTACATACATTACTTATCCTGTACTGATCCTGAGTTACATCCTGTATTATACTCCAGAGCTGCGCTCACTATTCTGCTGGTACAGTCACTGTGTACATACATTACATTACTTATCCTGTATTATACTCCAGAGCTGCGCTCACTATTCTGCTGGTGCAGTCACTGTGTACATACATTACATTATTTATCCTGTACTGATCCTGAGTTACATCCTGTATTATACTCCAGAGCTGCACTCACTATTCTGCTGGAGCAGTCACTGTGTACATACATTACATTACTTATCCTGTACTGATCCTGAGTTACATCCTGTATTATACTCCAGAGCTGCGCTCACTATTCTGCTGGTGCAGTCACTGTGTACATACATTACATTACTTATCCTGTACTGATCCTGAGTTACATCCTGTATTATACTCCAGAGCTGCACTCACTATTCTGCTGGTGCAGTCACTGTGTACATACATTACATTACTTATCCTGTACTCATCTTCCAGAGCTGCACTTACTTTCATTTTCTCGTCCTTTGGACATTTATGTTATATTTCACATATCTAATAAATCTTATTTCATTGGACAGCCCTTTACACAATGTAACCAATCACAGGCCACCGTGTTATGCCATCATTAGGGGTGGGTCTTAGCAGACAGTTACAACAACTTGTTACACTTGACAGTTGACAACATGGCGAGAGGCTCTGCACAGCGCCGTAGAGGTAACAGGAGGAGACCGGCCCCCATGTCCTCCACCTCATCAGATTTCCGCCCTGCCTCATTCAATTCATACATTATAAAACTCCTGAGAGACGTGCAGCCCAGAAGCCAGATCTCCGCGTCAGCCGTGGACGCCATGTCCTCCCTTGTCAACGTCCTCCTGGACAAGATCGCAACTGAAGCCAGTGAACTGACGCACAGCAGCCGGAGACGTACGCTGACCCAGAGGGACATCCAGAGCGCCACCGGCCTTCTGCTTCCAGGGGCCCTGGCAACCTATGCAATGTCTTCTGCCGACAGAGCCATGGCCACGTACAATTTACGAAGTCGCCGCCAGTGACCGGCCATCATATGTTTATGGACGTTCATTCAGTCATTTCTTGAGCAAGTTAAATGTTAAAGATGAATAAACTCATCAAAACATGAAGACTGAGGCGCTGTGTGTGAATAATGTACAAAAAAATGTCAGGATGTCCATAGGCATTACAGGGCATCTGTATAATAGGGGAAAGGGCGCCCCCCAGAGGCTGGTATCAGGTACTACTAATAGCGGCGGATTTATTACAATGACCTATAAGCAAAACTAACTTAGTTTCCCATAGCAACCAATCACAGTCCATAGCAGCCAATCGCAGCCCATAGCAACCAATCACAGAGCAGCATGCATTACGTATTCTGCTCCTGAAAAATGAAAGCCACACTGTGATTGGTTGCTATGGGATGTGATTGGTTACTAAGGGCAACTAAGACATATTTGCTTTCAGTTTAATAAATTTGATGCACTGATTCTGTCTATAAACCCCATAGTTACTGGGATCAGGGTTGTTGTGTCAGGAAATACCTTGCAAGGGGGCAGATTTGGCATTGGAGTGTAATTACCAGTCTGGTGCCAGCCTCAGGGTGCCCTTATAGTGTACTGGCAGTGAATGAGGCCTGATACTTGTCCTGACCTAATACTTTTCACAGCTGAGGGTCTGTTACAATTGTATACAGTCACCCTTTAAGATCTCATTTAACATTGTCCCGCTAAATAGTGTCCCGCCTCTACTATTAACCCTCCGGCTAATTCATCCAGGGCGGAATATTTCCCCCATTATCCCCAGACCTGACCCCCTAAAGAAATACAGACACTAAGTAAATACAGTCCCCTGACAAAACCCCCAAATAAATACAGACCCATAAATACAAACCCCAGACCAGACCTCCAAAATAAATACAGATCCCAAACAGACCACCAACCAGACCCCCTAAAGGAATTCAGACCCAGGCAAGACCCCAAAATAAATACAGAAACCAGATCAATCCCCCTAATCAAATACAGACCCCCATACAGACAACTAACCAGATCCCTTAGAGTCATACACACCAAAATCCTAAACAAACACAGAGCCCAAAACAAAACACCCCTCAGACCCCCTAAACAAATATAGGCCCCAAACCAGACCCCTAAATTCAGACCCAGTCAAAACCCCCCAAAAATACAGGCCCCAAACAAGACTCCTAAATAAATACAGACCCCAGACTAGGCCCCAAAGCTAATACAGACTGCACACCAGACCCCTAAACTAATACAGGCCCCAAACAAGACCCCTAAAGACCAGACATTTGGTACTTTGATTAGTTTTAGTGCTATTATTATAAACTGGGGTCACCTCAGACCCCAGTGTATAATAATCGGAGGACCAGGGGAGGTGATGGAAAAAAACAAATACTTATACTCACCTTTCCTCACCTCTCCTGGGCATCCTCACTGCATCCGACTGTCTATAGCATCAGCTTTGGTCTTGCTTCTGCCTGCGACTGAGGTCACGCACCCCAGATGTCACTGCTGGGGCCTGTGATTGGGCCTCAGTGGTCACGTGGGGTGCGCTGACGTCATTGTGCCGGGGTGACCTCAGTCACAGGCTGGAAGAGCCCCGAAGATGCTGGGAGCCGTCAAAGTTCCATCAGAGGTGAGTAAAAGTATTTGTTAAATTTAATCACCTTCCCTGGACCGACTACTATTGGAAAGGGACCCGGCATGTACAGATACCCCGATTGCTATCACGGGGCCCCGGCCATCTCCAGCGGGCCCCGTACCACTTAGGTCGAGGCTGTTACCAGACCTACACTGCCTATTAAAAATAGCATTGGGTGTCCGGTGAGGCCCATAAAGGCACCGGGCCCCCCGGGGGATTCACCGGTTCCCCGATGGGCCAGTCCCACCCTGACTGTTTACCCCCACAGATCAAATACCGATGACCTATCCATGTCTCAAAATACATTTAAGGCCAAAAATCATGTGTCAAGTTAAAATTTGCTACATTTGTACATTTCTAGCATTTACAGCCTATAAAAAATCTTCTTTCTTGTTTGGAATAAATGTATAGCGCATGTCGCCGCAGCCGGGGCTGGCACTGTGGGCACCAGTGGGTTAAGTCTCTGTTCATCCTGACACCGCCCGTAGGAGTCTCACGCTCCGCTCTCCCTTTTATTTAAATCCCCACAGGAGAACATGATCTTAAAAATCAGATCAATCAGAATTACAGATCACCGCAGTCCTGACAGTGAACTCCCTTATTCTGGGATGGCATTTAACAACTAATTAGGGAATACTTTGTTACTGTCTGACTATTACCAATCAATATGTCTCGTGTCAGTCTCCTCTCTCCCTCTCCCTCGCTCTTTTTCCTTCTGCCTCTCCTTTCATCTGCCTTGGTCTAGATGAGCTCCTGCCTTTCACTTTCTGCCGAGCGCCTTTTCTCATTCTTCTCACACAGTCAGATGTCAAGTCTCACTCATTCAGAGTAATACTCATCCCTCTTATCCCCGACTCTCTTATTCTGGATCGCAATAATCTCAAAATCCACTGCCGGAAAGACTTCTTAGGGTAAGAGACCCTCACTCTATATGCCCCAGAACTGAGTGTACTTGTGTTCCATGCAGTCTGGAGGCAATTAGTAACTACTGTATTATTCAACGATACATCAGAAAAGCTGATACATAATATATAAAGACATTAGAGGACAACCGGTGACATCAAACTCTGCCAAATCTCTAGTAGATTGTGGAAGGCGATTCTCTGCCAAATAAGCAGGACTACACACTTTAGATTTAGGAGACAACTATTCTTCCTACCCCCCCTTACACATGCATGCTCAGCTCAGTCAAGCATACATGTGTTCTAAATCGAGAGACTCGGGTGGTCTATCTTCCCTGATAACAGAAGGATTGGGCAGATTGAACTCATCTGCCACGGGGTGAAAGTCAAGAGGCCACCATATACATTAGATGGTCAGTCGGAATTGGTGGGTTGGGCAATATTAATATAAACAGCCTGTCAGGTATGATCAGGGACATATATGGTGACTTATGGCAAAAATGGGTCACCAAGCCAAACCTTCCCTAATTTGCCTCAGCTTTCCTAAGCTGGATAGTATGGTATCCACCTTGCCACCCCTTTAAGTAGTATGTATGCAAGCAGTACTGCTTATAGGGGTGGTCCAATATATATTTTTGTCCCCCTGCAGAAGCAAGAAAGAAGTATGCAAACTCACCTTACTGATCAGCCGGGGATCCGCTGGAGAGTCTCCAATCGGGTCCCGGGTCTTTGTTGATCTTCTGCCTACACGGGAGCGATGCAGCCAATGTATGGCTGAACAATAATGCTCATATTGAATGGAACATCCCTTTAAAATGGAAATGGTGGAGACGAGCCCCGTTCGTAGGTTTGCTTTGGGACCCTGGTTACTTGTTATGCCTCTGTTCATAGAAAGATTGAGGTTTAGATTTGGGTGTAAGACTAAGATACATATTTGAGGTCAGTTCTAATGGCTAGGTATGGTGTTAGGTATCATAGGACTGAGCCAAAGGAGTAAATAAAAAAGTCTGGGCCTCAGAGAAATCATGTGATGACACTGCCGTCTACCTTATTACTTAAATGCTATGGTCACTACGGAAAGCAGCATCTAGCTAGCGTCAGGAGCTGGCTGTGTGATGGGCCGGGCACCGCAGAGAACATACTTACGCAGGCCAACATCAGGACATGTTGTACCAAACCAGGCTGTCTGGGAAGGAGGGCCATCTGGAAGTTTGCAGTAATAACAGGGCTCAAGAGAAGCCTCCTCTCAGCTGAAAGACGCCTTTCCAAGGAATATACAAATATGACCTCATTGGTGGAAAAAATAACTAAAGCTGCGCAACAGTGGAAGCCACAGAGATATCACATCCTTACCTATAAGACATCTTCATCTATACAACATCAATAAAGAGGACTTCAATGAAACCAGAGTGTCTGTGTCCTTCATCACCAGGGGGCGTCTTCGGTTGACCTGCAGGGGTTGGTATCTGGGTGGCAGGTTTAGACACATTAGATATAGGATAGGATGCTGGAAAAGTCAACAGCAAGTAGATAATAATAGTATTAAAGGGAAATTGTCAGGGCGATTTGGAACACTGAACCATCCACGGGTCATTATGGACCAGGCCTGTTGTAAAGCCATGTGTGCCCATAACACACTGCTTTCTACTCACTCTGCCACTGGACTCCTCGCAACGGTGCAGTTCTTTACTGAAGATAGATCACATCATCTTCGGTGCGCATGCGTCGTACCTCGGGTGCTTGCGCAATGAAGCCAGGGTATACGTTCTCGACTTCACTGATAACCGCGCAGGCATCGGGAGCACCAAAGATGAGACTACTAGAGTATAAGGGTTTGGTTTTTTAGAATGCGGGCATGGATGGTTTTAAAACAGAGTGACTTGGGACACTAAAGCCCTGGTCTAGAAGGGCTCGTGGGTGCTTTAGTGTTCCAAATCCAAAAGTATTAATTGTATATGAAGTGGGAAAATCCCAAATTGACTTATAAAATTGTAAGTAGTTGAGGCTTGGAAGGAACTTCCAGCAGATGTAGCTGGGAAATCTACAGTAAGTGAAGTTAAGCATGCCTGGGATAAACACAATCAGATCATACTGTCAATCTTCTATGTTTCTAAGCCATAGACATGGGCAAAGCACAAGGTAAATTAGAGTAAGGGAGAGTGTAATGTGTACCAGATAACGCACCATGCAATAGCTACAGTGGGACACCTTCCATATTACTCACCATTTCTATTACAGAACAATCATTTTATAAAAAATAAAATAAGGCGTAAATGTTGTGAATTTAATATGTTTCAATGAGAGGATTTTTGCACTCGGGGCGGGGCTGGGGGGCCGGAGGGAAGGATTGTCATTAAAGATTGAACAATTTGAAATGTAATTTAATGTGGATTTTCCGGATCACTGGTTTGAGGGTAGGACCCCAATTGCGGCAGAACACCTGGATCCAGATTTTAGAGGACACTTCTGGAATAGATATAGGATTTTAGATGACTCACGATGGAATAGATGGATTGCTTGGTAAATGCTGCAGATTCTGAGAACTGATGTGATACTCGCTATCCCCCACCATCCATTCACCTAGCATAACTCTTTTAGGCTAGGATTACACTATCGTTGTTATGTCTATTGCTCTTCTCCGTCACAGGAGGAGAGCATCGGACATTAAATGACAGGGCTTTCGGTGACATAACAGTGGCAGTAACCTCAATGAAAAAGTAGCACAAAAATCAGACACATTCCAATGTAGGGGAATATCGAGGTTGCTTTGAAGTCCACGGTCAAACAGGTTAGCGGCCTTGAAGACCTGAGTTTTTGCAAGTGCGTATCAAAGTTATTTGCTACCATTTGGTGGCTATTTTGAGGACCGCTATAGTATCTTTGTACTGGTACATAGGCACAATATTGGATGCAGGAAAAAATTTCTTTATTTGGATGTTTGATAAACTGAATTGAGAAACCTTTCATCCTGGGAGAAGCCTGAAGCATCAATAGATACATTTGTATCAGTAATATATGTAATATAGTATATTCTATATCCTTATCCAGGGACATAACCATAGGAAGTGCAGCGTTAGTAGTCACACCCAGCTGGTTGGTATAGAGGACCCAATGCTATGTGAGAAGACACCAGTATTATATAGCCCATGGTAGGCGCTGACCCAAGTTCGGCCTCTGTCCTCATCATACATCAAGCAGTTAAAGAGGATCTGACGCCAAGTACAAAATCCTAAATCCCATACACCATTTTATTCTCGCCGTGCCCCTGATCAATTTGGTGTTTTTCAATTTAAAATCCGTCCACCCGTTCAAAGATACGGCACCTGGAAGGTTCTAGCTCTGATTCTCCAAGTGGGCGGGAACCTTATGTTTTTCTCTGAGGAAATAAAAGGTTCCCGCCCACTTGGAGAATCCGAGCTAGTTCACATATAACTTTCCAGGGGCCGTATCTTTTGAATGGATGGACGGATTTTAAAAAGAAAAACACCAAATTGTTCATGGGCACAGCGAGAATGAAATGATGTATGTTATCTAGTATATTCTACTTGGTGACAGGTCCTCTGTAATCACTTTTTGACCGCCCATTGGGTATTTACATAGTGTTCTACAAGGACATACCAGTACGTCCAAAATTGTGCAGCTGTAGAAGCGGGGAGCCAGCTGTTACTACAGCCGGAGCTCCCCTAGAGAAGGCAGGGAAGGTTTATTGCTATCCCTGCCTTCCTGATCGTGGTGTACACAGCACTCAATGAAAGCTGTATACACCGCTATGGGCGCTGCCATGATGTGGTGGTCACGTAAGCTGCTGGGGATCAAAGACTGTTAGAGCTGCTAAATAAATAAGTAAAAAAATAAAAATTTAAGTAAAATAATTAAAAAAAATAATAATAATATGCCAATACCACACCCACATCATAGGTTCTAGCCCCACCCCCGACGACACAATACAAAATAGCAATTACCGTAACAGAGAGGAAAAACTATTTCAGAAAGTTTTTTAGTAGCACTTTGTGTTCTTAAAAAGAAAAAATGTGAAACGTGAAAAACAGACCCATCTTCCTTCCTCATTTGTTTATATTTTCTCAAATATAAAATATATAAAAACTACATAAAAATAAAGCCCTATGTGTCACCGAAAAAAGTTGAATAACCCAAATGATAAAAATGTTATAGCCACATATAAAATGCCCGAAAATGTGTCTGGTCCTGAACCAGAGACGTTGGTTAAATAAGATTGGATGTAATATTTGTTGACCAGATTCTTCAGCTTTGTTTTCTGCCAATACCTGTAATTTTTTGCTACATGTTTGGCATTCAGTCTGCAAAGTACTCTAATGAAACAGCAGAAATGTATCACATGGCGGGGGTTATTGATGCCGCGCTACAAGGTACATTATGCACACAGCACACAGCGCTACATTAATACAGTCATTTAGAGTTCTGCTAAAAATAAGGGAAAGTGGTTTTCTTCCTCATTGATGAGTCTACGAAGTAGATTTGGACTCAGATTAAACAATCTGGATAGAAGTCTTTACTCAAGGCTGCTCCATGGACTGGCTCTGGCTGCTGTAACCCCTGGAGTCGGCTCTTACTGCAGGTGCAAATGTCGTTTTAGGATATGTTCACATGGAGCTTTATGTTGGAATCAGATTTTGAAACTTTTTTTTTTTTAACAGGTCAAATAAATGCGTAAACGTTTGTAAAGAAAAGCTTCCTATTCTTGACAGATTCCATGTCCGTGCAAACGTGAGCAGAGTCACCTTTTCCAGTTTTATATGAATGTCTACGAGAGATGAAATAACCCTTTACAGATCATACACATGGCTGAATTACATGCACAACCTCTGAGATGTGAGGAGCTAGAACAGGGGTAGGAAACCTTCGGCACTCCAGCTGTTGTAAGACTACAACTCCCAGCATGCACACTTGCTCTGCTGTTCTTGAAACTCCTATGGAAGTGAATGGAGCATGTTGGGAGTTGTAATATGGTGCCCATACCGCTCTCAGCCAACGTTCAGGCCCCCTGCACACGGCTGTCTTATGTATGAGGCCTAAGCTAGAGACTTATCAAAGACAGGCTCGGGACATGCATCCTAGCAACCCTATTCTAAGCCTGGAATTTTCTGCTTTTATGTAGATACAATGTAATTATTACACAATGAAATGTTATGTAACTTTCTATTCCATTTTGTAACTTTTAGTAACAATGAAGATGAACAATTTATTTTTTTTTATAACTAGAGACTGAATACTCATACAGACCTCATAATCACAGCTGAGGGTTTGCTGCAATTGTTTCCAAGCGAGGCAATCCTGTCTAGGTTGCCATAAATTTACCTCTATTGATACACCATGAAAAATGATCAAAACAGGAGAGAGGTGCTCATGTAGTAAAAGAGGTTTTCCAGGGCTAAAATATTGATGTTCTATCCTTAAATGGATTGTGCCCTTATGGACACTTATCTCCTATTCACAGCACAGGGAATAAGTGTCCGATCACTTGGGGCCAGATCGTGGACCTCCCCGTAATCAGGAGGACTGAAAGTCTCTCTAAAGCCCCTTTGTGAATGGACAAACAGTGCACTTGTACGAGAGATGCTCTATTCACCTCTGTGGGGCTGCCGAGACTGTAATCTCCAGCATCGTCCCCAACCCCATAGAAATGAATGGAGTGCTTGTCAGTGACGCTCCATTCACGAGGAGGCCTTAAGGGGACACAGCGATCGGACATTCATCCCCTGTCCTGTGAAAAGGGAATAAATGTCCATAACGAGACAACTTCTTTAACATACGTCATCAATATTACATTGGCTGAAGTCTAACACCTGGCACCCCCTCTGATCAGCTGCAGCAGGCCTGTGATGTCATGTTCGTTGGTCAGATGGCCTGCTTATAGGTCATCCCCACTCACATGAAGGAACTGAGCTGAAATTAGAGAAGGAAAACCTCTCAAGATTCATTTTGTTTCGGGTTCGAACAAGTTCAGTATGAGCCACACCTTAAATAGGCTTAAAACATAATGCAGAATACTCTAATGGCTCCTAGGTACCTATCTATAAAACATAGTATATGACACTGTCAGGACTCCTAAGTACCTATCTATAAAACATAGTGTAGAATACTGTCAGGGCTCCTAGGAACCTATCTATAAAACATAGTGTATGACACTGTCAGGGCTCCTAGGAACCTATCTATAAAACATAGTGTAGAATACTGTCAGGGCTCCTAGGAACCGATCTATAAAACATAGTGTATGACACTGTCAGGGCTCCTAGGAATCTATCTATAAAACATAGTGTAGAATACTGTCAGGGCTCCTACGAACCTATCTATAAAACATAGTGTATAACACTGTCAGGGCTCCTAGGAACCGATCTATAAAACATTGTGTATGACACTGTCAGGGCTCCTAGGTTCCTATCTATAAAACATAGTATATAACACTGTTAGGGCTCCTAGGAACCTATCTATAAAACATAGTGTATGACACTGTCAGGGCTCCTAGGTTCCTATCTATAAAACATAGTATATAACACTGTTAGGGCTCCTAGGAACCTATCTATAAAACATAGTGTATGACACTGTCAGGGCTCCTAGGTTCCTATCTATAAAACATAGTATATAACACTGTTAGGGCTCCTAGGAACCTATCTATAAAACATAGTGTATGACACTGTCAGGGCTCCTAGGAACCGATCTATAAAACATAGTGTAGAACACTGTCAGGGCTCCTAGGAACCTATCTATAAAACATAGTGTATAACACTGTCAGGGCTTCTAGGAACCTATCTATAAAACATAGTGTGTAATACTGCCAGGGCTCCTAGGAACCTATCTATAAAACATAGTAAATGACACTGTCAGGGCTCCTAGGAACCTGTCTATAAAACATAGTGTAGAACACTGTCAGGGCTCCTAGGAACCTATCTATAAAACATAGTGTAGAGCACTGTCAGGGCTCCTAGGAACCTATCTATAAAACATAGTAAATGACACTGTCAGGGCTCCTAGGAACCTGTCTATAAAACATAGTGTAGAACACTGTCAGGGCTCCTAGGAACCTATCTATAAAACATAGTGTATGACACTGTCAGGGCTCCTAGGAACCTACAGGTATCTATAAAACATAGTGTAGAATACTCTTAGGGCTCCTAGGAACCTATATATCTAATTTCTAGCTCTCTAAGACAAACATAGCCAAAGTTATGTGAAAGTGACATTATTATACTGTGGTATCTCTTCAGACCCCAGAGTATAATAGGGACTAGGGTAGGTGTAAAAAAAAAATATTCATATTCACTTTCCATTACCTCTTTTGGGCCTCCATGCGGTGTCTGGCACTTGTTCTCTGCCTTCTCAGTGACGGATTTCACCAGAATCTTAGTTTTTATCATTGTATACACAGAATATATCATTAATAAGCTGGTATGGTTGTGGCTTACATGGGTACACAGGTTGTACTCGCAGCCAGGACAATTAATGTCACCTCTGCCACACAAAGAGTCATAAGTATTGTAAGTATCACGTAGTAGGTAGGAGGCAACTTTAAAGTATTTGTCCTGGTGCCCCAGTCCTTCTCATCTTACACCTCTGCTGTTATTCTAAACCAACTTATAAGAAATAGAACTTTTTGGTAAAAAACTAGTATCCAGTTGTATTATGTGTGATAACCGAGGTCCACCAGAAAAAACAATAAGACATTGTGACATGGTACAGACATGACACACTCAGCTCTGCTACATCTGCATGTAAACCGGGAAGCACAATATTGTTTAGCCAATTTCGATCCCTTATTAACCATTTCTTCACATAAACAGGCCGGCGATATCTGGAATTTCCGAGCTGCGTGAAGCTTCAAATGTACAAATGATAATAAATCTTCAAGAACTCAGAGTATAGCCGAGTATTCTGCATACAGACGTATGACGCAGAGAAAGTGGTCACACAATCACCTTTCTGCCCATCAAATCTGTGCTCCCACCATAGGCAGACATTGAAACGCAGAGACAGCATGGACCTCTGGCCCCATTTGGAACTAATGCATCTCCTAACCACGTTAGGCAGGAATTAAATTAGCAATTT
Source organism: Leptodactylus fallax (assembly GCA_947044405.1). Classification (NCBI taxonomy): domain Eukaryota; kingdom Metazoa; phylum Chordata; class Amphibia; order Anura; family Leptodactylidae; genus Leptodactylus; species Leptodactylus fallax. Next base: position 1,340,633 of record CAMRHE010000176.1, on the reverse strand, counting down.
GCCAGTTAGTGGCCGTCTGAAGATTTCAAGACATAGCGAGTGTGACAGGCTAAAGAGCCCCTGTCAGCTGTGATTGATCGCAGAGCTAATATGTCCGGGCGGCAGAACTTTCATAACACAATAACACATCTTCCGATACTGACACCATCATAAGCTTTTAACCTGGCAATAACTCAGCACCCCTCGCGAAAGGTGTCATCCAGCAGGCGAGACACAAAACCATCCGTGTCCCCTGGGAGGGCTGCGACCTGTCCTAAGAAGCCAGACGCCTGATAATTTGTCACCGCTAAAGAACTGTCCTATTGTTCTTATGAGCTACATATTAGAGGGCAGCGCCTTTTAAGTGTGATCACTGGGCTCAGGCCTTTGGCACAAAAAATGATGTTGACAGAAAACACGATCATGTGGCTTTTATTACAGAAAACGACATACGGTACATGACGTGGGTTAAAACAAAATACCAAATAAAATTAAAAAAAATAAAAAATAGGCTAAAAATATAAAATATGGATTCTAACAAAGTACCAAATAAAGTAAAAAAATAAATAAAAAAAATTCTAAACAATATGGGTTATAACAAAGTACCAAATGAAGTAAAAAAATAAAAAATATTCTAAAAATATAAAATATGGGTTATAACAAAGTACCAAATAAAGTAAAAAAATAAAAAATATTCTGAAAATATAAAATATGAGTTCTAACAAAATACCAAATAAAGCAAAAAAAAAAAAAATTAAAATAGACTAAAATATATAATATAGGTTCTAACAAAATACCAAATGAAGTAAAAAAAAATAAAAAATATTCTAAAAATATAAAATATGGGCTATAACAAAGCACCAAATAAAGTTAAAAATTAAAAATATTCTAAAAATATAAAATATGGGTTCTAACAAAATACAAAATAAAGTAAAAAAATAAAAAATATTCTAAAAATATAAAATATGGGCTATAACAAAGCACCAAATAAAGTTAAAAATTAAAAATATTCTAAAAATATAAAATATGGGTTCTAACAAAATACAAAATAAAGTAAAAAAATAAAAAAATTCTAAAAATATGGGATATAACAAATTACCAAATGAAGTAAAAAAAAAGTAAAAAATATTCTAAAAATATAAAATATGGGTTATAACAAGGTACCAAATAAAATAAAAAAATAAAAAATATTCTAAAAATATAAAATATGGGTTCTAACAAAATACCTAATAAAGTAAAAAAAAATGTTCTAAAAATATAAAATATGGGTTATAAGAAAATAACAAATGAAATGAAAAATAATCTTAAATAATAAACAAAATATGGGTTATAACAAAAAAATAAAGTAAAAATTTATTTTAAAACTTCATAAATTTAAAACAGTCTTTAAAGAGGTTGTAACTTTCTCGTCAAAAGGATCTCTTGACAATCCATTAATCAGCTGTACTCTGTAGAGAAAGCTGGCAACATGTGTTCAGTTTTTCTGCAGTGCCTCTGCTGGGGATATTAAGAATTACACATTCCTCATTGAAACTAATACAGTCATGGCTGTAAGTGTTGGCACCCCTGAAATGTTTCCAGAAAATGAAGTATTTCTCCCAGAAAATTATTACAATTGCACATTTTTTTATACACATGTTTATTTCCTTTGTGTGTATTGGAACAACACAAAAAACAGAAAAAAAAAAAGCCAAAAATGACACTACCCACTCCCTGCCGTGCCCCACCCACAGGTCCCACCCGCTTTTAGGAAAAGAGTGAGGAAGGTGCATAAAAAGCCTGTAACTATTTTAGTGTCATTTCAATTTTTATTAATTGGCATTAAATTTGGGACTATTTTACACCACTTTTCTAGCGTAACCAATGATGAATCTCTACATTGTGCAAAATCGGAAGAAGTGTGCAGAAAGATTATAAAGGAGGGCACCGGGTATCTTGTCTATGCATTTGGATTATCAACATATTCTTTAAATTTTAGGATCATCTTCAGAATAACATAGAAATATTCTAGTTTTGTAGCAAGTAAATCATTTATGAATGAAGTCCCCCACGGACTGGCTACAGTCTCTCTGCATTATTACTTGTTTGGTGGAGGGGGGGGATATATTAGTTTGGATTCAGCTCGAGATGTAAAACATTCACCAGCTTTCAGCACAAATCCATCTGCAGGCTTTCCTTCATTTTTCTGTAAGACCTTATTGTATATAAAAAAAAAAAAAAAAATATATAAAGATTTTTTTCTTTTCCCAGAAAACTTTGGCACAGTTAGGAGTAGGCGGACTGCTTTGTAACAGTGTCCATACAGTACAAGTTGTTCCAGGCGTCTGACGGCGAGATAAGTGCAGGTCTTCATATGCTTCACGCTCGCAGCCCCGTTTTCTACTAGCATTTTTGATTAATGCTTCCTGATTAATACGTCTGCTCTTGTGACCAGTGTGAAGCCTGTGAACTGGGGGCTGCATGGCTAACAACATCATTAAAAGGAGGGGGGATAGGAGAGATCTGAGGAATATTGTATGTGGAGAAAGTTGAATCTTTGCCGTTGCAGCAGAATGGAGAAAGAAGAGGAGAGATGCAAATAATCGTTTCTAGCAGGGCGTGCCCATCTGCCCATGTGCCATTTATAAAACCGGAGACTCTTGTGTGGCAGAATAGCCTTTGCCCCCATATGGGACACAGGACTCAAGTAAAAATGGTTCTGTGACACCCCTATAGCCATGGGCTTTAAACTCTCCATGAAAGTCTACTAAAAGGGTTGACCTCCTGGCATCCCGGAAAATTGGGCAAATCTCCTGGACCTGACTCCTGGGCTTCCGGTTCTATTATATGCGACAAAAGTAGCGTGGCCGGAATATGTCAGAAAAAGGGATGTCATGCCCCAAAAAGGAGCACATTAAAAATTTTCACAATGCGTGACCCATGGACTTTACTCTGAAAATTTGGCAACTATGAACTAAGACCATTGTACTGTAGAAGACTCTGAAATTGGTTCTTGCATAGAATACAGTGGGACAATGTCAAAGAAGGTCATTTGATTTTCCCACTGCTATGTGTAGGAGGGACTCCCCAAGATGACGCAGGGGGTGCAATTTCAACAGGTACCTTTATTAGAGTCAAGTGACATAATAAAATAGAGAGGTCCTATAGGTCAGTGAGGGGGTTTTTGTTTTTTTTTTATCAGTATTCATTGTAGTGAATAAATAATATTATATTTTCACAGTTCAAACTTTTACAAATGCAGTGACTAAAGGTGTTACTTAAGGCGCAACTACTCCCTTGCTGCTCCACACCAAACAATCCTCTGCATCTTTCCCCATTGGAAGGTGCCTGAGCAAGGAGGTTCCTAGTGTTATCTTCTGATCTGCTCTTTGTTGCCTGACTTCTGCCTGTATACATGTCTCTGAACCTGTTCCACCTGCCCTGACCATTGCCTGAATACTGTAGCAAACAAACTCTACCTTTCCTGACCTTGGCTTTTCAGCTGACCACATCTCGTCATGACCCTTTGGTGCAACATACCAGCATCTCTTCTGGGTCAGCTGAGACGTCTCCTTTGGTAGTACCCTGGTGGTACAAGATCTCTAAGAATGGGTTAAAGGGCGAAAACCAGGGACCATTTAGATAATGTCCTCAGGAGTAGCCCCAAGCTAAATCAATTTAGAGGACTAGTAGGTCCTCACCCGCTGTGTTAAAGGCAAGATATTTTGCTCTATATACTGTACTATTCATATAAAACTATTACAGATCATGAATTCTTAGGGTTGCATGGTGGCTCAGTGGTTAGTACTGCAGCCTTGCAGTGCTGGTGTTCTGGGTTCGAATCCTGCCAAGGACAACATCTGCAAGGAGTTTGTATATTCTCCCCGTGTTTGCGTGGGTTTCCTCCGGGTATTCTGGTTTCCTCCCACACTCCAAAGACATACTGATAGGGAATATAGATTGTGAGCCCTATATGGGACAGTGACTGTCAATGTCTGTAAAGCGCTGCGGAATATGATGGCGCTATATAAGTAAGCATAATAAATAAATAAATTCATTCATTGCAGAAGATGTTCATCAAACATCTATAACCAGCTTAACAAGTCACCCGTTGCCCCATCTTATCACTGAAGATGAGTCGTCTATCACTGGTGAAGTGCTTCGTGTTTAGGAGAGGTCGCCTAGTCCAGATGTAACTTTCCCAGCTAATTATCAGATGACAAACAATATCACCTACTAATTAACTCAGAGCAATGAAGCGGGGTAATGATGCGATTCCGTGCCTGGGAGAGAAGAACATATGCAATTTGGTACATGTGCTATCCCTCCACCTATTCTTCATTCTTTCCAGAATTACAGGCCCATACGTTTAGCGATAATGGATTTAGCACTGGAATCCCATTACACTACTTTACATTTTCCAGGACACCAGGGGGAAAAATGGAAATAAGCAAAGTCATATCCACAGTAGAGGCAGACTATGCAACCACTATGAGTCTCTCGGACAGAAGGGCCCCAGTGCTGAATGCTCAAAACTCCATTTAACAAGAACTTGTGCAGGACTTCTCTCTTCAAAGAAACTGAATCATTAGCAAACAAGAAGTTAGGAAATTCCATAGGTCATGAAAAGTGAGGGGAAAGAAAGACTATTGACCTGGGTGGCAAAATATGGCACCATAATTGGTCCTTCCTGTAGAGTGTCGAACTGGTCCACCAAAGGATCCTTCCGTGAGGCCCATGCTCTAGCACGATAATAGTCCAGCAGAAGACACCAAAATTTGAAGGGTACTATGGTCTATTTCCTTAAGGTTGTTGGACGGGGGGACCCCAGAATCATTATAGCTGGTGGACCCAAGGAATCTCAGTCCCACACTTTTCCTATGTGACCCTCTCACCACTGGAAACAAGGGTGTCACGAGTAAAGCAAATTCAAGAGAGAAGGAGCTCGAGAGTGAAACATAGAACGAGAAAGAAAAATAAAAATGGGAAGGGAATGATTAAAGAGATGGATAGCATAAAAGAGGGAGAGACAAATAGTGAGGAAGAAATATGTGGGCACTGAGAGAGACAGAATGGAGATAAATGGCTCCGAACAACAAGCTGAGCTGAAAAGGACTTGAAAGAAAACATTCCTCAGGAAGGCATAAAATAAGTAAGAGCGACGAGAGAGTCAAAGGAGAAGATGGAGGGAAGGAGAACATACACAAGATGAATTATCTGCTAAATCAATGAATGATAGAGTGAATGAAGGCAGATTGCTGTAGCTGGAGTGTTGTGGTGTATGATGCGGGCTAACATAGTGCAGAGCTGAAGCCACTGCAGCAATCTCTACTTCCCCGTGAAATCTGTAAAAACAACTAATGCATCCCACAGGCCGACCATTTAGAACCTGTTGTAAATCCTCGGCCCATACAGAATTTATTTTCCGCTATACAATGGAAGATTATCTTGACCTGCCCTCCCACCTTAGTGACAGAGGAAGTGGATATATACTGGTGTGTGTCTCTGTAATATTAACCCGAGTATTGACCAAAGACAATAAAATAATTGAATTTTACTGAAAGTCAACAGTGAGAGAAATTGTACAGACAGAAGTAATGCACCAAAGGGAGGAACCTAACCAAGCTACAAGTATCTATTAACTGGAGGTTAAGAGCGGGGGAATGCAATATCTCAGGAAGTAGTTAAAACAGACAGCTTGTAAGGATCCAGGCTCTGCGATCAGCATAGGACTCCAGATTCTTCATACTGCACCATGGATACTCGAATTCCTCTAGTGTTCCATTAGCAGAACCTAAGAGATGACAGATTATAACATTCAGATTATAGGACAGTACATAAAATTTTCATGCAAGATTAAAGGATCTGAGGGAAGACAGTCCAAAATATGGAACCAACTAAAATAGTCTCAGCTCAGCCTTCTCTTTTTTGTGTTTTAGTGATATTCATAATTATATTACACTTGGATTACCAAATGCTCGAGTAATGGGAAACTGTATCTGGTTATTTATTGAAGAATATAATACTTCCAAAAAGTAGAGATGAAGATGCAGGACAATGGAGTTTGGACCGTCTTCTGAATTCATGATTTTCTTAATCTTTACTAGGCATGAGTGAACTGGTTCGTAACAAGTCGAGTTTGGTACAAATTTTCCAAAAATGTTGGGTTTGGCTAAATCTGAAATTTTTGGAATTCACCACCCACAAACCACTATTATACTCTGAGGTTTCTTCAGACCCTATAGTATATTAAGTGAAGGTTCTGGAGAGGTTCCTAGTCAATGTTACTCACCTCTCCTGAGCTCCAGTGTGGTGCCCATACTCTTCAAGCTTCTACTGGCCACCTTAATGACATTAGCTGCTCCAGAGGCCTATGGTTTGTTCTCAGCAGTCACATGGGGTGTGGCAACATCATGGTGCTTAGATACAAGCATCCAGACATCAGCAGTATCGGTTCAGCTAAACAAGTTCAGCCAGAAGCGAAACTGCAAAGCGAACCTTGCGAATATTCGCAAGACAAATCTCATAAGGCTCACTCAACGATAGTCTTGAGAGATCATAGTCTGATAACTTTCCAACTCTTTGAGAATGTGTGGGAGCATGGGGCCCTGAGCCCCACCAGACTGAAGTTTTCAGGGCCTTTTAGAAAGACTGAAGGACCATTCATAGGAACTCTCAATCAATTCCTAGTGTTTGGTTGGGTTTATACATTGCACATGCAATACGTACAACATCCACCTGCTCTTCTGCTGAATCCAGGGATACAATGAATGTAGCTGAATGCAATTTTATTTTTAATGGCCATTGGGTACAGGAGAGGGGAATTTACTGTGAAAGAGCAGCCGACTCTCTGAGTATATCGGGAATAGGCACACACTGGACAAACCATGACACTGCCCCCTTGCTTATGGGAAGACTAATTTCAGCCACGCATGTATTTACTGGGACCTACATGTATCTACTGGGACAGCCAAAATCTCCCGGAAGAAAGTCCTGTAGAGGCCATGGTGTCAGATTTTACTTTGTCAGGTTTAGGCCCAGTGTCGGAGTGCCCATTCAACAAGTTCTGCTACCTAGCACAGCATTTGCCTTTTGTTTTCTACAGTCTTGAATCTACTTGCAATCCACTTGTTTATAGAAGTCCTCGACCGGACCAAAATATCACAACTTCTGCCGATTCTAACAAAAAGACATAGCTTGTTAAGTATTAAAAGAGTGCCACGTTCTCTGTTACACATGTACTGTAGGCAACAAAGCACAAGGATATATATTATATCCACAATGGCAGGAACATACTCTATGACTGCGATGTGGTTGGTCTGATTTGAGGTCTGATTCTGAATTATTGTGTGGGGTCTGAGGTCCGAACTTAAAAATTGCCAACTCGGGAGCTGAATGGGGGTCTGGGGTGTAAACAGAATTTGTGTAAGATGGGAATTCTGGTTCTGTAGAAAAGAGGTGTCTTGTCTAGAGTTTGTATATATGGGATATTCTTGTCTGAGGTCTCTCTAGGGGGTCTAGGGAAAGTGGAAACCCTATAAAGACTATATTTACCCAAATGTGTTTTAGAGTTATCTTCAATCTCTGGCCCATCCAGTAGTTACTCTGCTTAAAGTAATATCGGGGACTGTGACAAAAAAGCCACTTTTTTATATTTGGCAGCAGAATCATCCATATTACCCTGATAGTGACCCTGTACAATTACATCACTATTCAAGTTACAGTAAAATTAATCGTTAAAGTGTTCTCTTCTCCTTAAATTATACCATAAATGTATGATAGATGCAAGTCCTACCTCTGTGTCCGACACCTATCTCAAGAACCCTTAAATAAAGACCCTTAATAAAGAAGTAGGGTCTCAGCTTGTTCCACTCACTTCTAACACTAGGTTCACGCTAGCATTCGGGTTTCCGTCCTTCTGGTCCGTTTGATGGCCTGAAATACGGAAACCCTATCCGCTTAAAAAGTGGTTACATGTGGAAACCCGCTGACCCCATAGACTATAATGGGGTCCACTGGGTTTCCTTGCAGGACTTGTAGGACTTTTCTATTTTAAGCGGAATGGAGGACGGAGTCTCGTACTAAGACTCAAACTCTAGTGTGAACCCAGCGTAAGGTCGTCCTGGAAATAATCGAGCAAGCTACAGTATTTTGTTCACACATCAAATGTTACAACCACCCTTCAAAATAAGAATATTTTTTTCTTAAAACGTTCCTTAAATGCATCTTATGAAAAGTAAATGTTCCATAAAGTTGCTGACCATGATTTCATACTCCATGTACAGCTGGTGCTTTGATCATAATAGCCAGTTTTCACTTAAATCTTGATAGAAACCAACTAGAAATATCAAGTTTACAAAAGTAAGAAAGAACTCTGATTAGGTTATTTTCCTGTGTTGTGAAGCTCCACTTGACAAAAAATAAGAAAATAAAAAAACGAAAGAAAACAAGTTAAATTGAATGTCAGACTTCAATGTTCAAAAATCTTGGAATATAGGTACAGTACGTGATGTTCCTATCTAGCATCCCTGCTTGTTGTCCTAAATTTATATTTCTAGTTACTAAGGTTTTTTACTCTGGTTGCTAATCCCTTGGGTGTGTCAATAACATATTAGGACCTGTCAGAGCAAAAGAGAAAAGAAACTGGCCACATTTAGCAATTAAATGGTGAAGATTCGGACTTAACCCCTGAGTATCGACAGAATGGGAGCCAATATTTCGACAGCCAAGAAGTTAAAGGGGTTTTCTCACGAACATAACAAGATTTACATTTGTAGAAGATTTAAAAATTTAATATTTTTGCAAATATAAATAATTAAAAAATTTGCAGAGTTTTAAAGATTTTCTCTAACCATCTTAGTGTCTGTTGTCTGGATCGGTTGCCAATGAATATGACCATGAATCTAAGAACTTTCTATGGCCTGAGACTTGTTAGAAAACCCAGCCGTGATTTCCTTAGAGACACTACATGTATGAGAAGATAACCTGACCACAATAAGGACATCATGGCTGGTTATCAGGAGGACACTACATGTATGAGAAGATAACCTGACCACAATAAGGACATCATGGCTGGTTATCAGGAGGGACACTACATGTATAAGAAAATAACCCGACCACAATAAGGACATCATGGCTGGTTATCAGGAGGGGACACTACATGTATGAGAAGATAACCCGACCACAATAAGGAGATCATGGCTGGTTATCAGGAGGACACTACATGTATGAGAAGATAACCTGACCACAATAAGGACATCATGGCTGGTTATCAGGAGGGGACACTACATGTATGAGAAGATAACCCGACCACAATAAGGACATCAAGGCTGGTTATCAGGGGGCACTCATGTATGAGTGAAGATAACCTGACCACAATAAGGACATCATGGCTGGGTTATCAGGAGTACACTACATGTATGAGAAGATAACCTGACCACAATAAGGACATCATGGCTGGGGTTATGGGGTTCACTACATGTTTGGGAAGATAACCTGACCACAATAAGGACATCATGGCTGGGTTATCAGGAGTACACTACATGTATGAGAAGATAACCCGACCACAATAAGGACATCATGGCTGGTTATCAGGAGGACACTACATGTATGAGAAGTTAAACCGCAATATTAAGGATATCATGGCTGGTTATGAGGAGGACACTACATGTATGAGAAGATAACCTGACCACAATAAGGACATCATGGCTGGTTATTAGGAGGACACTACATGTATGAGAAGATAACCTGACCACAATAAGGACATCATGGCTGGTTATCAGGAGGGGACACTACATGTATGAGAAGATAACCCGACCACAATAAGGACATCATGGCTGGGTTATCAGGAGGACACTACATGTATGGAGATAACCTGACCACAATAAGGACATCATGGCTGGTTATCAGGAGGACACTACATGTTAGAGGTTACCTACCACAATAAGGACTTCTGGCTGGGTTTCTGACATGTCCCAGACTATAGAAAATTCCTGCATTCATGCTCATATCCATTGGCAACAGATCAAGACAAGACAAAAGACTATCAACGCTAAGATGGTTAGAGAAAGTCTTTAAAAAACTGCAATATTTTTATTACTTATATTTGCAAAAAATGTGTAACTTTTAGTTACATTAATCTACAATAACGGACTGATACGGCAGCATTAAATTCAATGTCAGTGAATGGGGGCTATTCTCATGACCGTTGGTAACGGACCATCAAAATATAGGTCATGTCCTATTTTTGTCCGTATTTTCACGGATCCCTCCATAGACTTGAATGTATGGGGATCCACTATAATGGGTGACCCTTGGGTGCAAGATGGATGTGAAAAATAAACGTTTTCAAAGCCGTTTTGCAACTTGGTCATCTGAATGTAGCCCCAGGGTTCAGAGTATTCATGAGGAAAGCACTTCCCCCACCAAGGGGTGGTCCGTTCTTTCAGAACGCTTAGTACCAAACAGCATAGCATACAGTAGCTGTAAGAGTTACCAAGGGACTTTGATGTCTATGGGGCACGTGACAATTGGAGTCCAGATGCTACAAATTATCCCTCTAGTCGAGAAACCAGAAATTTGGAAATAGCTAGTGTGACCAATATAGAACATTTAGAGAAGAAATTGTTACAAACTGTACTGTAGGAATATAAAAAGCAGCATCACTACATAGCAACCAAAGCATGGTTAGACGTACAATGCAGTATCTAAGATTGTTTTCAAAGGAGATTCTACTTAGTAAAACTGAACAGCTAAAAGCCCCTACCATGTTTTTGGTTCCTCATAGTAGCACAAGGTTCTGGAACTTAAGAAGGTAGCCTCAACTTCTGATGCAACTGTTGTAGGGATACCATAGGGTTGACCTGTTCAATTGGAAACCAATGTCAGTGATCATGAAACACTGATCAGTGCTGGAGATGAGCGAATCGAAGCTGACGAAGTGGAATTCGATCCAAATTTCAGGAAATCTTCGATTCATATCCGGATTTCCTCATGCTTCGTGGTATCGAATCGCATTTTAAACTAAGGACACGTTGCATCACAACCCCTGCGTGTAAGAAAAGAATAAAGATGGCCGCTAGGCATGTGCAGAGCCGCTTGTGTAGAAATAGAAAAAAGATGGCCACCGGGCATGTGCATGCGCCGTGGACTGGCTCCCATCTATTTCTACACAAGTATTTCACAGTGCCCCATCAAATCATAGGGGGTTGTTTGTAATAGAGTACAGATCAAAAGATGCTGTTTTAAATCGGTCTTTACTATGTCCAAAATATGAGTATCCTGAACAAAGGATGCCCTTTCTAAACTAGACAACCCCTTTAAGAGGGACAGAGTAGTGTACATGGGGAAAAAAAAATCTGATATGATAGCAATTACAATAGACAAACACTAAAGAATGGGTACACTTTATTTACCAGCTTACAGATAATAAAGTAGCTCATATACATCTATTATATTCTTGGTGCTCGGTATTACATAGTGGCAATAAATCTTTCTATGACTCGTCACCAATCAGGTATATTCTGTACGTTCGGTCCCAGTTGTTGTTCTGTCACTTGTCAGCTTGTCAGATGACACATCTGTGGTTGTACCCAGGGGAGCCACATTGCCTTTAATTAATAACCTTGTTATGATTGTAAGTCAGCGCTCACATGAAGAGGAAAATGTAAGGACGTTGTCATGTGTGTCTAAGCTTTGCCGGAAGTCAGTATGTTTCGAAATATTGACTATAGTGGTTTATACATTCAATACTATTTTAGTCCGTCTTATAGTATGGAAAAATTCACAAGAGTTTGAACAATTATTCCTGTACCATATGAAGCTTATTCTACATACTATAATATATTGAGTGGTAAACTGGACCAATTTCTTTCCTTTCTACTATTGATACATTTTTGTTGGTGTGTTCTATTATCCTACAAGATGGAAAGTCAATCTTTGGCACACTAGAGGGTCCAATCAGGAGTCTGAAGGATGTAGAGCCAGGGGAATCAAAAACCCTGGTTGTTGGCACGTACCTGGTTGTTGGCACGTACCTGGTTGTTGGCACGTACCTGGTTGTTGGCACGTATCTAGTTGTTGGCACGCAGTTTGTCTCAAATCAAGGAGCCATCACCAGTTTGAGAAGACAGGCCAGGGTAAAACCAAGCATCGTAGCCCAGAGGAGAAAAGTGGGAAGACAGGCCAACAAGTGCACAATGGTTTCTTGGTACCTGGTGGGAGCGGACAGCAGAATCAACCAAGTGAAGACAGGTCTACCAGACTGCAAAATACCTCTGCATGGTATATTGTACTCAGGTCAGTAACTGGAGGAGATGAAGAGGGATATAGATGCACCAGAATCCAGGATCTTTAGGGGGCCCACAAGGTGTCTCTTCCCAGTATACGGAGACCAGTACTATAAATGATACATCTGGTACACCACTGATCATAATTGTATACATAGAAGCAAACCTGATAACATTCATAGCCTCTTTACTCAGAAAAGTATCTATAGGGGTTGTAGAGGTAGCAGTTGTTACTGGATCCAAGAGCCTCAGAGGACCCTATAGACTCAGATATGGATAACATAGGCCTCAGTATTTATTCTGGGTTACCTTTACAATTCATAAATAACTATAGTAATCTTAATCTGACCAATACATAAATATGGCTTAGTCCAAAAGATAAACTAAATATTCAATAAAAGTGCCCATTAATATGCCCATATTTAAATGGTTGACAACACCACTATAAATACCGTGACTAAATCTTCTTACAAACATCCAGGGTGGGAGGGCGGTCGCCTCTCTTGATGAGTTATCCACTGAAGACTGCCTCAATTCATCTCACATCAGGGCTTTTGAAGATGATGAATTCTCCAGATTGCTGCCGGCCAATAAAGTTGAACCTCAGCTCTCTTCACACCCCTTCCAGAAGAATCCAGACTTTCCCTTAGCAACAGATGACCTCAGAGAGGGGAGGGAATAACCATTAATTGAAGAACCATAATTGGGCCCGTTCTCCCATTTGATCGCCCGCTGCTAAGGGCCTTTGCATACTCAAGATCTGCGGCCAGATGGTAGAAATTCTGGCGATTATGAGGATGGCACTTTGAGTACTTTAGAGCCAAAGTCAATGCCTTAATCTCCTTGTCATGTTACCCAAACCATTCTTGAACAATTTTCCCAGTATGGCAGGATGCATTATCCTACCAAAAGAAACCACCACCATTAGGGAATGCCAATTCCATGAAGGTATACTTCAATAATTTTTAGTTGGTGATTTGTATCAAAGTCAAATCCACATGAATTCTGCAACTGAAGTTTTGCCAGCAGGACATCACTGCTTCTCTCAGCTTGCCATCCTAAAACAGTAACCCAACAATACCAAACTATCTCTACATAGAAATGCAGTCAGAATTTCTAATCTCTAGACAGACTTGGGTCACTTGAAATCCAACTTTAGCTCAATCTATTTTTTAGCATCGCCCTAAAAGCCATTACTCTGTAGATGTGCTCGAAGTCCCAAGGAGAGGATTTCAGAAGACAAGATCCTGTACATTCTTACATTAACGTTATGACTTTGGGCTTCAGAAAGCTCATCTGTACATTAGATTTTAACCCATCTAGAGCACAAGAAGGTAAATAATTCATGCAATCAGGTAAGTGATACTTGTTCTCTCCACAGGACATCGCCTTTCCACCGTCAATGAAGCATCATCTGGAAATCACGAATTTTACCTTGGAAAATTTTTAGTCTTGACATTACTATTCCATGGCCAAAGGCATATGGAGAGCTGAACACGACATCCATATCTGTTGTCAAACATCTCATTCTAAAACAATTACTTCTAATATCGATTTGCTGCCCCCTCGCCATCACCACCATTTCCAGACCACACCTCTCTAGGGAGAAGTGTTCAATTAGATTTTAGAGCTAAGTATTGACATCCATTTAGCCAAAAGATCAATAGTGTGGTTGGATGGGGTCAGGTTCTGGTCAGGTCCGTCATGTTCAGCACCATCAGAATTTATTAAAAAATAGTGGATGACACTTTTAGTGCCCATAAATATCTAGAATTGGGGGCGCTAGCTTCAATAAGGTTAAAGGGAGTCTATTAGCAGCAAAGACGAGTCCAGAAGAGGTGAGGGAAAGTGAGTATGTTTGCCATTTGCTACTTTTACTCACCTCCCCTGGGGCTCCACTTATTATAGTCTGAGGTTTGAGGAGACTCCAGAATATATAAGTGTTTCTTGGATGATGAACCCAAAAAGTTTCAGGTTCGGGTTGAGCTTGAAATCTTTGGAAACTTTGGGTCTAATCCCGTTTGATCCAAATTGTTTCACTGATCCCTATTTGTTACAATTTTTCATCGGGACCGAGGATCTTCCAGTGACGTCTCTGACTACTTTACTTTTGCTGGAAGAAAAAAGTACCGTGACTAGACGTATATTGTATTTTTCTTTTGTAATCTACTGATTCACTTGTCGCCTGGAAAAAAAAAATATCAAAAGCTTCCTAAAAATGAGATGAGACGTGACAGTCGCCTGTAACGTAATGTGTAATATTTTTCTCTAGTTAAGCACTGTCACATGACATGGGGCAAGAAAACTGTAGAAGGAAGGGTTAATCTAATGAGATTCTCAGCCTCATTGCAGTCAATTAGGAGCAAAGAGTGTTTAATTGTCACGGGAACAGAAAGTGTGAATATCGGGCTTGGTGCCATATGGAGACAGCAAAATGAAACTTGAATGAGTGGCAGCTCGAACCTGTGGCGCTCTCATTAAATCCAGAAGCAGAGCTCAGATTGATGTGTCAGCCTCCTGCTGCTCCCTGCTACTGACTGACAGACACACAGTCACGCACAAACACTGCCACTGCCCCATGTGCCGCTGCCAAAAGTCTTGTTTTAAAGAAAAGCGTACAGCAGATAGAAAATGGGAAGATTACAGGTGTCCTGCAACTAATGAACTAGCTGGAGATAAGGGAAAGGAACGAAAATCATCAAAGCCGGCAGAAAAGGGAGGGGTCCGAGAAAGACCAGGAAAGGTGCTTGAAGAAAGAACCTGCAAAGGGAACAAGGTGACAGAAAGTGATGGAAGCGAGAGGAGAGAGAATGATTGATGAAAGGACAATGTGAGGACTTTCCTGCTATAGCGCGGGGAAAGTGGAAGACAATGCAATAATAACAGCAATGAAGTCAAACGGATCAATATAGACAGGGCTGCTTTAACCATAGGGAAAATGGGCCCTATGATGGCGAGGGCCCCCTTGGGACAGTAGGACAGCTCAGTGTTTAAAGTGCTGTCCCACCGGTCCAGACAGCTGGTCTTTGCTGTCGTCACTCCAACACTTGTGCATCCTCCGGGCTCCAATGAATTGAATACAATGGTGAAGCAGGAAGCCGTCAGCTATCTGCTTCACCATCAGCTCATGTCTCTTCTCCAGCTGCCTTGGGAGCAATAGACGCAATGTAGTGACGTCACTTATATTGTGTCTATTGGTCTCTGAAGCCTCCAGGAGCAGAGACAGAAGGGAACTATACTGTATAGACTAAGGCCCCATGAACACGAACGTGAAACATTTCCGTAGATTTCACAGATCAGTGTCTGGGGCGTAGAAATGAGACACAAAATATATATACCTGTCCATTTTTCTGACTCAGTCTATTCATTCAAGTGTATAAGTCCATGAAAAACATGGATGGCATACAAATGTTAATCCATGTGCCATTGGTTCTGTTTTTATGGAGCCATACATTGACTACATCGGTGTTCATGAAGCCTGAAACACAGGGGTGTAGCTATGGGGGGTGCAGAGGTAGCAAACACACCTGGTACCTGGAGCCTCATGGACCCTAGTGCCCCTTGCCTCCTAATGAAACAGCGTGATGTTTGGGGGTTCAGTTCTGGGCCACATGCAGTGACCATGCTGCAGCAAAAATTACCTGCAATGAAAGATGAGTGATCCAAAAATTTTGAGTTCGGCCAAACCCGATGTTCTTGGGGTTCACCATTGGCACGAATCATTATCTCTTCAGACCTGAGAGTATAATTCAGAGGCCCAGCTCCACCACAGCTTCCAGTCTATCCTGGTCGTCCCCGCTATCTTTTCTGTGACGTCAGCAGCCCAGGGCTTGTTATTGGGCCTCGGTGGCCACATGGGGGGACGGTGACATCATTATATGTTTAGCACATTTTTGTAATCCTAAGCATTTATTGTAGCAAAAAATGCAGCAACACTTACTTTCTGTGTAACTTATTTGGTATTTTTTGGTCCAGTTGTCACAACCATTTCCAAAATGAGGGTCAAAGATCACCTTTAGGAAATTAATAGCAATAATATAGTATTATAAGGTAACGCTCCCCTATGGAAAATAATAGTGTTTTTTTTTTTTGGTTTTTTTTTTAGAAACAGTGCCACTCTTGTCTATTGCTTGTGACTGGTATTGCACTTTGTAAAGGGGCATTCCAGTAATGGCAACATAAACTCTAACCACAGAACATTTGTCCCATACTGCCGACCATCAACCAAAATTGGTTGTGTTGGGTTTTTTCCTCCGTGTATGAGAAAGATTGACAGACCTGTGTTGGATTTGTGTATTATGGGGATGTCAGGAAACTCATGGGTTGGGGAGAAGGTTTGCGTAACGAAAGTTCAGATTGCATCATAAATGTGTAAAAAAAAAAAAAAAAAAAAGATATAAAATTATTCATAAAAAACTTTTTAAGGCTAAGTCCCCACATTGTGGAAACGCTACATTTTTGGCTGCTGTGGAAAAACGGGGAAAAAAAAAACCTGCAACGTTTTACTGTCGCAACATTTCATGAATCTCATCCACAAACAATCATCAGAATCAGAATCATCGTTGTTGTTTATGTGTTTGGAACATCTTTCATTCTGTTTGGATGAAACATCCGATGACATTATTTCCTATTACAAAGAGCGAGGTTGTGCTTTATCTTTAAGATGGTTGACAAGACTGTCTTCAAAGAGCAAAGATTTATAGAACATAATAAACATTTAGAAAACTCAATTTGCAAAAATGTATCAGTATGCCAAACAAGTCAGTGACATGATAACATTTTGCTTTGGTGGCCGTGACCTACAAACCTCCATCTACAAGAAATACAATGAAATGCGGTGACATTCGATAATAAAAGGGTATTCCGAATTCAGCAAATGAAGGTCATTATTTGTGTAAGGAAAAGTTTCAAAAATTTGCAATAACTTTCCCGTTCCCCAAGGTTTTCAAGATCTCTGTTTCCTGCTAGGGACACTGATTCATTTAGAACTGGATACAACCCGAAATTTCCAAAAGTTTAGGGTTCGCCCAAATTTTAAACTTTTGGGGTTATTATACTCAGGGGTCACAAGAAGTGCCAATAAAACGATGCAACGAGCTGGAGTTAGTGGAGGTGATGAAAGATCATCTTTAAAGCGAAGGCCCCACGTTGCTGAAATGCAGTTTTTTTTGTTGCAGATTTTGCTGCGGAATTTAGAGCCAAGGCCAAGAATGGCTACAAAAGGAATGGGAACTATATAAGAAGATCTTATACTTCTACCTTCTGCTCAATCCATTGCTTGCTTTGCTCAAAAAACCGCAGCAAAATCTGAAACAATAAAAGCAGCGTTTTCCACAACGTAAGGTCTATTAGGCTTTCAGGGACTTAAAGGGGTTGTCCAGGAATCTCAGTACTTGGGCAGGAGTCCGGGAAAGTTGAAACATACAAAAAATCATACTCACCTGTCAGGTCCAGCAGGGCTTGAGCGAGCAGTAGTCCATGTGACTACTAAGGCCAACCAATCCTCAGAGGACTAAGGAAAGGAACAGGTGACATATGTGAGTGACGTCATCAGTCCCTGAGGCCACTGATGGACAAGTGAGGATATTTTTTTTTTATGTTTCACCTTCCCTGACCTCCTGACCAAGCACTGATATTCCAGGATATCCCCTTGAATTTATGAATTGCCGTGTCTGGTATTGTAGAGGCTGCAGTGCTTGCCCGAGAGCCAAGGACCCTTCAATCAGCTGATCGGTCATACCCAGAGTCAAATAGGCCAGCAATATAAAAGCTTTGGAATACCCCTTTAAGGGGACCCTTACTTTTATTGTACAGGTCTGCTGTCCGTGTCCACCCCTGCAAAGAGAATAAATCTAGATTAAGCCTAAAATGTAAACGCTTACGGTGTAAAAGGTGGCCTGTTGGCTGCCCACGTTGTACCTACTCCATCCTACTACTAGTGCTGGATTTTAACTCTTTGCATACCGGACTGCGTTCACCTATTAAATGTGATCTGCAATTAATAGCCCTGCGCTTTATCTTTCTAGACCTCTCCATAGCACCATTTACAGGTTGCCTTGTTAATTTTTTCAGTGGGATCTATAAGGTCAGGACACAAAGTACACTTGCGGGATCATCTTCAGCAACCAATTTGGATTCTCCTTCCCACGCTCAATGGCAACCATGCATTAATGTACATTGGAAAGATAACAATGAATTTCCAGTCAAAGAGAGAAGTTCTTAGAATAAGCGATCCTGTGATCAATACACAGCTCTGCTTTCCATAATGTGCAAAGTGATGTTATGATGGGGAAATGTGGAACACCTCTGTTATTAGGTTACAAGAGATGAGCAAGTTTTCGATAATATTCCCAGATCTTCCAAAAGTCACTTAGAAACTGTTTCTACCCAAAATGTAAAGCTGAAGATATATTATTGAATCAGATCTTAGAGCAGCAGCCAAAATTTCAGAACTGTTTTAGTCACGTACAGAAATATTGTCTTGTTTCCATTTTGCTGTGTCGGCCATTGTGATATAGTGACAACAGGAAGAGAAGCCATATTGGTTGTCACTTGTGACTTAGCTTCTCAGCAGCCATTGTTATGACTGTCACTTTAATGATAGAGACCGCTGGTATAATAATAACTAGAGATGGGCAAATCAATTCCTACCGAGCTGGTTTAGACCCGAATATTCCGAATTGTTCCATTTTCTACCAATGGGGTAAACTAAAATGGCTGCCACATTATACTCTGGGGTTTCTTCAGACCACAGAGTATAATATGTGGATGCCCAGGGGTGTTGAAAAAAATAAAAATCATCTTCCATTGCTTCTTTTGGGCCTCCACGCAGTGTCGGGTGCTCTTGTGGTGATATCCGGTGCTCTTCGGTGATGTCATCACTCAGCGGTGACCTGGGCGCACTGAGCATTGTGACATCATGGCGACTGTTGGTGGCCCAATCTCTACTAACAATAACTGGTCACTAATTTTGGTATAAAATATAAATATTTTGCCTTGGCTAGTAGTGAAAATGGGGAGAGAGACTAGATGAGGTGTGCCAAAAAAAAAGTACACAAGAAAATTTTGGCATGCTTTCTTAGACGCGATGTTATAGAATAACTCTCACCTAGAAAATGTTTGGACAGATTTACTAATGAAAATGAAGTCCCGTGATTGGAACCAGCCCCGTCCCTTGGTTAGCCCTGCCTCTTCCCTCTTCTCCATTGACTGATGGATGACCACATGACTGTTTCTCCATTGACTGATGGAAGACCACATGACTGTTTCTCCATTGACTGATGGAAGACCACATGACTGTTTCACTGATGGAAGACCACATGACTTTCTCCATTGACTGATGGAAGACCACATGACTGTTTCCCTGATGGAAGACCACATGACTGTTTCTCCATTGACTGATGGAAGACCACATGACTGTTTCAGCATTGACTGATGGAAAACCACATGACTGTTTCGCAATTGACTGATGGTAGACCACATGACTGTTTCTCCATTGACTGATGGAAGACCACATGACTGTTTCTCCATTGACTGATGGAAGACCACATGACTTTCTCCATTGACTGATGGAAGACCACATGACTGTTTCACTGATGGAAGACCACATGACTTTCTCCATTGACTGATGGAAGACTACATGACTGTTTCCCTGATGGAAGACCATATGACTGTTTCACCATTGACTGATGGTAGACCACATGACTGTTTCTCCATTGACTGATGGAAGACCACATGACTGTTTCTCCATTGACTGATGGAAGACCACATGACTTTCTCCATTGACTGATGGAAGACCACATGACTGTTTCACTGATGGAAGACCACATGACTTTCTCCATTGACTGATGGAAGACCAAATGACTGTTTCCCTGATGGAAGACCACATGACTGTTTCTCCATTGACTGATGGAAGACCACATGACTGTTTCAGCATTGACTGATGGAAAACCACATGACTGTTTCGCCATTGACTGATGGTAGACCACATGACTGTTTCTCCATTGACTGATGGAAGACCACATGACTGTTTCTCCATTGACTGATGGAAGACCACATGACTGTTTCTCAGTTGACTGATGGAAGACCACATGACTGTTTCTCCATTGACTGATGGAAGACCATATGACTGTTTCTCCATTGACTGATGGAAGACCACATGACTGTTTCTCCATTGACTGATGGAAGACCACATGACTGTTTCAGCATTGACTGATGGAAAACCACATGACTGTTTCGCCATTGACTGATGGTAGACCACATGACTGTTTCTCCATTGACTGATGGAAGACCATATGACTCTTTCTCCATTGACTGATGGAAGACCACATGACTGTTTCTCCATTGACTGATGGAAGACCACATGACTGTTTCTCCATTGACTGATAGAAGGCAACATGACTGTTTCTCCATTGACTGATAGAAGACCACATGACTGTTTCGGCATTGACTGATAGAAGACCACATGACTGTTTCGCCATTAGCCTTCCCGCATATAATTATTTTATCAATGTATCTCTTGGTAAACATAGGTTCTCCTGGGGTGCCAGTCTTGAAGTACCTCCTCAGGCAACAAAAATGGAAAGGAAAAATAAAAAGCAACCTACTGTAATAATACATCTATACCACCTGAGGCAGTCTGCCTTTGAGCATATGTTGACTTAAAATAGAACACAGTTCACATTAGTCATTTCTAGATGAAGGCTAGATGGATGAATGTGGGTATGAAAAATTGATTTCTATCATATTCTACCGATTTATGAATGTATAATGAATTTATTTTACTTGCAAAAGGTCTCGCTCTTTCGAGCTAAGAAACATAAGAGTAAAAATCTGATCATGGCCCTGGCTGCATCGGCACTTCACATATTATTAAACAACAGGGGTTATTTTGTCTTATTTTTTCCCAAATCCTTAGTGACAAAATACTCTGCTATGGGCAAGCAAACAGGTTTTGATCTTGTATGTATGCTCCTGGCTGTCCCTGCGCCGACATTGTAGCACATAGTACAGGCCGCTCCACCGCAGCTTTATAATGACTACAGAAAATTCAAGGGGCTCACACAGCGCCAGCAGAACTGGGATCATGTTTAAACACAGCTGGTGTCCAGCCTAGTATGGCATATTAAACCGCCAACTCTTGTTCCATATAAATAATTGGTTCGCACCCTTAATAATGCTATTTCTGTGCAGTGAAACATTTCCTAACATGAAAATACAGTATACCTAACAGCTGCTTAGCACATTCTTTTTTTCCCCCATTTCTTGCTAAATAACATTAGATGGATGTAGTTATTAGGTGGGAGAGCACATTTTACCATAAAAATAAACACAAAGGAAAACATTTCAAAGGAAACCAAATCGGTGAGTTCAAGCTGCAGATAAATCACAGGTTTGCAAGATTTGCATCGCCGTATATTCTAAGTGCAGCGGGAAGGCTAGGAAAAACACTTTTAAGGCCAGTAATGCCATGGAAACATTCATTCTGCTGCCTGCAAACTTCTATTAGGGAGGTACGGATTAAAGTCGGAGTGTGAAGTTTGAGGGAGCGGCCGATGGTGCGGAGAGATGGAGATGAATATAGGGTTTGTGGAGTTCGGTATGTTATGGTTGGCTGTATAAAGGAGGATGTCATTTAGTATTGGCAAAGACTGAAGTTTTTTAAGGGTGAGAAAACCTGAATTGAGTAAGAGTCAATCTGTCAATGGTCAAAGACGTCATATGTTTATGTACAAGACGTCTTGTCAGCAGTAACTTTGTAATAAACCTAAACACATTACCTTGTAGAGGAGATTCTACATTCTCCAAAGATGTCTCGGATAGGACTCGTTCATACTTCGGAAAATGAAGGGGAATTCATTTTTGGCCCCCGACTCCTCGCATCAGAATGCCGAAGCAGAGCATCAGTATTCCCCCACCAGTGAGGAGTCTCGAGACACGGACTCTGAGGCAGAATCACCTGCAGAATTTGATGCAAGTTTGACGCTTATTTTTTCAGAGTCCTGCTCCGATCTCTGCTTCCCATCAGGGTGGAATCTGCCGCTGACTTTGGGGCAGAATCTGGCTCAAAATTATCAGCCGTGTGAATGGGCCTTTATTTAGCATTGTAGCCCAACAATTGACATGGAGCTCCAAAGATGAATATCACAGGCATAGTTGGAAACTGTAGAGTCACCTCGACAAGGTCCTGGGATTAGGTTTATAATGAAATTACTGCTGGCAGATTCCCTCTAAAAGTATATTCCAGTAATTACAATGTATCTGCTATAACAGAACTGTCTGATTGTTGTCAACGAGATCAGAGAATACACACTAACATCCGTACCCCACAAGGCCAAGGGTAGGATTTTGACCAAGGGGAATTTGGCTGTAACCCAGGCAAAATGTTCAGATTTGGATAATGGAATAATTTTCTGTTTAGAAGATTTCAAGAAATGTTGGCTACATCTACTAGTATTAAAGGGGTTATCCATCCCATAACTACATTATGTAATAGAGCTGATGAGGGACCCATAAACATAACAAACCAGTATTCACCACTTCCCGGGTCTCCATTTCCAGTGCCGATGGCTCAGTTAATCTGTATATAAGTCCTGGTCGCATGACGTCAGAAGAGCGCCTGGAGAAGGAAGGGATGCCACGAGGAGGCCCGAAAGAGGGAAAGTGAGTATAAGTGTTTTTTAGTTTTAACACCTCCCTTAGGGCTACAACTATAATGGATCAGGAAGCGGACAGCTCTGTTTTCTGTGCAGTGGCTGAACCAGGTAGTGCAGATCAGCCACCAATCACTTCAATGAGAGCTAAGCTGCAGTGACTCAATTCTACCACTATGAAGAGAACAGCGCTGTCTGCTTCCTGCTCCATTATAAGTGTATTGGCTGCTCAGAACAGCTAGATGATGGGGGTGTGGGTGTAAGACCCCGCACCTATGTGATATCAGAGACCTATCCTTAGGATACATTTTCAATACTTTTAGCCTGGAAAACCCTTTTAATACCGTAGATGAAAGCAATGAATATAAAAAAATAGAAGGCTCATATATAAAAACTACAAACTGTGTCTAGTTACACCCCGGCCTGTGTTTGAGATCATTAAAAATCTGAAAAATAGTTTATATATTTTATTTATATATATATATATATTTATTTGTATTTTTTTTATATATATTTATTTAAAATGTATTAAAAGAAAAAAATATTCTCACTATGCTGCCCATTTTATTTAAATACTGCAGTTCTATACTTTTAATAAACTGTGTCGTTCCGATCAGAAATTTCTATTTGTTAATGTGCGGGAAAGAAAATGACAGTGAATATCAGTTTATGTTATGAGGATGGTGGGAAACTATTTGAAGGGTCAACATTGGAAAAGTTCATCGAGTCAGAGTTGAAACAACACAGCGCGGGAAAATATTTGACACTGTAAAGTGAAAACTGAGAGACGGAGCTTCGTTCATTCCGCTGTATGTTTTTGCTGTTACGTTCAGTCAGATCCCATGTGGGTCTGTGGGGATGGGAATGGGGAGCAGTTTGGTCTCATAATTTGGGCCATTTGTAGATGAAGTAACAAAAAGTTATAGAAACACAGCAATAATATTACATTAAACTTCACTGCTCGTCAAACTGCAATATTAAAGGATTTTTCTATCTTTTTATATTTTTATGTGGTTAATTAAAGGGATTCCGGAACACAATAAACCTCCATTTGTAACTGTAGATTTCCAGGGAACATCAGCCAAAAGACCGGGGCATTTCCTGCACACGGGGACACACCATTCAGGGCTTCAGTGAAATTCCCTATGGGCCGACCAAAGAAATTGTCTGGCATGTCTTATAGGAAAAAATTCTGATGTATACAATGTACTGTAGGGCATACCTCCCAACTTTCAAAGGACTGAAAGAGGGACAGAATATGTGGCACGCTATGCGCATGGAGGCAAATTCAACTTCCACTTTGAATCTGCCCATTTCCATCCATTTCTCTTTCTGCCCACACAGTACAATGCCCTACAGTCATCCTGACATGATATGTTTCATGTTATAATGTCCACTCCATTATAATGTCCCCCACAGTATAAAGCCCCCTGCAGTTGCCCCCACAGTATTATGTCCTTTCCTGGTGTCCTACAGTATCAAACTCACATAAAAAACAAAATTTTTACCTCGCCCCATTCCCCTGTTCTTCTGTCTCTGGTCCCGGAGGTCTCAGAGAGCAGCAGGTGTGGTATAAGCAGCCTATGCTAATTGGACTCTCTAAATCAGGTGGGCGGGGCAGTGCTGTCATTTGTCTGTAGAGACCCTAATTAACATATTTGGCACAGAAACTATCAGCACTAATTGCTCAGGAATGGTGGGGGCTAGAGAACAAATTCCAACTGTGCCAGAATCAGTGCAACGGCGCCTATTGAAGGATGCAAATAGTTGGTGGAGATGATGGGATGGACTCTAAGTTGTATTTTGTGGTATGGAAATAATGTATCTCTTAGATTTTACCCCAAATAATTGTATACCAAAAATCTTCCTTTTAGTCCCTATTATTTTCATCACATTATGAATGTTTTTTAGCTTTTTTACTCCGGACGGAGTATTCTCTGTGTTAGGAAAGGTAATTAAATCAGATGCTTCACATTGGAAACGCATTTTACTATTTACATATAGAATTAATTTACATGAAAAATTGAGTAACTTTGTAAGTACATTCCATTATTCCTCTAGTGCAGATGCTGAGTTACATTCTGGGTTATAGCCTATAGCTGCGTGTGCAGCTCTGTAGGCCTCTGGCACAAAAATCTAATACGTAGATTATAGCTATGCAGAAAGCGTAAAAAATGTACAAGGTGCATGTTTTTCTGTTATTTTTTTAATTAGAGTTTATTGAAGGTTTTAGAATTTTACAAAAACTAAATGACAATTACAAAATATCACGAAACAGAACACAAGAACTTATTAGCAACCATGGAAATGTCTGGGGTTGGGGAATACGGAAGAGAATGAATATTTAATGTTAGGCTAAAGCAAAAAACACCAAGATACAACACATGATCCAGTACATTGAACTACATGGAGGAGACCCAGAGAGCATGTAGGCGTGCCATATGGCCCAGTGTGGCAGAGAGGAGTTTGGGGAGTTGGATCAGGAGTGCGCCATTTTTTTCAAGATGCAATTGGACTGAAATAAAGAGATGAGATGATCCTTCATCATAAGTGGAGTGAGCGACTTCCATGACCAAGAAATTATCAGCCTTCCGGAAAGTATAATATGGCCTGCCAAAACTCTACTTGGCCCCAGAAGATCCGTATAAGCGATTAATATGAAGAATCGCCATATCTGTCTGGTTACTTATCTCAAATTCTGGTTGGATGATTTGGATTTACAGGTTTTGGGTCTTCCTTGGGGGTAGCTTGAAGACCATACAGATAGAGATGCCATTATGGACAATAGATTTCATTTAGGGTTTGGCGGTGTAGAGTTCATAGACCTGAAGAAAGAGACGAGTGGGAAGCCTACGGCTTCTGTTTCAATGGCAATGCACTACATGTTTGTGGCAGTAGCCCACCAATGTTTAAGATGAGTTAATACAGTTCACAAATAATACTGACACTAGGTTCACACCTGTGCTCGGGTTTCCATTCTTCGGGTCCACTTGGGGACTTAAAAACAGAAACCCAATCTGCTTAAAAAGCAGTTACCTGTGGAAACCCGCAGACCCCATAGACTATAATGGGGTCCACCCGGTTTCCGCCCGAAAAATGGGGAGAGAAATGTCCTGCTTGTATGGCGGAACGGAATCCCCCGAATGGTGAGCAAGTGCAGATTATGAAATTAGGGCCCACTTTAATACCATGAATGTCCAGCATGGAGACACCCCATGGAACGGAAGGATCAAGCAGATGCCATCCTTATTGAGGATAGGTGTAAAGAGAAATGATGGACTATTCATGACCAGCCATGGACAGGGTAGAACATATTAATAAAAAAAACAGAAATCTACATGTACAGTATATAAACTGGACATATGCAATGATAACAACGTAATGCAAAGCATTGATATCTCCGGGGGCAGAGATAAACAATCCAATATATAGAACAGCTGAGTATAATGCAAAATCAAAATGTAAGCCAACCTTAAGCCAAAGTTCGAGTCGTGGATTTGGGTGATCCTGTGGTCTGCCACCCTGAGGGAATTCCTTTAGAAGACAAATTCCAAACATACAGTTGCTGCTGGCCACCTTCCACCCATCCACAGAGGACACACCATTGTGGTGAATCACCAATGGTATATGATATTACGCTCTGCTAATTATTTGGTTACAACTTTGGCTTGAAGGTCCGGATATAATGAATTTGCTGGGCATGGTGCTGGGAGGGCGCCAGACTTTTTAGCCTCAAACATGATATGTTCTTCTACGTGATAAAAGTTCACTCTGACAAGCGTGTCCCTCGGTGACATCTCCAGGGCTGCCTTAGATTTAGTCAGACGATGAGCCCGATCAAGTGTCAATTCCAGGTCCGACAAGGAGGGAACGATAGGCAAGAACAGGTGTTTGAGATAATTGGGAAGATCAGTCAGAAGAACATCCTCTGGGATTCCTCTAACTTTGATATTGTTCCTCCGTGATCTGTCCTCGGTATCTGTAGCCTTTACCTTGAGCCACCTAACATCCTCTTCTAAGGCATTGTCTGCTTCAACTAACTCATTGTGAGCCTTAGAAAATTCCTCCATTTTTGGCTGCAAACTCCAATAGAGTGAATATTACTTTGGAGCTTGAGGTTTTTTGAGCGTAACTACTGTAAGAGGATCTTTAGACCTTGGAAATAGGGAGAGGTCACACTGAGAATTGAGAATGACTTGAGAAAAGGAGGTATCATCTCCCGAGGGAACTTTCTTTTATGCAGGGCCGTTACTTAAAGGGGATGTAGCCACTGAAGTACCTGCTCATCTTTTTTTGCTATCAGATATGCCTCCATCCACAGGAGATGGGGTTGATGACCTGGGGGATCCCTCATTTAGGTGTCTCTCTGGGCTTTTGAGAGGGAAGGGCCCATCTGGTGGAGGGGGCGGCATGGATCCTTGTGCTTGGGAATCCTCCATGGCTACACTCTGTGGCCCAAAACACTCTGTGAGTTTCCTTGGGACAGCACATTTAACGCTCTGTCATGTCATAATGCTATAGTCAGTAGGATATGATCGGGAGTAGAATAGCAAGGCTAGCAGTAGCAGGATGCAGATCGGTAGTCTCTAGAGATGGTCGAATCGGTTTATACCAAGCCCGAATATTCCAAATTGTTTGGTTTTTAACCAAACAAATGGAGATTTGTCTCGGGCAAACTAAAATGGCTACCGCATTATAATCTGGGGTCTCTTCAGACTCACTTTCCCTTATATGTTTTGGGCCTCCTCGTGGCATCTGGTGCTCTTCTGGTGACGTCATGAGATTGGGGTCACCGCTAATGCATGTGATCACATTGGCATGCCGAGTGTCATGACTAAGGCCCAATCACAGGCCTTAGCGGTGACCTCGGGCACATGATGCCACCAGAAGAGCGCTGGATGCCACGGGAAGGCCCAAAACAAGGAGGCCAAGAGAAAGCACTGGACTCCGCGAGGAGGCCCAAAAGAGGTAAGAGAAGGTATGAATGTTTCTTTTTTATTTTTAACACGTCCCCTGGTCCTCCACCTATTATACTCTGACTTTCTTTGCGGAGTCCGACACTCTCCTGGTGACGTCGGGTGCTCTTCTGTGACATCATTGGCCCTGCCTCAGCGGTGACATAGGCACGCCGAGCGTCATGACATAAGTATTTAGCTGCCATGGCCACTAATGACATGAAGGTATATTATTCTGATCCTTTGAATAGTTACTTGCTTGCCACTAGACAGCCAAGCACCCGCTACACCCAGTATGGGACCCCTATGCAGAGCTTAGACGTGACCTCCAAACCTAAGGCTTCTTGGTAACCAGTCACTAAGGGGTTAAGTAATCATTGCTGCCGACAGACCCAGCTCTTGAAATAGTAGGGTCTGTAGAAAATATATGCCCTATGCAAAATCTAGCGAAAAAAAAACTCTAAAGAACGAAATTTAATAAGAAGCTTCTTGCCATGACAACCTTCCAATTCAGCGGCGCCCCCAGTTCTATGGAAAGCAACTTGTATGCGCGATAACGGGACATTATGTCCCTTATTATTAGCTTTTTGTGTATTGTGTTCTCGTGAGCAATTGCAGATTACAGATGATCAAGCTAATAATAAAATCCATGAAAACGTTCCTGACGTCCATAGAGAAGGTTGTCCCAGTTTGATAAATAACCTCTAAATGGACGTTATTTCAATGTGAATACGTTAGGACTATAAAGGCCATCGGGGCCCTGAAAACCTTATTTCATGTCAGTGGGGTTCCTGCCGCGGAGTTCTGTCTATGCCACTAATGGACTTTCTGCCATAGACACTCAGTGTGAGGCGATACATTTAACTCCGCCACGGCCGGGCGCCCGTTTACGCTTCGGCTTCTCTTCCTGAAGAATTTCCAGACACTTTCCAGTTAGGAAGGGGTTAAAGAAAAACCCTGAAAATGGGATGGATCGAATTAGGGAGGGAGAAAACTATGTAAGTGATATTCTCCCAGCATCCACAGTAATGGCCAACATGTCCGTGTAAATAAACTTCACTATTTATAGCCTGAGAAGGATTTTTCTAAACTAAAAATTGGCACCGAATCTCCCCATGAGAAACAGCGATCCCCGCGCCTGAAATATGGTTTGTAAATTGTGAGATTTCTCACCCCAAATATTTCCCATATTAAAAAAAAAAAAAACTGACGGCAACACAGGAAATTCCCTCGAGGCGATTACGGAAAATGATGTATATAGGATAGCATGGGTAGATGTATAGCCCTTTAAATGAGTGAAAACTGCTGTAGCCGCAGGGGTTAAATCCGCAGCAAAAAAATGTTGTTTTTTTCACGTGGGTGGTTTCACTGTGGGATATCTCACGGACGACCGCCACATGTGGTTTAGCCTCAGCTTACAGACCATGTACGAGCAAACCTTAAATAGACTTTTCAATGACATGTGGTGTGCTAAAGGTCAGTTTTCGGTTTGCTGCATCACGTAACATGTTAAAGGTTAAGCTACAGTAAAGGTATAAAGGACCCAAGGGTAATATATGAAAGTGGTACAGACATGACATATAGCAATGGTAGTGAATGGAGGCTGCATCTCCATAGGTCTACTAGATAATAACCTAAAGCCATGCGTGTAACTACCAGGATAGCAGAGATGGCGGCTGATATGGGGCCCAATAACTAAAAGGGCCCATTACCACTGAGACCTAGGGTGCAATTGGTGATATTTATGGCTGATGGAAGTTGACTGCACCTCCATCACTTTGCTGTGACATCATAATGCCTAGATGTGACATTATACAGTGGGGAAAAAAAGTATTTAGTCAGCCACCAATTGTGCAAGTTCTCCCACTTATAAAGATGAGGCCGGCCTGTAATTGTCATCATAGGTAGACCTCAACTATGAGAGACAAAATGAGAAAACAAATCCAGAAAATCACATTGTCTGATTTTTTTAAGAATTTATTTGCAAATTATGGTGGAAAATAAGTATTTGGTCACCTACAAACAAGCAAGATTTCTGTCTCTCCCAGCCCTGTAACTTCTCCTTTAAGAGGCTCCTCTGTCCTCCACTCATTACCTGTAGTAATGGCTCCTGTGTGACATTGTTATCAGTATAAAAGACTCCTGTCCACAACCTCAGTCACACTCCAAACTCCACTATGGTGAAGACCAAAGAGCTGTGGAAGGACCAGAAACAAAATGGTAGCCCTGCACCAGGCTGGGAAGACTGAATCTGCAATAGGCAAGCAGCTTGGTGTGAAGAAATCACCTGTGGGAGCAATAATTAGAAAATGGAAGACATACAAGACCACTGATAATCTCCCTCCATCAGGGGCTCCACGCAAGATCTCACCCCGTGGGGTCAAAATGATCACAAGAACGGTGAGCAAAAATCCCAGAACCCCACGGGGGGACCTAGTGAGTGACCTGCAGAAAGCTGGGACTAACGTAACAAAGGCTACCGTCAGTAACACACTACGCCGCCAGGGACTCAGATCCTGCAGTGCCAGACGTGTCCCCCTGCTTAAGCCAGTACATATCCGGGCCCATCTGAAGTTTGCTAGAGAGCATTTGGATGTTCCAGAAGAGTATTGGGAGAATGTCATATGGTCAGATGAAACCAAAGTAGAACTGTTTGGTAGAAACACAACTCGTGGTGTTTGGAGGAGAGTGAATGCTGAGTTGTATCCAAAGAACACCAGACCTACTGTGAAGCATGGGGGGGCAACATCATGTATGGGGCTGTTTCTCTGCAAAGGGACCAGGACGACTGATCCGTGTACATGAAATAATGAATGGGGCCATGTATGGTGAGATTGTGAGTGCAAACCTCCTTCCATCAGCAAGGGCATTGAAGCTGAAATGTGGCTGGGCCTTTCAGCATGACAATGATCCCAAGCACACCGCCAGGGCAATGAAGGAGCGGCTTCGTAAGAAGCATTTCAAGGTCCTGGAGTGGCCTAGCCAGTCTCCAGATCTCAACCCCATAGAAAATCTGTTTTGCCCAGCGACAGCCCCAAAAGATCCCTGCTCTAGAGGAGATCTGCATGGAGGAATGGGCCGACATACCAGCAACAGTGTGCGCCAACCTTGTGAAGACTTACAGGAAACGTTTCACCTCTGTCATTGCCAACAAAGGAGATAGAACAAAGTATTGAGATGAACTTTTGTTATTGACCAAATACTTATTTTCCACCATAATTTGCAAATAAATTCTTTAAAAATCAGACAATGTGATTTTCTGGATTTGTTTTCTCATTTTGTCTCTCATAGTTGAGGTCTACCTATGATGTCAATTACAGGCCGGCCTCATCTTTATAAGTGGGAGAACTTGCACAATTGGTGGCTGACTAAATACTTTTTTTCCCCACTGTAATTACCTTTCTCATAGGCTGTGATGTCACAGTGTATACGTTGATCTTGTGTGTGCATTATCCGTGTGCTAAGAATCACAGGTCATTGTCTAGCTTGGATACAATTGTATCCACTTCTCAGCTGAGAGCAGGACTAGCTGTATAAGGGCGCGTTCATCTCTGCGTAGCTCTGTCCATCTTTGTGATCCATTGGAAGACCCGAAGAATGGAAAAAACGGTCTGTCTAATGATGGACGACAAGTAATTGACTTCTGGCACATGAACAGTGAGGCTGAGGTATACTATTCTGGCTTCATTGGAGGTGTATGCAACAGATACTACATTATACACACTTGATAAAGGGCAAATCACGAAACGCGTTGTGTGTCACCACTTGGAATAAAACTCTTTGCCCCTGGACTTGTATGCCTCTTTTTTGGGGTATCCATCTATACCTACACTGCTTCATTGTGCATGCAACAGGTCATTGTTTGGTAAGTGCAGGATTTTATTTTTTTTAGCCCTGACCATAAACATGTCTACGAGGACAAGCTGCGCTGGTGATTTTGTGTAGCAAATATTTATAGGGAATTTCCACAACTAATGACCTATCCTGGGTTGGAAACCGAGATGGGCGTCTCCCCCCCCCCCCAATATTCGTTTCATTTTGGCTTTGGTCTCTGATTTGTTTCGTGTAGAACAAGTTCAGATGGAAGTGAAATTATTATACCCTTGGATGTATTCAGACCCCAGAGTATAATAAGTGGAGGCCCACCTTCCTTTACCTCTTTAGGGCCTCCTTCCGGCATGCACTCTCTCAGTCTCCTCCTTGACTTCATGTGCGTAGAGCTCCAACAATGACCTATTCATAGATAGCCTATCAATATGTAAGTCCCAGAGAACCTCTTCAGGTAATATGTCCATGAATACAGATAAATCTCTCCTATTATATGACTTCTGACATCCTGGGAAAGTATTAGACCTTACTCTCACACCATGGGAAGTATTTTAAGGATTTACCCTTCACCTCCCATCACCTTGCTCTGTATTTCCACCATGTGTTTCCCACTATAGGCTTATACATGTGATCGCAAACAGATGTTCTCAGGAGAGATGTGGAGAACGTTTCCTACATCAGACTCCTGGTCTCTCATGGCAAGTTAGGTCAAGATAATAACACTAAAGCAAGGAGGGAGATATAAAGGGAAGAGACAACCCCATGGACATCATAGAGGTGGGTCTGACACTGGAGACCCCTTTCTATGAGCTAAAATGGAGAGCTACAATTTATGGAGCCATTGGTATTGTTAGGTGCATTTATGTAACTGAACAGAGATATGAGATGAGATAGATAGATAGATAGATAGATAGAATAGATAGATAGATAGATAGATAGATGATAGATATGAGATAGATAGGAGTAGATATGAGATAGATAGATAGATATGATAGATAGATAGATAGATATGAGAGGATAGATAGATAGATAGATAGGAGATAGATAGATATGAGAGATAGATAGATAGTGAGATAGATAGATATGAGATAGATAGATATGAGATAGATAGATGAGATAGATGGATATGAGATAGATAGATAGATAGATAGATAGATATGATAGATAGATAGGAGATAGATAGATAAGAAGAAGAGGGAAAGATAATAGAGAGAGATAGATAGATGATAGATAGATAGGGATAGATAGATAGATAGATAGATAGATAGATATGAGACAGATAGATAGAGATAGATAGATAGAGATAGATAGATAGATATGAGATAGATAGATAGCTAGATAGCTAGATAGATAGGAGATATAGATAAATACATAGATATGAGATAGATAGATAGATATGTACATAGATAGATTGTGAAAGATAGAATAGATAGGAGATAGATACATAGATGAT